>VZRL01005050.1:199169-327039 GCA_013397895.1 Origma solitaria
GCAGGGGCCGGAGGGGCGGAGCCAGCCGCGTCTCTGGGCAGCCTGGGGGGAGATGGCGGGGCCGGCGCCGCGGCGCGTGCCTCCCGCTGGCCAATAGGGTAGGCGCGATGCAAAGGAGCCCCCGAGGCCACGCCCCCAGGGCCGGGGCTCGGCGGCCGCGGCTCCCCCGGGCCTGTCCCGGTGCCGGTGCCGCTCTCTCTCCCCGCGGGAGCGTCCCCCACCGTCCCAGTCTGGGCTCACCGGCGCGATGAGGTGCCGGCCACAGCTTCCCACCGCGCCTGCCTGCCCACCCGGGGGCCAGACCCAGTCCCCTGCCGTGGCCGTCCCCATGCTCCCGGGATACCCGAGTGGCCGGGGCGGGAGCTCGCTGCTCTCGCTGCCAGAGCGGCGGGCTGCACATGCAGGGACACGACTGCGCTGCTGCCGGGCAGAGCAGGATGAGGTGTTTGCTCCAGGGGAAGTTGGGAGCACGCATGCGAGCGTGTGTGTGTGTGCGCTCGCCTCAGGCCGCCGGGATTGTTCGGGATGATGAGTCAGGTTTTCTGGGCTCCATGCTAATGCACGGAGATGGAGTGTATAATTAGGACAGAGGCAAATCTATTATCTGCAACCTCGGAGAGCTGGGGTATGAACGTCTTTTTTTGCATCACGGCATCGCTGCAGTTTCCCTTGCCTGTGTGCTCTTTAGCTTTTAAATGCGGACGGATGAGCTTTAACATAAGTAGTCCCACCGACGTCAATAAAGTTCATTAAATGTCGAGCGTTATATAATTCCTGTTTTGAAAAATGGTGATACAGAAGGATTTTTTCTTTTTTAAATGGGAACAGAATGCTCTACGAAATTTCTAAGCAGATTTGGGATGTTACATTGTTTTCAAGGTTTCTCCCAGAGATACAATTTAAAATCATCTGCTTGAGAACTGTGATCTGCTTTGCCTGGGAATACTTTCTATTTTTGCAAAATGAAGCGTTGTATAATTTATTCAACTGGCTGGCTAAAAAGGGCACAATGCAATTAGTAATTTACATCTCTTAAAGGAGACTGATTGAACCTACGTCTGACTGTCTTTGAGAACTGCCGAAAAAGTTTCTTAGGTCAGACTTTGCCACCCTAAGTAAAACCCCATCCACAGAAACACTCTCATCCATCCTTTCCCTTCTATCCATTTCAAAAGGAATCCTTTCCTCAGGCAGAGCAGCCTTCAACAGACGGACACTCTGTGGACTCCTCTACTGGGAATGCATCCAAATGTTACAGTCACAGGCAGCCATACAAAACGCTTGGAGAGGAATACATGGAAGGGGATTATTTGGGTGTTTTGTGGTTTGTTTTTTTGTTTTTTGTTTTGTTGGTTTGGTTTCTTTTCCCCCCGAAAAGTGTACTAGAAATGGTATCCCAACATGAGAAAACATTTTGTTTGAGTGCAGGTACTTGCTGTGCCATGTCTGAATCCCACACACTGCAGCATTGTGCTATTTAAACAAGGGGAGAAGGGTAGCCAAACAGGTTAGTTTTCATCATGTAATCTGAATGTAATGCTAAAATTTTAGTAAACTATGTGACTGGTGTAAATGGCTTTTTATTTCTTGCTGAACTCTGTGATAATGTTATCTGAAATAAGAATTTTTAAAGAAAGCAGAAGGGGATTGGTGTTATTAAGCCAGAAGCAAAGGAGAATTCACTCTTCAGCTCAAGTAAGATCACTTTGAGTCATTTGCCCTTAAAGTATGTGGTTCAAAACTCAAACCCATTGGCAAGGATGGTAGCAGGCAAGTTTGAAAAACAGGTAAGAGGAAGATTTTGGCTGAGTTACTCCTAATATTTAACATTGGAACATTTGCAAATACTCAGATTTCAGTAATACCATCCATTCATTTATTTTATATCCACAGTGGCAAGTACACGACTAAACATTCTTAGAAACGTGGTTGGGTCCCATTCCCCTGCTGAAATTATTTCTGCTTTGAGTGACAACTTCAGATCTTAGCAAAGTCCATTAAACCCAGGAAAATTTTCCACCAGCCAAGATGAAAGTTAGGCTGACTTGTGAGGCAGTTTAAAATTAAAAAAATTTGGTATCTAGTCTCTGTTCTGCCACAAATGTCTTGTGAAAGAAGGCAGGACATGCATGCCCAGATGCTTAAGTAGTTGGTTGACTAACCCTTAATTAAACAAGAAGCACTTAAGTACCTTTGTGGCTCCCAGTCTTGCCTTTCAGTACTTTAGTATCTGAGAAATGTCAAGAGAAACATAAACTTTGAAAGTGTTTCATTGTTTTTGGAAGCAATACAGAAAATAGAAATTGCCTAAAACCCTTTCTTGCCCTCAACAAAAATTCTATTGGATATCTCTTCTGAAGTTCATTTATCCCCTCTGCAATTTTTTTTTAAATAAAGATTTTGAATACCTAACAGAGATCAGACATGTACCTGACAGGGCCAGTGCTTACCCAGTATCAATCTTAGAAAATTAGTGTATAGACTAGAGACAGCATGACAATTTTCAAAATACCTGAGCTCTGTCTAGATGCGATGTTTGGAAAGGAACTGCTGGGCTCCATCTGATGATGCTCCTGTAAAATGCTGTTTTTGTGCTTGGCTTACAGCGTCAGCAGAGTCTTGCTGCCTGCAAAGGCTTGTGCATGTGGGCCTGATTTTGAGCTCTTGGATCATTCAATTTTGAGTTAAACATGTGCATAAGTTCCACAGAATAAAAGCCTGTCTTTGTACAAGCTGGTTTCTTGGTGAACATATCCACATTCTTGAAAGTTCTCCTTGTAAGCTTATTGCTCAAATGAAGTATGCAAAAATATCCAGTGCTCCCTTCACAATTGTCTGGCAGCTTTTATGATTCAACTGTACCTCACTTGCCATCCACTGCTGTGGATTTCCTTCAGTTTTTGCCCAGCTACTGAGTCATAAAGGAAAGCAGAATGCTGAAATTAGGAGGAACTTGAGTTATAGGCAGCATGGCATCTTGGCTTGCCTGGAGATTTTACAAAGATTGTCAATTCTGTAAACCAAATCAGTCGTCTCTGCTAAGGTCACCTAGACAGGCCATGAGCTATTGCTGTGTAAGGGTAAGGTGGAGATTCTTTTTTTTTAAAATCTTGATGATATGGAGCATACTGCCTTGAGATCATCACATCCTTTCACAGAGATTACTGACCTCCTGGGACAGAGTTGCACAAGTGTTTGCTGGTTTAAACAGATTTTTATCATCAATGATCATAACTTTTGCAAAGTTTAAAAAACAAACACTATGATGAAACAACAAGGCAGGAACAAACTTCCAAAGGAAGCAAGGATTTCTCTGCCTCCTGAAATCACCAGATGCATTTTTGGCAGACACACTGCAGCCGGGCATGGACTGCTGCCCTTGCCGTAGGAGTGGCTGAGATGTGATGGCCTTTGCTAAAAGGTCAGATTTCTTCTAATGCCATGTGCAGCCTTCAAGCTGATATGGTTCAAACAGATCGGCTGAGAGACACAGGTGCGTCCAACCATCGAGCTGCCTTCATCCCCCAGAGCAAGCAGTCATGCTGTGCTGTAGCAGGGTGATACCACCTTTGAACTCCTGCTGGGGCTGCAATATTTCTGCCTGGAATTTGGACACAATGCATATCCACTGCCTTCCAGAGAGCATCACACCCAACAACCATCTGCTGCACAACCATTCTGTAAGGGAGCACAGGGCAAAAAACATACTCTCATTTCAAGGGCAATAAGAAGATGAGCTATAAATTGACTGTACTGACCATATTGGGTGTCCTAGAACAGTCAGCCTGGTGGCAATGTGCTGTACAAATGCTATGGGATGCTCAGAAAATCCATATGATGCTTCCCTAAATTATGCACCTACTCTACAAGTGTGCAGTGCTTTCGTTGTTCATACATTAATGAACAGCTTGATGCTTCCTGGAAAGGTTAGATTGACAAGATCAAGGGCTGTAAAATCAAACTCATTATGCAGTGGAAACGTTTGTTATTCACAGACATCCAGCAGCTTGGACAGAGAGGATGGGAGGGGGCAGCTGCCATGCAATAGCTCTGACTGGATTGCTGCAAGACTACAAATCCCACGCAAAATTAAAAGATCCTCAAGTTTTGCCCAGAAGCAGGAAGACTCAGCATGCCTAAGCACCCAGCTCTGGAGCCTTATCCAGTCTCCCTGACTGCCACAGTAAAGTGCTGTGTGCATCATTAAATGAGCTGATTGACACATGTCACGTGCCTTGCATTTCATGACTCCATGAATCACTCAGTAAAGCCATACTGAACATGTATGCACAGGAAAATAGATGTAGTTTCTTCGGGCCAAAAATCCAGCCCATTGACATTATGTCAAATAAGTGATAGTCCTGCCTTCGTTATGATAATTTTTGTTGCGCTGTTCTAATATCATTTGCACAGCATTTTTATTATGTTGTTAGGGGAAGGAAGAGCAACAGATAAGGTTTGTGCCGTGAGTGAGGTTATGCACGCTTAGACACTATAAAATGACTTCCCATCCTTACTCTTACACATCCTCATTTGCAAAATGGGTGTTCAGATAATTGTGTGACCCTGTCTGAGACAGGGAGATGTGATAGTTTGTGGAGTTCTTCCTCGACGGTGGGGGTACATACCTTTTCATTTGCAGGGTTTAAACCCTAACTAGATAAAGCACTTGAAATTATGTTTATCATAAGAAACAATTATGGTCTGGCCCAGGAAAGCTGAGCTCACTGACCTAATAGGCCATTTTGATATCTGATTTCTTTGACAGAAAACATTAAATCACTACCCAACCAAGAAATCCCTTCTCCTCTCTCTCTTCATGTTCTTCTGTGGTTTGCATGATAATTCACTAAATATATTTCAACATGTTGTTTACTTCAATTCAGCCTTCTGAGACCACACTGGCCAGTGCTGCGAGCCCATAAATAGGGATCATCTGGAAAAAAAATACTTTATGCTTCAAGTTAAAGTTGGAAATGTTTCAACCTCTACAATTTTTGGGAGTGATACAGAGGGGAAATGTATTAAATGAAAAAAACTATCTGAAAATCAGGACAAAGGCAGCCTGGTCTTTCTCTGTGTAAAAGGAGAATTGCAAGTAATCCCTTGTAATGTATTCCTATTAATACTGAAGGTAGTCCTGCAACACAGATTTAATACAGCAGCAGGACTACCTGTGGAGAGAGAAGTGCTCTCCCCTCCAGGACTGGAGGAGTTCATGGGGCAGACGTGGATGCCTGGGGAGCAGGGACAAGTCTGGGTCTCAACACTGGCTGCACAGCTGCATCGAGAGGCACCAGTTCCAGCAGCGAGAAGGATGTGCCTGAGGTTCCTTCCCTCTCCTAAATATGTGTGCCTGCATCAAAGCTGCAGTTATGACATCTCTGTGAGATGTAAGTGTCCTCCGGTGCTGTGGACCGGTGGCAAGATTTCCTCAAGAAGGCAGAAATGCTGCTGGCCTTTGGGTGGAAAGTGGGAGCTCCTGCCTTGGCTCCCAGCTACAATGCATATCACTGAAGAGTACACCCTGAGCACAACAGTGTGGGTCAGGCTGGGTAAAACACCTCGAGCTTTCCTTTTGCAGCTGGGGTACCATGAGGCCAAGAGCTCAAAAGCCAGGGAGCCAGAAGAGGGCAAGCAGGAGGCAGCTGGCTGGGGAGGAGAACTGGAACCTGGGGGTTTGCTGCCTGTTTCTTCCCACTGCTTTGGCTCAGTTTTGTGCCTGGCCAATGCAAAGCACACAAATGTCTTTGTCTGTCTGAAAAACCGTAATATTTCTCAAGCAGCAGAACTTGTCTGTTTGTATTTTGCAAATGAAAAACTTGGTACAGCATGATGCCACATTAAGGATGGAGCTGATCAGTGAAATTAGCTTCCTGTATTCACTGGCAAAGTTATGGCTTTCATTATTTTTGAATACAAAATACAAATACAAAAAGCAAATACAACACTTAGCAGCTTTTGGGATATGACATACAGTTTAGCTCCATTTCTCATTGAAACCCATGAGATATGAACATATATATGTTGGAAGATCAGACTAAATTATGGAAGAGTTTTATTCTTTGTTAATAGACAAAGAAGAGCTGAAGTGCTAAAAGATTTGCATCTGTTATGGACTTGACTTATTTTTAAGATGTTTTTACCCCATTTCATTATTTTTCCAATGGTTGCACTCTGAAAAAGCAGAGAATCAGTGCAAGTGGGATTTTCTCAGAAGGTACCACACTTAGAAGCAATTAGGCGTGCGAGTGGAGGCAGTTAGCACATGGGATCTTCCCCAGCAAAATCAGCTAAGTGCTGAAGGCTTGTTTGCATGGTGTGTTTTCTTCTTTCATTCATCTCTGCCTGGATGCTGGGGACGTTCTTGCCCAGGAGAGGTGTTGAGATTCAGCCTTAGAGAAAGACCCCTGCAGGGGAGTTGGCTGACTGAATCAGCAGCACAGTTTGCCCGTGCAGAGCCCCACAACCTGCTAACCTTGGCACTTCCACCTCCCTCCCCCGTGCATAGCCAGGCAGTGCCTGCTGTGCTACACCAAAATGCAGCAAGCAGGATGGGACCAGCCATCTGGCACTGCAGAGGCAGAGAAAAGGAGCAGCAGTTTCCCTGGACCAACATCAGCCAACTCCTTCCTGCTCCTGTCTCCTCCAGCCTGCTGGTTGTCTGCCGCTGGATGGAAATGCATGACTCCTGTACGTAGGCTTTTCTTTGAAGACTCCCTGACCTATTTCAGCCCAGTGTTGCAGCAGATAAGAGCTCTATTTATAATGTCAGGAGAGGAGAAAGGGAGGGTCAGTCTGGAAGGGAAAAGAGTGTGATCAATGCTTCTTGTTCTGCTGGTGAAGCCCTGGCAGTCACCGCTTCAGCACTGGGTCTCCTGAGCTGGAAATGGCAGAACCCAGCTCCTGTTTGGGCAAATAAATGAATAATAACATGGGTCATTGCATTTTGTTCCGCTAACTTCCAGATCTCTCTGGTATAACTGAACCTCAGGCGCACAGACCGGACTAGGTACTATGGCCACTGAAGCATTTATATGGATGAAGATTCATGAGAGTACTGGACAGCAGAAGCAGAGACTGCTTTATCGATGAAGTGATGTCTTTGTACAGCACAGGGTCTGAGATGGAAAACATGAAAGGATTGTATTTCCACAGCAAGGTCATATCTTAAGAATTGTATTTGTCCTCATTTCTATTAAAAGTTCATTTTACAGGGAGAAATAAGTCAGGTTGTATTGCTCTTGAACTTAACCTTCCTCTAGCTGGACTCTAAATCACTGGAAATCATGTATTTTCTTGTAACAGACTTCAGATCACCTTCTTTTTTTGCTGTATTTGGCTCTCCTGTTTCAGAATCAGTATGGATCAAATTCTTCCCTGGCATATCTCCAGTACTAGTACTCCTATTCTGAGAATGTTGGGCCAAATTTCCACTCCCCATTTTGCCGATATATGTTCAGATCAACTCTGCTATAGCCACTGGAGTCATATATCGTTAGCACTGATCAACTGCTGAGCAGAACGTCACCCTCTCTATAAATATCACTTTGGTGAAGGGAGTAAGGAAAATAATGCCGAATGTGGCCTTAAACATATTACTTACTCTGTTGAAAGATCATTCACTCTTGGCTTAACTTATTTCAAGCATGACAGTTCAGGAAAAAATGTATATCTGTGAGGGGAATGAGATTCAATAAGAGTCAATAAGGCCTGGTGTTACGGGGTATTAATAAATGTATATTTGTGCTGAAGCATGCTAAACCTCAAAGGCTGGGTATAAATATCAATGTCTATTGAATTTCAGGAAGAGATGGCTGGCGGTAACCACGCTCGATGTCATTCTGCAATATGCAATCTGTGTTTACACAGTGGCTATTCATAGGCACGTTCCTGTTGGTAGGCAGAGAATTTACCTCTTTATAGTCAGTTTGTGAGATGTGAATTTCTTCCCTTACTTCCCTGGCAGGATTGTTAGTTTTCCTTTGAGTAAAGCAGCAGTGATGTGCTATCGAGCAAGTAACGCGTGAGCCAAAAGTGCTGGAGAAAGAGTGCCAAGCAGTCCACAACTGGATAAGGATAGCACTTGGCTAAAGACAAAAGGGGTCCTGGTGCCTCAAGTGAGTTTCTGCAGCTGGTGGGAAAAGCATCCTCTGTGCAGACTGGGGGTCCTCCGAACATCCACAGCGACATCTCCCCATGATAAAATATGGCATTTGTGCATTTAATCAGAAAGTGTTGTTGTAAGCGGTGAGGACAAGTCATACTGCAACAGAAGGATGTGGTTTCCAAGCGGTGTCTGTAACATGATTAAGCTCGGGGAGCAGAAGAAAGTGGCTGGTAACTGTTTGTCAGTGCGGTGAACAACTTGCAACTGTGCCAGGTAATTTTGTCGGTTGTGTTCTGAGCTGCCACGTGCAGCTGCTGTTAAAGCATCGCCAATTTGTTTGGCTGTGGGTGGGAGAAAGGGGCGCAAGTGAATAAATCACATGTTTGGCTTTGCATACCTGTAGCTAGCTGTCCCAAAGCAGAGAACCTGATATTTAATATGAAAAAGACTGGAAAAAATACTTATTGTCCGGTAAAAAAAAAATAAATTGAGGCACGTCCTGTCTGTAGCATGTTTTCCTTTTCCCCGCTGCAATGACGGACATGAGAGATTATTCAGAAACAAGAAGGAATGCTCGGCAGCTGCTTTGGAGGCACCTGTCCTGGGTGGGCACCTGGGTGCTATGGCAGAAGTGAAAATCCTAAGTGCTAAAAAAACTGTCATCTTCCCAAGCCACCTAGCCCAAGTCTCCTCTGCCTCTGTGCAGGGAGGATCGCTGTTAAAACAGCACAGGGGGCTGGACAGATAACTGCTGCCTTCTGGGACTGCCACAGACTTCTTGTGTCTTCTTTTGTGTGGGAATTATTTTCTAGAGACACAATACTCACCAGCACACAGCTTCATCGTGAAAAGCAGACAGGATTGGTAATCCTGTGAAACCGGATTCTCCTTTCCCACACCTCGAATTGCTTTGCAGATCTTTAAGCTTTATGCTATTATGAAGGGCAGCATGAGGTACTGGAGAATCAGACCCCATCTGCCACCAGATACTGCCTTCCAGGGCTTCCTGAAGTATGTGGAGATCCACTCATGCAAGATACTTCATGAACGGTGAGAACAGAAGTCCAGAAAGAGAAGTTATCTGTGGAGTTATCAAAGAACAGTGTCTGTACTTGATAAGCTGCCGAGAAAGTAAAACAGGAAAATACTCAAACTGAACCCAAAGCTGATGTGGCTGCTGAACTCTTGATAATAGCATCAGTGGGAAGAGCCCAACAGATCACACACAGTGTGTCTGAAGTTATCTGAGTGATAGACGTAAGTTTTATTCTTCTCACCAAGAAAGGCAGTATGATAGTTTTAACGTGACCTCATTTTCCTCTGCTATCCACACTTTTCCTGCACGTTATGCTAAAATGATTAGCCAAGTCAGGGTTTCCTAGGAGAGCCACAAGGCGTGATGGAACATTTGCCATGAAATTAGCTGCCACTGGATAGTGCAGGGGAAAAGCTGGGTGGAAGCTTTTCTCTCCCCCTCAGTACCAGGGTTGCATCCATCCCTGAAAGCTGCTGTGCTGTCAGAAGAGCAGAATACTTCTTGAGTAAGCCAAGGCATGGCCATAGCCTGTGCTGGAGCATGGTGCCCAGACCTACAAGTTTGTGTTTCCTAGGGTTTGGAGGGACACACAGGACAGTGGTGTGCTCAGGGTGATCCATGAGCTCTGGCTTGAATGCCTAACCCTCTTCCAGGCCTTGAGAAGAGCCAGCGAGCAGCCCCACAAGCCTTACTCCCATCCCATCCTATTCCTAGAGAGGACAAATAGCTGCCTGAGAAGAGCCTGTAGGAAGGCAAGCAGGCAGGCCCTGGGCCCCTGAGTTCTCCTGCACGCCTTGCCTAATTGCTGCAAAATTTCCAGGGAGCTTGGAGCTAAGGTGATCTATTCCAATGCCAAGCTTCCCATGAGAACTGCAATGGCCACCAATTTTTGGGTGCTTTACTGACCTGCAAAGTTTACATTTGGACCTGAACACACCCACAGAACGTCAATCGTGTCACAGGGGGTTTCTAGCCCTGACTCCCATGCACTGCAGCTGAAATGTGATAGCTGAAATCAGAAACAGACCTACTCTGTGCAGCAGCATTATGGGCATGTGGTGGGCTTGCCATTTTCCCACACAATCTGTTTTATTAACATGTTTTCCTCCTCATCTTTTAAGAAGAGGTGTGTGCTGTGTGCTTCTCACACCACTGAAGGCATTGGCAAATGTTTGAGGTTTTCTGAAGAGCTATTAAAAGCTGCTGGCTGAAGTCAGACAGATGCTCATGGTATAACGAAAACCAAAGGTGATGTGCGTCTAGCAGAGTATCCTGAGCAGCACCAGGAGACTTGCATAAGTTCTTGCACAAGTATGCATTGGAGGGAAGAAATCCTCAAAATGTTGTGTTTAATGCTTTCTTTTCCGCTTCTGTTGTGCCTCTTGCCCATGAAGACTTGTGGCAGACTTGAAGCCTGGGATAGCTAACAACTTTCCTCTTTGATTAAGAAACAAAAAAGTAGAAAACAGGAAGGCCCTCGAGAGGTGAGGACAGGCAATCTGCCATCACAGGCAGTAATCAAATGACACTGTAATCAAAACTGTACTTCACAGCAAGTGAGGTCACAGCAGTAAATTTGAAAGAACCTTCAGGAAGAACTGGACATTTTAAGCAAACTGTGCTGTTTGTAGGTCTCCTGTGGCTTATCCAAATGGCCCCTGCTCCAAAGGTTCCCCATGGCCAGAGGCTGCAGCGCTGTGAAGCAAGAGTCCCGTCGGTAATTGCAGAGGTCAGGCAAGTGCAAGGCTTTTGGCTTTTGGCTGCTGAAAATGGGACTCTGGAGCCGCAGATGAGAAACAGCGATACTGAAACTTCATCTGAGACAATCGCTAGGAGGAAGATGAAACCAGCAGTTAAGGGTGTCGGCGTGAAATGAAGCAGCCAGTCACAGAGGCGCGCTGGCTTCAGGCACCTATGAACAAAAGGCTGTTTCATGAAGATGATGCCCTGGGAACAGCGCTGGTGGGGGGAGGAGGGCAGAAATCAAAGAGTGGGCAAAAAATAAGGTGGCTGGATATCAGTGGACAGGGTGACTCCAAAGACTGCCAGTCCTCCCAGCTGAGATGAATGGTTTCTTTCTATTTACGTAGATCCGTATGCAGAAAAACACTATAACCATGATCTAGGCAGAGTCACAGACATTTTGGCGCCTGGGCCGGTTCCCTCCTCCCACTCCAACCAGCAGGGCTTGACCTGGGTGGTGAAACGCATCCCGCAAACCCTGTGCGTGTCACCCCGTGCCATGCCAAGCCTGTGAGCACCACGGGCTGCCCTTCGCCCACTGCTTCACATCTGGCTGCTCCCGAGCGGCTGCCTGCACTGGGGTCACCCCATTGCTGGGGGGGCAAAGTGTGGACAGCACAGCACAGCCCGACCAGCGCTGCAGACCTCTACCATGCCCCACACCTTTACACTGCAGCTCTGCGCACATTTCACTTTGAATCCAACAAAGCCAACAGAGCCTGAGTTCCATCTCAGGCTGAGCATGTGCTGAAGTGCTCTGGGAGCAGCCAGCTGAGTCATAAGCGGATCCAGCAATTCCTATTCAAAGGCTGCTGTCTCTGCCCTTGTGGAAAATGCATTTATTGTTTTGGTTTTCTGCTTCTTTGTGCTAAGGTTCAAGCAGTGCTTTACTTGTTATTGCGTGTAATGGTTTGCGCGCAGCACAGCAGCCCAGCGAGGGCTGATGCCAAGTGGCAGCAATGCTGGGGCTGAGCAGGTATCCTTTGTATGGCGCGGTGGAGCTGCACTGGGCACCCCCTCAGCGTCAGAAAAAATGGGAAACTCAGGAATTACCAAGCTAGGATTGATCTGAGCACAAAGCGACCAAAGTGAGCAATTTGACTTGCTTGACTCAAGGCTGAATTTATTGAATTGCTTACCTCGAGATTAAACTTATCAAATTATTTATAAGTTAAAAAGTTTTCCCCCTGCAGTTTCAAGGGGTAATATGCAGGTGGATAAGATTCAAGGAAAGTCTCATCTCCTCTCTCTCCCTTCACAAATCTGCCTGCAGGCTGGACTTTGCCACGGGTTCCAGGGATGACCCTGGGGTGAGTAATTTCACCTCTCACCTTGGGAGGGGCAATTCCATGAACCTGCTTTTGTATTTTATTAATGCAAATGAACACAATGGGAGGCATCTGTCTGCAGCCTTTCCCCTGGGTTTCCCACCTCGCCCCAGTGCCTCGCACTGTGCTCAGCTCTCTGGGGTGATGATTCCCTCCCCAGCCCTCTCCAAAATATCTGTGTGTGAGGTGGGTTTTGGGTGCTGTCACCTCCCTGGTGTGTTGTACGTACACCCTCCACAGCCCTTAGCACTCACCTCAGCTGCTTGGCAGTCGCTCCTTGTCACCCACCCTGGGCAATCTGCATCACCTGCTGGCCACCAGGGTTCTAGGAGGAGAATTAAATAAAGATGCACATTGTTATTGGCAGAATAATGACTCATTTATCCCTGTTTTAGAGGCAGGCTAGCAGGCCACTACACTCCATAAGAAGCCAGCCATGGAATCAACAACAATAAAATAGAAAGTCTATGTTTCCTCCTTGCCAGCCCCTTTTCTTACGCCCTGGAGGGCTGCCCTGTGCAGTGCATAGGGAGCAGGCAGATTTTGGCTCAGCAGTGCTGTTTGGAGGAGGGGAGGAGTGCTGGGCCGCCAGCGTTGTGTGCGGCAGAGTGCAGAGGAGCGTGGGGCTGGCCTGATAAAAAGGGTAAAAAAAACCCCAGTGACAACCCCACAGCATTTGAATGGCAGCATCCTCCTTTGTAAACAGAATATGCAGACATATTATGTAACTCCTGGTAAATTAACTGTTTTTCCATACTGTTAAAACACGGTAATTAGATGTTTGTTTGTCTAGTGCCTTTGCAACAGGAACATTTTGACACTCTACTGCTTTTACTGTTGTGGCTATGTCATTTGTGCCCTTTCTGTGCTGCTGCCATTCTGCTAACACTAAATGTTAAAGATAACACCAGCTCACTTCTGCATATATTCTCAATGAATTTCTAGTGTGTGCCTTTTCAAGCTTGCCTGAAAATCTACTTTTTCTTTTACAACATCCCAAGAAAGGAGACTTCATGATAGCCTCTGAACACACAGACCTTCAGTAAATCCCCAAGAACTGATAACAGTGGCAGTGCCAAGAGGCACAAATCAGGCTGACAACTCTGGCTTAGTATGTATTGTACAAACACAATGAAACTCATCTGCCCAGCTCACAAGCTGTAGAGATAAATGCAGAAAGGTTGGAACAGAAAAGGAAGCATGAGAAGATGAAGTGACTTGGCACAGGTCATGGCACAGGTCATGGGCACAGCTGAGATCTTAACTTTTGAATCTGTCTATTTAAAATGGTGCACTCTAGAAACCATTTGATTTTACTGTACTCTTGCTTAGGTTGTACTGTGAGCTCTCTTGCACCAGCAGAAAAATCAATTGCCAGCAGAGACGCTTTTTAGTTAAGGGTATCACACAGGATATCCCAGTGATCCTGCAAAATCATCATCTGAAGGGATAGTATCCAACAAGTGAGATGGAGGTTTTGAACAATAGTACTTCCGTAACAGCCACTGTTATGAGAAATCCTTCTTGTTCATGTTTCTGCCTAGCTGTTGCAAATAAAGCAGGTCCTTGGATGTAAACCTTATTTCAAAAATTCACAATGGAATAAGGTGTTCAGAGGGCTGCTTTTATTGAATATGTGCAATAGCAGCATTTTCCTATGAGCTGCTCTGGTTGGTGTCTGGTCACTTCTGTTGTAGCTGCTGAAACATAGAGGGTGGTGAGGGACACAAATGACTCACAAAGTATTTAGACGCTGCTGCTGTTCCCCTGCTTACATTCTACATTTGTGCATCACACAAGAATGACGTAGGATAAAAGAGAAGATGCTTAGGCAACTTCAAAACTGAATTTATATTAAAACAAACAAACAAACAAGTCTTAGGCTTTCTTTCAAACCAAACTGCATCTTCCTTTGTGGTTCATACCCTCCTTTTGCCACCTATTTCAAAATGCTACTGCATCAAGAACCCCTGTCTGGCACACAAAGCTGATCTCCTTTCCTAGTCCATCACTATTCTTGACCCAAATTCCTTGGCCTGTTTTAATGTTTACAGTGCACCGGATAAATGTTCAAGGAATGAACAAACATTTTCCTCCTGGGAGTTGAGCGTGTGTTTGCGCAGGTTCATGGACAACTCTTGGGCATTATTCAGCTCACCTAAGCTATGTGCAGAGCAGAGGTGTTTAAGTTAGGACCACAGATATACTGGACTCACTTTGCAGTGAGCTTGGAAGGATGGTTCTTTCCAAGGGGTAAACCAGCCCATTTGACATCCGAAGAATCACTGGAAATTCCTATAATTGTGGGTGATATAGGATGAGTCTAAGTCTTGCAGCATGTCATTATTTCAGGGTTCACCTGTGTCTGATGCTGGCCTTTGGCTCCCACGGATCGCTTGGGTGAGCATCCCTGCTAGTGCTGTAGGTGTGTCCCGTGCATGTAGCCATGCTCTCCCTAAAACTGCAGGCAGCATGGTCTGGGGACACCCCATGGCTCCTGGTTGTTCCGTGGCCGTGTCCTGATGCCCACTCTGTGCAACATGACAGAAAGGGTTGAGTCTCTCCAGCACTCTGGGCAGATCAGTCCCTAAGGCTTTAGCTCAGCAGACACTCGAGGTCACTATTGGTAGCCATGCTCCAGCCATGGGTCCAGGGCAGGAAGGCAACCCAAGACTTGCCTTTGGTGAGTCTTGTCTTGGTACAGGCAGGAGAAATCAGGAGCCACAATGCAGTGCAGACTGTGTTGGTTGCCACTCACTGGCCCGAGCTTTGGTGGCCTTACTTCAGTAGGAGGTCTCACAGGCTGGGGAAGGGGAGGTGAGTGGTATGGGTTTTAATGGACATGTTAAAGCACACCAACATGGGATGAACAGCAGTGAGTCCCAAACACCACTCTACCCAAAGGAGGCTGAACAGCTGAAATCCTCCATCCATTTAATAAATGGAAGATCTTCAGCCAACCCCCTGCAGCTGGCCTGACTGCTCCAACCCTGCAGGAGATGATGAGGATTCAGGGTGCTGCAGAGGCTTAATGGGTGCCCCAGACAGCCAACCTGACTTCTGTCTCAAGTCTGTTCTCCTATTTCCAGCTCTGAGTTCAAGTTCCCATCCTTTCTGAGATCCCAGAACAGCCCTTTGTCAACTGCAGTAGTCATTTATAAAGACAAATTATATTAGGAAAGAGCTTGATATCTTTTAAATTGCATCTGATGAAATCTGCCCTCAATGGACACATGGGTAAGAAAGTCCCCTTGGCTCCCTTGGAGCCCTTTGGCTCTCAGTGCTGGGCTCATACATCACAGCCACTCCATTAGCCCTAGCTTAGGGCCCCCAGCTTCACATGGAGAAGTCCCTGCCCTCTCAGCATTCATGAGCCCTTTCTCCAGTTCATCCCACATTCACCACAAAGCTGGTGCTTTGGCCACTGCAACCAGCAGTGACTAACTCATGGGCCAAGGCCAAAGCTGGAAGGCTCAGAATTTTTTTTCTTACATGTAAGAAGTATCCAGCATTCCTCTGCAGTCAGTAAGAGAGCTTCAGGTGACCTTACCTTGCCTTAGTTCAGACCTCAGATTTGAAATTAACTTTTGAGCCAGTCCCATTAGCATCCAGTGAATGATGTACTTCATACAAGCTGACCATCCTCACTCAAATACACATACACAGAGCTGGGAGGAGGGAGAGCTAATAATATAAATATAAAATAATAAAGCAAATATAACATAACTAAAATCAATATTAAAAAACAAGGGTTCTGTCTTAATTTCAAACATTATTAGAAATGACATAACATGAAGAGGTGAAACTGTTTACCCCACAGGCAACCTACAGACAACCCAAAGATGACTGTGCTGTTAAAACTGTTCATATTCTATTAATGCCAAAGAAGCTCAAGGGAAAACGGAGCTCCATTTTACTACGTGCTTTCCAAACCCAGGGTTTTCCCTGCACTGTCTCCTTGCACTGTGTTTCCAGGGTGGTGAGCTGTAAAAGAAGGTGCCTGTGTTGCGAGATGGATGTTCCTGCCCTCCCTTGGTGCCAGGATGGGCATGTGGCTGCACCCACGATGACCTGAGCCAGCAAGAGACAATTCTCTCTCTTAGACTTCTTCATTGCTGCATCTCAGCTAATTTGAGTGAAATTGATGTGTATTACTGTGTTTAATCCCCTAGTTGCTCCAACCTGCAAAATTCCTGTGAAGCTTGAGGCATGGCTGAGACCTGACTTTCCAAAGTGACAGGTACCAGCAAGTTTCATTGCTGCTTGGTGGATTTGGGAATGAAGGATGATTGGGAAATTATGGGTGCAGATGCTTTGTAAAGGTAGAAGATAGGATTCAAGGCATCTAATGCTGGTAGTCTATAAGCCAAGTGACACATTTTGGTGACCTATCTCCTCTGGTCACCTGCAGAGGCAGGAGTTCTCAGCATATGGTTTATCCCTTCTGTCGAAGATGCTCAGGACCCTGGGAGTCACCATTTCTCTCTGTGGATTTGGAGTGCTCCTGGCAGGTTACTCCTCCTGCAGCAGCATCACTGTCCCCAGTCACAGAGGGACATTGGGTGACTCTCAGAACAGCTGCTTAAATTTGGGCCAGGCCACACCAGGGGAGAGAGAGTAACGAAATGGAGCTGTGCTGGCCAGACCTGGGAAGCTGGGCTGGTTTTCTGCTGATGCAAAAACAGAATCTGCTCTATTGTTCCTCTCCAGGACTGTGAGCAAGGGCACATGCTGTGCTCTGCCTCCGCCGAGGAGGTTCAAGGTCTCCATTTTCTGCTCACCTTACAGCAGTGCTAAAGATAAACATCTGCACTTTTCTAGGCTGAGAGTGCTAAAAGCAAATGCCACCCCTGCTCTGCTTTTCAGATGGTTGACAAAGCACTGTAAAGGTCCAAGTTTTATTTGGAAATGAAAAGATCTTTGTACTAAACAGAATATAGCTTGTGCGCTGCTGAGACTGACAGTCACTAAAAGCAAGCACATCTGCTGATGCAACCTAATTGCTGTTTTGATTGCCCAGCCATGACGGGGCATAAAAATATTGTCTGTCTACAAAAAAAGAATGAAACCTCACTTGACCGTTTTGTGCCCAAATACCTTGGCACCCAGCCCTGCCGAGCTAGAGTTGGGCAATCTGAATTCAAAAATTCCCCAGTGGAACCAGCTCCTAACAATACAAAGCTGTGCCTGTCTGACTGGATGGGCTATTTTCATGACTCTGAATAAAAATCATGTCTAGAGCACTGCACGTTTCTGTGGGGGCTGTGCAAGCAGGCGGGCACACTGGCCTGTGCCCGGGAGCTTTCCGAGTTAAGTAGGCAGAGAATGAGCCATTCTTGAAAGCAAGTCTCTTGAGGCTCGTGGGCTTTCAGCTCGCCCATGGACAAGGATCCTTACAAAATGCCAATAGGAACATTTCTGAAGCAACATGGCAGGGTTAGAGCTAATCTCCAATTAGGAGAGACCACATCTGCTTACTGAAAGAAGCTCTTCACTCTTCTTGTGAAGAAGCTTCCAACATTCTCACTGTGGGAAACAGGAGAGTGGCCTCCTCAAGGGCAGGTATAAATCATAAGGATGTCTCTCTTTCACTTGATTTTGATCAAAACCAGATGTCGTACCTAATCCCGTTGTCTAACAGCACAACTTTTTAACATGCTACACCAGCATGGCTGTCACTAACTTTCCTTCTCCCTGCCCCAAGTGATGTGGACATTGCACAGCCCCAGGTTCTGTGCTGGCAAATGGCAAGTACCAACTGGCTAGACCGGGATGGAATGGAGACCCCTGCCACAGCAAGCACAGCCCTGCAGGATACTGCTCCAGTGCAAGTTTTCTCAGCCAATTTCCACCTCTCACAGTCCTGCTCTTCTAGATTTACCTGATTATAGGACATGAACACAAGGGAGCTGGGTTAGGAGTAAGCCACAGAATCATAGAAACATAAAATTGTTTAGGTTGGAAAAGACTTCAAAGTTCCTTGAGTCCGGGCATTAACCCAGCACTGCCAAGTCCACCACTAAACATGTCCCCAGTGCCACATCCACACGTCTTTTAAATGCCTCCAGGGATGGTGACTCCACCGCTTCCCTGGGCAGCCCGTTCTGGTGCTTGACAACCCCTTCAGGGAATAACGAGTTCCTAATATCCAAGCTAAACCTCCCCTGGTGCATCTTGAGGCTATTTCCTCTTGTCCTACTGCTTGTTCCTTGAGAGAAGAGACCGACCCCCATCTCACAGGCTCCTTTCAGACAGTCACAGAGATCAATAAGGTCTCCTCTCAGCCTCCTTTCGTCCAGGTTAAATAACCCCAGCTCCTTCAGCCACTTGTCATCAGACTTGTGCTCTATAAACTTCAACAGCTTCATTGCCCTTGCAGAGAGCAAGATTGATCCTTCCCTCCCATTAAAAGGGCTATTGATTGATCTGTCCATTTAATAGGCTTCGCCTGCTAAACTCCATCTTGCAGCCTGTCTCAGTCCCTTCAGCCAGCTCCTCATACCACTGCCTTTGTGTTTTTCTTCCCTTGTGGTGGAGCCTTTCAAGTTTTTCTTTAAAGAGTGAACCAAATGATTTCGACCAGCTGCCAACCCAGCCCTGTACCAGTGAGGGGCTCCTGGCTGCTCCATGGCTGTGCTTGGCACTGCAGCATATGAAATCCCCGAGATCCACTACTCCCTCAATACAAAAATGTCAGACTGGCTTAAGATTTTTTAATAGGGGGGTTTTTGCTTGTTTGGTTGGTTTTTGGGGGTTTTTTGGGGGGTATTTTTTGGATTTTCTTAAATTCCCTTGGGAGCCAGTGTGTTCTATGTACTTGTTTAGAGAGAAGCTGCTATGGAGCAGAGTCAAGCTCTTACAGGGCCCTGAGTGCAGCATCCATAAACACTCTGGGGCATTGCAGTTGCCTGCAACTACAGGTGAGAAAAGAATGGAAAAGATGGGCTGCCCCTTTTCGCAGCGTGCAGGGCAGATCCTAACTGCAAATCTGGCTGCGTCACTGCTGTATTCAAACCACCACGGAACAATCAGGAAGTCTAAATTCGGTTCAGAATTGCAGGTTTCCCCTGATTTATGAGAATGTGTAATACAGTAGTCAGAAAAGGGGTCATGGCTTTCACCATGTCTCCATGTTGCTATAGTCACCCTCAGCTTGCCTCCATTGGGCTCCCTTTGGGTTATCCTTGGCAGCACACCAGTGGGTCCCATGTAGAGGATGTCCTGTGTTCTCCACACCAGAGGATACAGCAGCATGTCTTCGGCCACAGTAGACCTGACAAAAGGAAAAGAATGCTGCATCTTGCTGAACAGCCTTTCCTTTTGGCCACAGGCAACAAGAGAGATTGTCAGGATTAACAGCTTGTGATGCCCCACAGTCAGGAGCCCTTTGGGAAGAGGTGTGGGGAATGGGACCATTTGCAGATATCTCCCAGGAGAGAGAGTGAAGCTGCGGAGTAGAGGTCATGTCTACTCCCAGAAGCATTTGCAGGCAGTGGAGCAACACCTTGCTGTGATGGGGTCAGGGGAAGCTGGTGATTTGAACAGATGGATCTACATTTTATTCCATGTTCAGCTCTACAGATTGGAGGCCACCATAAAGTTTACTCCAGAAGCAAATAAACATTTGCAATGGTGAAATTCCAAAAGTCATTTGAGAAAAATTTGGACAATATTTTTTGTGTCAATTTACAAGTGTTGTAAATACTTGTGTCACAATTTTTGTGTCAATTTACAAGTATTCCCAAGACTCTCAGAGAGAAGGCTCAGGGAGGATGGTTTTCTTAGCATGGCAGCCCTGAGATCAGTCACCTTTGCCAGGCTCTTTCGATGCAGCAGAGGGAAGCTCCATGAACTTGCTGTACCCATGATCCTTGTGTCTGGGATTTAGCAGGGCAGCCTGCCAGGGGTACTGTGCGTGAGCTGACAAGAAACAGGGAGGGTTTGGAAACCCACCTGGCAAGTGAGACTGTACTGGAAAACTGCCTGGTTTCTGTCAAAGTGTTGTCAAAATCATCCCATTCCCAAAGTATGTTCTCTTTGTGTCAGGTCAGCATTTTCAGGGGAAAAAAACCCAAACCAAACACCTCCCTCCCCCCAAAAAAAAAGAACAACAAAACACCCTTCATTTGGAAAGTTTGGAACCAGCAATCAGCCCAATGGCCATATGTTTTTGGTGTTCACAAGTCTTCAAAAGAAGGTTTCTAAGCCAGCTCTGCATTTTACACAGGGCCATAGTGAGCATGAGGAGGGTGAAGGAGAACAAAGGCCCTTGGCTCCTGAGACCTGCATCTCCAAAATCTCATCTCAAAAAGAAAAGGCTTTAGCTGAGAGTGACCGGGATTAAAAATACTCAGCAACGACTTCTTGAGCAAAAACCACTTTATTAACTCCTTCAAAGCAAAATCAGCCTGTCTTGATCAAAAGCAGTGTTGACCATTTCTAAGTCAAGGACCTGATAGTTCTCTACCAGCTTTCATCTACCACAGACAATGCAATTCATTTTCTGTTTTTCCAACATCTGCACTACCTAAGGAGTACCTGTTGCCCACACTTCAAGGAGAAGATGAGTACTGTATTACTTGTGAGTTTGTTCCACCACTGAATCAGTCCTGTCCAAAAAACCCCAATTCCCTTCCTGATTATAAGCACCTGTCTTTGTTGTGAGAGCAAGACCATCCAGACTTACCAGTCTGTCTAAAACCAGAAGAAACCTCAGTCAGGATTCTGGATGTTGAAAAGGACAAAGCCATAGCATGAATGGGAAAGAGGTTGTTTATGGGAGGGATGTGCCTCCCCTCTGAAATGCTGAGGTAGTGGTTGATGCACAACGTAAGATCTTGTTTGCAACACACTCAAAAATTAGATCCAAACATTCAGCTGCTGGTCATCACTGAGACATAGCTGCTTTGATGAACAGAAAATTCATGTCTGCCTTCCCAGATCTGTCATTTCCAGACAGGTGGACACTGCCCCAAGTGACCAAGTCCAGCGTCACCGCACTGAAGAATCCATTTAAGTTGTGAAGTGACATGAACTAACCTGATGGTACACCTGGGGAAACAACACAAAATCCAGTGTCATTTCATGCTGAAGCAGACATTTTTGTCTCTGAAGACAATCTCCCTTCAGTGATCAGTACAGGCTCCTCTTCTCCCTAATGGCCTGAAGTCATTTTATACTGCTAAATGACAGGCATGTTCAATACTATTCTTGTGCATAGGTAACACGCTACTTTTGCTGGTTTTTCCACAAAGAGAACATTTCTTGTGGTTAACCAGGGTTTTTGGGCGGCATTTATCTCAACCTGCTTAAAAGCCTACAGTAACAGTCTATGTTTCAGCTGATTGCTCTGGGATCTTTTTATAGTTGTTGGAAGAAACAGGTACCTTTAGAATGCAATGTACCTGTTTTACTTTAAAATTCTTTAGGATGATATGAATTGAAACATCCAAAGTGATCCAAGACTCCAGGTGGGTTCCACCCTTGTATCCCAAGGATTTAAGATCCGGAGAGGATGAACTGTAAAGGACCAAAATTAAACTCTTTGTCCAGGATGTATTGTCTCTATGGTCTCCCATTACCTTGTTTCAAGGTGTCACTGGGACTGAGGACACAAGACCCTGTTGCTGGTGTTCATCTTGGGTCCTTGTTATTGCACCAGTGGCAGCAGCCTCTGATGGGATGCATTTGTCAAGCAAAAGAGTTGATAACAAGAGTGGCCTTGTATCACCATACCAGAAAAGCACTCATATTTTCCTGCCCAGCTCCTGCTCCTTGTCTCACACTGAAGGGCTTTCCAGGCATTATACCACAGCCCCTCTTATGTCCTTCTTAAATCCCCTTTTGTCACTGTGGCCAAACAGAGGGAAATGTGAACACAGTCACTCCTTAGGCTGATCTCTGGCCAACCCCTAAGTGCTGCTGCCGGAGTCCCAAAAGTAGTGAGCAACTCAAAACTGGTTCATCCCACACTGCCAAGGCTTTCCCCCACTTGCAGTACAAGCCCTTCATCTCTCCTCTCCACATGACAAGACCACCTTTAAAGAAAGAGAGGACTCTTTATGTAACTAGAAACCTCCCTAGGGTCCATCAGTACCAGTTGCCCCCATTTCTGATGCTGCTGTTTCTCTCACAGAAGCCAAACTATATGGATTGCCTTAGGGATTCAGCACTTAAGGAAGTCTTATTCTTTCCTCTTGCACACAGAGCAGAACCATCACACTCTATCCCACACCTAAGTCTCTCAATATAACCCATACATAATGACTGGGAGAAAGGCAATTTTATAGCCAGAGAGGTATGAAGGTAAGTCCTCATCCTAGATCTAAGTTCCCACTGACTGAGAAACTCCTCTACCCACAAGAGTGGTGGTAGACGGGAAGGAAACAGCAAGAAAAAGTCCTGAGCTGGGTGGTACACCATCTCTGTCTGGGAAGAGCCCCTCTTGCAGGCCAGGTCGCTTTACTACTAATCTTCTCTGTCACCAGCAAGGTGGGTCTGCTGCATAAGGTGAAATGAATTCAAAAATCCAAACTGGTATTGATGCAAATGAAAAGCAGGGAATTTTTTTCTTAACAGCTGTCACCTATTTGAATTCTTGCAAAAGTCTTACTCAGTGTCAGAGCTGAGTCACTGCTACAGTGCATGGCCAAACTAACATCTTGTGAGGATATGTTTGGGGAGGGGAGTGGGAGTAAAGGGGAGGGAGGGGGCTAATCATACTTCATAATTTCTCATCTTCCGAAATAATCTGTTTTCTAAATGCACTGCTAAATCCTTGTGCTAGCAATCCACCATCTGCTCCTACTTTCAAAACACCCACTATGTAGTCTGCTGTCTTGTTATACTGCCAAAACTCTATATACTGTGGGTAGAATAGTCTCTACTTTCAGATGCTTTTCTTAGGCGACAGGGGGGGAAAAAACGTTTGGAACTAGCACCAAATATAAGTTAGTGCATGGCCATGCAGCTTGCTCTTATCCTGCAATCTGTGATGTAATAGCAGCAGCAAACAGGCAACTAAATTTTATCCATCTAATTCCAGGCAGGGGCTCTGGTATCGCCCTCCAGCATCGAGTGGAGCCGGAATGTTTTGGGTAATCTCCAGAATGCCTCAATAGAATTATAAATCCATAAATCAAAGCAGTCATTATGTATTTGAATAATATGTGGATCAAAGTCTCAGATTGAGGGCCCCTTTGTTCCCATGCTCTTTTTATATCTTACTCAGTGAGCATCTATTCAATGAGAAACAATTACAGTGAATTTAGAGCAAAAACATACAGTGCTAATGGAGCTCTGAAGACCTTCTCTGGCAAAGCATTTAAGCATATGCTTAATTTTAAGCACATGAGTGGTAAGAGTGGAATTGCACACAAAAGAGTGGTATTTAGTTCGTCAATATGTTGAATTGGTATCTAAACTTAAATTATCGATCTCTCCAAATTGAGTCTTTTTCAAAGAAGTTCATTTCTACTTTCCCACCCAAACACTTTCCTAGCAGCATTTCATAGCACAGGTCTGTGCAAATACTGCATTAAATCCTGCTCATCCTATTCTAAGGCGAATCTGTCTTCGGTCGGAGCAATTAAAGAAAGAGGAGCAAGACAAGAGCCATGTCTCATTAAACAGTGCAATTATCCTGGGATATAAGAGTGCTGGTTTTTTGCCAAAGGGAAGCTGAGACAAAGCAACCAAGTGAGTTATGATGTGCCTCGAGTCAGTCGGTGCCATGGCAGACACAGGACTAGACCATTGGATCACAAAATGCCGCCACCAGAAACAGCCAAAATCTTCCTGCCTTCAGTCTAGGATAATCCCAGCCAGTCCAGGACTCCTTTCTCATCTGAAAGGGCATTTCTTGTGATGAAAGGCAATGTTTGCAACACTGTGCTGGTAAGCCTCTGAAAAGCAGTACAAACAAATACAGGAATGACTGTACTTTCAATAAAGGAAAAAGCAGCGCTGTTGGATCTGGAAGGGCTCTTCACACAGCTGTGCTAATGCTTGCTCGGCAGAATTGAGGCCAGCGGGACAAGGGCTTTGGTGCACTTTGTTTACACACTGGGAAGTAGGAAAACCCTCTGGCTTTAAACCACCTGTGGCAAACAAAACAAATCGGACATCTTTGCTCCTGCTCTTCTCCAGAGAGGCTCCACTGGCTGTACTCTGCTGTTGGGATGCAGCGAGGTCTTGAGGCATCTTGCACGGGTGTTTGGGAAAGATGCGGCTCATCCTCCAGCGCAGCTCCTGCCCCAGTGCCTGAGCTGCTGCCTGCAGAGACTTCCAGCTGCTCAGGGGCCACTTCCCTGCTTCAGCCCAGCTCTTGTGGGTGGTCAGGCTCAGTCCCTCGCTAGAAAACTTCCCCCGCTGTGACTTGCCCTTTCCCATCGGCAAAAGTAGGAATTGGGAAACATGTGTCAAGGCTATTGGGAGCACAAAGGTGGTCTGCTCACAAGGTGAAAATAAAACATTATTTTAAAAGATAGATGTTGCAAAAGACTGAATAAGATCAGAAGATTGCGTAAAGAGCAGTGAGAGGAGCACACATTGCTGAGAAAATGAGCCAGATTTTTCCCCACAACCTGCTGTGTGGATTGGGGAGGGCTGTCTGGAGTAGAAACCTTTCCAAAGGGAGTGAAGGAGAAATGGATAACCTTTTTCCCTAGAGAGCAGGAAAGTTTCTCTTTTGCACTAGCACACATCAAGTCACCTACTTAACTTTAAGCATATTCTTAACCCTTAAGGATTTTCCAAGCTGCCAAATCCTAGATCTTCTTGCTCTATTTAAAAAAAAAATAAATTCTTATGTATCAGCTAAAAAAATCTCTTACGACACTTCTCACAGAAAGACCAGACCAAATATGAGCCTCCAACTGGGCAGCAAAGATGAAATTCTTTCTAGGCTTTTTAGTTAATGAACATACTAGGGACTGCCATGTTTTGTCTTAGAATCTCCCTGTGGGGATGCTGCTATACAACTTTCCTGGTGGACGTGATTAAAATCCGATGAAAATAATGGCAAAGACTTATTCAGGTCAGCTACTGTAATTTGAGAAAAAGTTGTTTATGTCCAAGCTCTTTTTCCCTTGTATGTGTTTCCCCCTCTTTAAATGCTCTTCAGTTTGGCCCCAACTGAATCACAGATCAAAGCATTTTAGCTTTTGAGACCAAATTGCAATTTATAATGTCTGTGGTTTTAGCTAATCTGTCTCTGTGTCATCTCATTTTAAATCAACAGAAAGCAGCACAAAATAACTCATTTTGGTATGCCCCGCTGAATGAGGGATTTTAACTCAGGCATCCTGTTGCCAGCTCTCTCCACAGGTAAATGGGGTTTTTTGCCTTTATCTGAAGGTGCTTTGTTCCTACTGTAAACATAAATTTTGTAAACAACTTGTGTTCCACTGAGGTGAAGCAACTGCATCTCCAAACTTAAGCTCAGGTTCTGGTTTGTCTCCCTTCTTATAATGTTAACTGTATCAAAGGGTAGCTTAATGCTGTAAATAGCCTTTCATTTTTAATTAAGACAGTCCTAATTTCAAACCCACCACAACGGCCTGGGTTTAAAAGTTCAATCCATGCTACAGTCTTATTTGTTCTTCACAGCAACGACCACGGCAAGCAGATGCCAATTCTAGTGGAAACACTGCTCCCCAGCTCCCAAATCACTGCTGTGTGATTCCTTGTTTTGTGCTGATGCTGCTCCGCTGACAACAAAGGGGATCCACCAAAGTAGCATGAGGATGAGTCAGCCCCAGGGTGCTTCACACATCAGCAGGTCACTGGCACAGCTGAGCACATCTCCACTGCCTCCATGGGCTCTCTGCTGAGCTGTCACCATCCCTGTGTCCCTGCTGGTTTTCTGTGTGTTACTGTACGTGAAGAGAAAATCCAACCTAATGCACCCATTTCCTATTCTGATTTCACTCATCCATGTGGCCTTCCTCTCCTTTTTCTTGCAGTCTGGCAGAGGCTTTCATGCTGTGCCCAGGTTAGCTGTCTCACTATTCCTGCATCCCCCACCCCGAGCTCATGGGAGAGGTGCATCCATGCTGGATGGTGACTGAAGCAGCCACGAGTGACTCCCATGTCAGGATATCCTGGGAAAGTCAGAGACAGAGGCATGGGATCCTGGTGTTGAGGCTACAAATTAGCTCTGTTGGAGCAGATCTCCTTGAGGAACGAGTAACACATGAAACTCCCACTAATGCCAACCTGGCTTTTGTTTGGGATTGCCTAACTGATGAATAATGCAAGAGTCCAGCCTGCACTTCTTTTTATTTAACCGCATCACTCTTCAAAAAAAAACTAACCAAAAACCAAAGCGAACAAACCCCTCCAGAACAAGCTGATGTCTGACCTAAAGTGTGGCTCTACAGAGTAAGGTGCACTGGAGAAAAAAGAGCTTTATGTTCACGGCAGAGATGCTGTGCATGGAGGGAAGAGCCACCTTTTGCAGCAAAGGTCTGCACAGCTCAGTACATGCTCAGTCTGGTCTGTAACAGGAGTTCAAGCAGAGAGATAAAAGCAAAGAGATAAAGCAAAGCCAAGGTCTTCACGGCCTGGAGGTTGTATCCAGAACATTACTTTCAGCAGCCCTTGGTAGATCTGTCCTCTATGAACTTGTCTGAACTACTGACCTGAAATTCTCATGCCACCAAGTCCCACAATTTAATTATGTGTTGGACGAAAAAGTATACCTACTCATTTGTTTTACAGTTCAGGCTGGGTGATGGACTATCACAGATCAAATAGAAGGAATAAATGAAATTTTCGGAGCTGCTATTTGCACACACATTCTCAAAATACAACCCAATTTCTTTCCATATCAGTTGAGTAAGTTTGTACCGAGGCTGTGTGACCAAAAATTGTACATTTAAGTGTCCAGAGACCAAAGCCTGTGCAGGGCCTCAAAATCTGAGGTACTGCAGTCCTGGTGTTGGGGAAGTTTGGGTGCTGGACACAAGGGTTTCTGAGGATAAGGGCAAAGCAGGGCTCTCACCAGTCCCAATGGGAGGAGAGGCAGATGCTGTGGACCAGCTCATCTTTGGTCCTCATAATCTCCCTATTTAAGTTTGAATCAATCGTCTCCTACATCAGCATAAACCAACCATCTTCTTCCAGTCAAGGGCCCCAAACCCATCCTGAAAGCATATGGGCCACTCTTGCTGCTACACTAATTTCCAGCTCCCATCTTCCTCTGGCAGTGTATCCTAAACCTCTCATGATCCTGGTGGGAACCATGAGTACAGAAGAGGAGCACGGCTGACAGCCGGAATGGGCTTCCCATGGAGAATGCACCAGCCTGCAGGCAGGGCAGAGCTGCCCCAGCTCTGCTGCTGGCTCAGCCCCTGGAGAGGAACATCTCCCTGGGTCTGCCCAGCTGCTCCTGGGGGCACACAGCCTGCCCTGCCGCGCTGTGCGAAACCCAGGCTGGGCAGGATGCCCGTCCCCCTGGGAGTCACTGAGAGTTTGTGTCACTGTGCACGGAGGAGCTGAAGGAGACGTGGATTAGACCATGTCAGCAGTACAGGGCTTTAAAAGTTGGGGTGTATCTTGGGAAGGTATCCAGTCCATCCAGTTTGGCAGGGGTAAGGGGGAGTGTGGAGGAGGAAGGAGAGCGTGCTGTCAGGAGAGGATAGCTTACCTCAGAGCCTCTTTCGCTGAAAAAGAGCAAGTGGCACTCTGCCTGTCGGACAGAAACTGAAATAAACGCTGCAAGATGGAGGGATTCCTGGCATCACTGCACTCTGCAGGAGCACGTACCTCGGTCATCTTTCCAGATCTGTTGCCATAGGTTTACAGCCAGACTATAGAATTGCCTGAAAAGCAGCATTCCAAGAAAACAGAGTTAAAACAGCTCAAATTTGACAGGCCTAGCCCTACCCTGCAAAAGGTATTGGCAAAAATACCTTCTTGATTTCTTCTTTGTGGTTTTCATGTTATAATGTCCTGTTTTGCCCTCACGTATCATATTTGTATCCCCTGTAAGGGATGGGTAGCAGGCCCAGCTGTTGGATTAAAGCAGTGGGCTGGGCAGCAGGGGGGGGTAACTCCCAAGAGGGACAGAATGGGGAGTGTATGCCCAAGTAATGGCTAAGGCTGTGCAGGGGATGCTTGTGGGAGTCCAGAGATGGGGAAGTGAGGAGAAGACACCAGGGGAAGTATAGAAGAATGAAGAGCTGTGTGGTGGCAGCTTCTGATGAGGCTGTGATGAGACATTTTCAAATGGCTATTGAGATATGTTTGGAAGTAGAAAGTTGGATTTTCCATTTCAAATGTAATTTGAAATATTTTGTTTGACTTTCAAGATCTCCTTCTTCATGGCTTCATCAAGGGCAGGTCCTGCCAGACCAACCCAGTGGCCTTCTACGATAGAAAGACTACAGCAGTGGACAAGGCAAGGGCTACAGATGTCATCTACTGGGACTTCTGCAAAGCCTTTGACACTGTCCCTCACATCATCCTCTCTCAAAATTGCAGAGAAAAGGGTTTGATTGGTGGGCTGTTCAGTGGAGGAATTGGTTGGATGGTTGCATCCACAGGGTAGTGGTCAACAGCTCAGAGTCCAATGGACATCAGTGATGAGTGGTGTCTCTCAGGGGAGTTTGGACCTCCTTTTCCAAGTTGATTTGCCAAGGTATATACTGAAGTGTAGCGGTGGGTCAAGCCCAAAGGCTTCCGTCCCCCCTGCAGAAATTGTGGAATCCCAGGGACTGAAACCCCCTGGGGTGGGGTCCAGGGTGGACTGCCCCAGGAAAGGGCTGAGTTCTGACTCCTACCCCTCACTCCATAAATGCATATCATATCTCCCTCTCTCCTGCCTTCCTCCTTCCCAATTGGTCCCTGTCCCTTGTCCCTCCCTGACCCTGCCCCGTGCCATCCTCAGATTGGTCGATACCCTCAGAATAAAGTCTGGTGTCCGGCTGGGCTCTGGGTCTCTTGCCCCGAGCCCAGGCAGATGGTCACTGCGTGCCTCTGTGTCTGATTGCTCTGGGCAAGGGAACCTCCCTCTGTTCCCTCCGGCTTGTGGGTGCAGGGTGGTTGCTGAGAAGGACGGCGTGGCCTCTGGCCAGGGGACCCTAACCCCGTCTGCGGTGAACCCAGACTCTGGGGACACCGACAGAACACACCAGAAGGCCGCCCCAAACCCTGTGGTCGCCTGATCCAGCCCAAAAGAACGGCCACACTGAAGTAAATTTTTTTTCTTGGCTGAGTACAGTCCATGGAAAATCTTCCGTATTATTTAGTATAGTCCTACCAAAGCTCCCCAGCATTTGGAGAGAAGCTGTACTTATGCTAGTATGCTTCAGCATATAAATATAATCATGATCAATATTAAAGAAATAACTTTTCAGAGTGCCTTGACTCAAGTTTTTCCATTGAAGTAGTCTGAATGAGTTGTTCAGATGTATATATATTTGAGATTTTATCTTTTGTACTGGTTTGAGACAAAATAATTTTATAATATTTTAATCACTCTTGCAGGAAAAGAAAAGCTATTCTTTCCAAGTCTACCTTAACTTGGCTGCAGTACCCTGAAGTGAAGGCTGTTTGTGCCGGTTAGTAATTGCAGTTGTTCTGCTAATTGCAGATGGAGCACTTATCAATACAACGGCTTTGTGATTTTTAATTCTGCTAAGCTTATTGACATAATGCTATCTCTAAGTTCCTCAGGCTGCTTAGCCATTGTAAAAAATCAATTCCTTCAAAAAAATCCATCTTCTTTATTTCAACCAACCTCCTTTGCTGCTGGAGTTGCAAGAGTGGTCCATTAGCGAACCAGCCCAGCGGAGCGCAGCAGGGAGTGCTGGTAGTGCTGGAAGTACATAGCCAATTTTGGAGTGATGCCTGGTCCACTGGGCCACAGGAACCATTGGATTTGACAATAAACCAGCAAGAGCATTTGGAAACTTGGGCTCTGCACCATTCAGTTCTAACCAAGCTATCAGTGATTCAGCCTCTCCTGCTCTGGAAAAATCTCTGACCTTTCCCTCTTTATTTTCCTCATGCCATATCCTTACAGAGAGTGCTTTAAAGGACACCAAACAAGCGGAGTTGTACAATACCTGCTGCCTAAATCACAGTTTCTAAATTTCCCTTCCTTGCAGCCCATGTGTGTGACTGTCACCATGTCCTGGATGGGTGATTTTATTTCGGTAGTGCCTTGAGTTTTTCCTCGGGGGCTGCAGGTGATCCTGATGCCTCAGGGAGCCTGGGCAGCCCATGCTGTTCCTGCCAGCAACTCTTCTACTTTTGATTGACGCAGCCTCTGGAGCTAATGGCTTTACAAAAGGAGTATTTCCTTTCTGTGAGGGGATGCAGTGAGCAAGAAGGATCTGTTTAACCTTAGAGTTTAAGCGCAAGGGGGTGCTTTCCCTTTTAGGATGGGGCAGATTAGGATTGCCTATTTTTGCTAACATATGTCCTAGGAGAAGGCTTGTGTGCAGCCCACTGCTTCCTTTCCTTGTGCTCACCACCCTGCAGGGTGGCTCTGAGCTGTCCCTGCCTCAGTCTCCCTATCTGTGAGTGCGGATTATTGTCCTGAGGAACCCTGGGATTTACTGGTGAAAGTGTAATGGAAGCCCTGCAGTGTGCTAAGGACTCTGCCTGTTCCCATGCTTCCAACTTCATTAGAAAACTCTACAGCATTTATCACCTGTATTTCAACATTATGCTGAGCTCCTCCAAAGCAAGGACCGCCTTACCCCGTGTGCCCTTTGAGCACAGTCTGCCTCCTAAAAAAAGTCTAGGAATCTCTTCAGTTTTGGCTGCAATACATCACTTTGAGCCATTTGCACATCTTTCCCTCTGCTTCTGTTCCTCCCTGCAGCCCCAAGGCGTCTGTACACCTCAGAAGCTGTGGAAGGGGATATAAAGTTGTCTGTGTGGTGTCACATGGACTCTGTCACCAGTCCCTGTGCGGATTGCTGCACCAAACCAAGCATTGAGGGAAGGCCACAAGGCTGGGATGTGGAGGATGCCTTTGAGCAAGGATCACTGCATGTAGTGCCCTGCAAGAGGATGTGTTCCCTGCTTGTCCCTCGCACCCGTGCTGAGACACCTGAGAGGTCACACATCCAGTCCAGGCCTGGCATGTGTCTCAGGGCAGGAGGGAAGCCACAGAAGCAGCAAGGAAACACAGGGGAGGAGGCAGTCAGCTCTATTGTTTGGATTTTCACCAGAGGGTCACTATCTAGACATTTGACAGGTCAGACACCACGTTACCATAGCAGGATGGGGTGGTTGTGCCTCCTTCCCAGCCTGGAATACAGGCAGAGCTGCTGACCCTGTGAGAGCAAACACAAGGCAGATCCTAGATGCAAGATATGAGACCAAGAAGCAAGCGATTTAAGGTCTGATACCTCCGAACTCACCAAGGGTATCTGGAACCAGTTTCTATGCCCAGCCAGGATGCAGGGCTTTTAATGGTGGTCAGCCTTTCTGGTCCCTGGTGATCCCTGAGTCATTACCACTCAGGAAATACAAGGGCCAATTTGAGAAGCACAGCTAGTCCAGGCAGAGCTGGGAGGTCCAGTCTGCTACAAAAATGTCAAACTGAACTTAATAAGAAATCTTCCAACCGTGATGCTGCTGGTGCTCCTCAGTGGATGGAAGTCTCAATCCAAAGGTCAGAGAAAGCAGTGAGAGAATTTCCACTGGTTCTGAAGAACTTCAGACCCAAAAGGATTGCTTTATGGTCCATTTTCTGCCCTCCCCTCACCTCCAGCTATCTTGTCCCTCAGTAAGTCTGATAACATGGTTTTGGCAGTCACTGACTGACCATATTCCCAGTTCTGGGGAGCAGCACCCAACACCAGGTATCTCGAGTACATCTAACCTTACTTTGTATCTCCTCAGCCTCCTTCTTGCTCTACTTGCTGCCTCTTCTCCTCCTGCACCCAGGGCTTTTTATATTTCGTGTAAGCAGGTTGGCTCTAAACACACCCAAAATGTAGCAGCAGACAGATTCTGCCCCTACCTTCACACAACAAAGCTGCAGGAGAGTGAAGAAAGCAGGAACCAAAAGAGAAAAGCAATCTGGATATGTGGGAAGAGTTTTGTGCTTTGGAGGTGCATTTTCTGTTTTACTTGTTTGTTTTGTAGCTTTGCAGATCCTTTCCTTGAAGTTGGCCATGGTTTGCTCCTGGCAGCAGGGTAGGAGGCTGTGGGGATGAATTCCCTCTAAGCACCCAAGAAGTGCTCAGGCTCAGACTCAGTCTCTGTGCCTGCAAATAGACATACAGACCATTTTATGCACAATGAAAGAAGCTGCACCGAGAACTACAATGCCTAACCTAGTTTTTATTCATCCTATTTCGATCAAGGCCTCTGAAAGGTTTCTGGCTCTTTTAAAACTAAAGGAAAATGTGGATAGATGCCCAGACACTATCCTGCTGACAGTGCACTTCTCTGACACATGTACCATGCGCTGCTGAAACACTGATAGTGGTTTTTCACAGAGGTCTGCAATCTATTAGGCAGCACTTACTGGTACGTTTCGATGTATCCGCCGATCCAAGGCTGAGCAGACCACAAAAATTATGAGATATTTGGCTACATGGCAATGATCCTTTTAACCAATAACATGCATATATTACACTGAGCATGGATGTATTGCACACGTACACGCACACAAAATCAGTGGCAGCGATCCTGATAAATTAATAGTGCACCTTTGATCACCTTTGCTGTGCTCAGCCACACTATTTCGTCTCCTAAGGGTGCTTCTCTCACTCCTAAACCTCCCATGAGGCTGTCAGCAGGAGACAGCCATTGAAGTAGAGATCAACCTGCCATGAAACTACTTCAATCCTTCCCCTACACTGGGAAACTTCTCTCCCACCCACCCCATAAAATCACACATAGAAAAGCAGACTAGACAATATCAAATCCTGGACCAAAAATGTAGTTGAGGTCCAATTTTTTTTGACAGAAGGAGGAGAGAAAAAGGGAATTTTATATGACAGGAGAAGGTAAATTCTCAGCCTTCTTCAAGGACCACTGACATAATCTTTGAGTGTCAAATTGAGACACAGCAGACCTTAAAGTCATTATGTTTTTAGCTCCAGAAAATGTAATTTACATGATTACTAGAGATGTTGAAAATTCATTAATTGGGCATTTTCCTCAGTTTTAGTGCTGTGCAGTTGAACTTACGAAAAAAAATATTTATCTTAGCAAAAAAGAGCATGTAAGAAATATTTAATGCTAATATTACCTTCTCCAACTGCACTAGAGATTTTCTTTTTGAAGAAAGATACATAAAATGCATGTTAAGAGCTGAGTGACAAAGCGGTTTGGTCCCTTTTAGGTTTCCTTCCACAAAATTTGTTTATCATAGAATCACAGAATCGTTAAGGTTGGAAAATACCACTAAGTTCATCAAGTCCAGCCGTTAACGCAGCCCCACCATTTCACCACTAAACCATGTCCTCAAATGCCACATCCACCCTTGAATACTTCCAGGCATGGCAATTTCACTATTTCCCTGGGCAGCCTATTTCAATGTCTGACCATCCTTTCAGTGAAGAAGTTTTTCCTAATATCTAATCTAAGCCTCCTCTGGCACAATTTGAGGCTATTTCCCCTTGTCCTGTCACTTGTTACCTGGGAGAAGAGACTGACCTGTGCCTCCTTTCAGGCAGCTGTAGAGAGCAACAAGGTCCCCCCGAGCCTCATTTTCTCCAGACTAAACACCCCCAGCTCCCTCAGCCGCTCCTCATAGCAGTGCTCTTGGTTATTGTCTTAACCAAGAGTTTCCACAGATTTGAAGAGACTTTGGATCCAAACATTGCTCTGCCATATACGATACACGGCATCAAGCATTTGTGCAGTAAAATCTTAATGCTATGCCTTACACTGCAGGTGGAGTGGATTTCAAGTAGTGTCTGAGCACATATTCGAAAGGCTCCTCAGAGCTGTGTTTGCAGAATCACCCGCTTTTAACCCCATCATTTAGAAGGCAGTTCATCTAAACACCGAAGACACCTGAACAAAGAGCCATTAAGCTTGGCAGACCCTTCTGGCTTGTTTTTCTCTACAAGTCTGCTTGCAAGGACTAAGATGATGTCAGTGTGATAATGGCCTTTCCTATTTCTACCAGCGCTCAGACAGGACTGCAGAAGTGATGTTAATATTGTGTCTGCTTCATTAGTTCACCTACTGGCAGTTGCCTTGCTGAGATCACTGCTTTTTCCCGTTCTGTATTTATAGCTTTGTGTGCAACTTTCCGCATACAGATTATCAGAGTCCCAGTCATTGCATGGTGTAGCTCATCAAGACCTGATTTTGCTGATCATGAGAAACTAGTCTCAAGCAATGGGGCAGGAGGGAAATTTCATTTCTCTCTTTCTCTTCCATAAATATGTTCATGTGTTTCAAGTACTTAGACACGAACACAGTAGCTTAGAAAATAACCAGTGGAAATGTTGTCATTTCCAACAGGAGGCTGCTAGAGCGTAAGATCTTCAGAAATGTTTAAAGTCAAAAAAGCTCAATGTGTCGTTAGCTTGGGAGGTAACAGAGGACAGGAGAATTGCTGTTTACATGGGGCTCATGCCTGGGTTTGGGACTGTGGACTCACTTCTCTTCAACCCTTCTCCACATTGACACCAGTGGGTGCTCGGCAGACAGAACTCAATCTGCTGGTTATTCTTGAGTATCTGCTATTTTAAAGCATTAAAGCTCTTTATTCAGGAGGCAAATGATCTTGTATCATTATCAACCATTGCCTTTTAAGAGAATGTCTGATTTTTAAAGTTGAAGATGAAGCTTGCAATCCAAGTGAGGAGCTCTAAAAGCTTGGATGCCAGCAAGTAAATGAAGAAAGACATACACTTCCTATTAAAAAGAATGGAATGATACAACTCTTGGCTGAGGGCCGTGGAGCTGCTGTCAGCATTATTGCCGTGTGCTAGGGCCAGGACTGAATGCACAGGGCATGTCTGCACTCTGGAATGAGCTAGTGAAGGCTCCAGCAGTGTGTGGGCTCAGCATGCCCAGCCCAGCCCTGAATGGGGGTCCGGATGATCTGGATGATGACTTGCTGTGCTAATGGACCGGATGACTCCTGGGCCAGCATGGCATCGCCATGGCTGCACCCTCCCCTCTGCCTGTGTCACACTGGGCATGACTTGGAGGCATCTGGAGCACTGTGCATTCTCTGCATGAAGGCCCATCATGAGATGAAGGAATCTACTACAGGGTTCCTTTTCCATTTTGTTTTGCTGAAGGATTATGTCTTATATCTTGTTGCTTTTAAGAGAGGGCTTTGGCTTACCCACGGAAATGGATATTTCCCCAAATGCTTGCTTTTTGTTGAATAGTTTCGCTTTTCCATACCTCCTTTATAAGATGCTTGGATCCATTTTCGTGTGTTCAGCAAATTATTCCCACCAGCTGAAAAGGAAAAGGAAGAGTTTCAAATGTCAACTCCTATTTGACTCATTTGGCTGATTGTTGGACTATACAAAATTGTTCTGTCAGTGTGAGGCAGGTTCTTGGACAACAAGACATGGATAGGAGGTGAGGAAAAAGCAGCTGTACAAAAGGTTTTTCATGTAATGTTTAAGATTAGATTAAAACAATAGCATATTGTGAGGATGGTGTACTGTAAGACAAGTAATGCCAAAAAAGATGCCTAAAGCAGATGGGATTGATCACCTTCTGACTGTACTTCCTGTTCTTCATCAGTGGTCCAGGAGACCTAGACAACTACCTTGCATTGAGTACTAAGCCATCATTAGGTTACCCGAAACCAGCATTTTGTGCCATTTGAGACCCTCGAGGGCATGTGAGGCTGGTGGATATGAGTGCCCCAATGAGTGATGGCTGGAAGGCAGGCAGGACAGTCTGGGACACTTCACATGGTACAAGATATTTATGATGGGCAGTGAAACTCAGCCTCGAGGTTGAGGGGTGCAGCTACTGATTCAGACACCTGCTTTTAGATATTGACTACATGAGTTGGGCATCCAAACTCCCTCTGTAATCAGGGAAGACCTAACCACTGCAATCAATGGAGCCTAGAGAGCGATTCAGGTGGGCACATACAGGTAGCTACTTACAGGAAATGTGAATCAGTCTTCAGTCTCCGTTGGCTGGGGTAAGACTTGGTTGCCTACTTGTGACATGTAGTACATGTGGTGCTATGTGAGATGATTTGCAATATCAAGATATCCATGCAGGGTGGGCAGATTGGAGCTTGATCTGAGACCTGGAGAAGCAGATGGAGGATAGACAGGATACCCTGGAACATATCCAATACCTGCACCATGTGAATCAAGTCTCTAGATGTCAATGAGTATGGAGGAACTTTGACACGCAGCTCACAAGTGTACATTGTGTGGCAGACACCCTCAAAAAGCTGTCTCAATCTGCAACTCAACTCACTTCTAACTTCTAGATGGAAAAATAAGAAGTTTATTCCATCTTTAAAATGGATCTTTGCCCAAAAGACCTCATGTTAATTCACAGGATCCCCTGAATTTCTAACTTTTCATGCTTTTAGGGGCTTTGAGAAGGAAGAGAGTTATTGTGTTATCATCCAGTATATGTGTTATATTACCTTGGGATTTAGCTGCAATTCAGAACACACTTACGAACATACTGCTCACATAACTGGAGAACACGCATCTGCTGGTTTTCTCAATTAGGAGTCTGCAAAATTTAGAGATCATATCAGGTGTCTGATCTCTTTCGTAACGCAGAGTTTATTACAAGTTCTGGTCACTCACTGAAGCCAGGATCTTTAAATCTCTGACTTCCATGAATCAACCAGAACTAAGGCATGCCTTCTACGGAAAAACAAGAGCCCTGAGTTTAAATTTTCCTTTGACTAAGAATTCTCCATAGCTATTAGTGACCTAGTCTGTTGATTAACCCTTTCACTATTAAACCTTTCTACACTGAGTGTGTCAAAGGCCAGTTTAATAGACATTGGATCATGTCGCAGGTTTGCCCATGAGAGCAGCCAACTTTTTGTTGTTTCAATACCTGTGTGAGGCACTCAGTATTTTTTGTTCAATCATTTTGGCTTCATTTGCTTTTGGCTGCAAGTTTTTATTTACCCATGCGTGGCCTTAATCATTGTTTTCTTCAGCATTCCTCACTTGTATATAAACCAATAGTCTTTTTTGTTAGATATTTACTCTGTCCGGGATGTACTGTCCTCATTAGTTGCTATTGTGCATGTATTTATGCCATCAACTTTATTAAATTACTCTTTATTCTATGTCATAGTCAAAAATGTTAAATAACAGTCAAGGAAAATCTCGTGGGGTCTTGTCTGGGGATGTTTCCCTGGTTACCTTGGATTTGAAATCTGTCATTCTTAGCATTTAACCCTTGTCCAACCATGTGCTGTTCTGTTTTTCCCATTGTTTGAGCCAAAGTGCCACACATAAGACCATTCTGATTCTTTCTGGGAATCTTTCAGATGAGCATTACAGCCTTTATCAACTCAATTTGTGATCCCATCAATAAAAGTTAGCAAGTTAAATCTTGTCACAATATTTTATGTACCAGTATCCTGGCAGATGGAATCCCTTCTCTATCCAGTGCCTTTTCTTTTCCTTTCCAATGAGGACAGTCTCCTTCCTTGTCTTCTGGAGGAAGGACACATAGAAGACAGCAGTGGCTCAACGCCTTGTCATGCACAAGCTGAATGGGGTGGCAGTGGAGATCTGCATCCTCACAGGGCTTTGCTGGGGCTGCTTGCTCTTCTTGCTTGCCAAGGAATGCTGCTGAAATGTGGCTTAGCTCAGCAGCTCAGTGGGACCACACGCTGCCCATGGGGGCTGGACCAGGGGGTACTGCTGCCAGCTCACTCAGCCCCAGTGCTGCACTTTCCCCTTCTGTCACGTAGTCAGAGCAAATACCGACCCACCTGCTATACTCTGATGCTGCACTGAGCTAATTATTGCTTCATCAGTCCTTTGGAAATGCAGAGCACTGTAAAGGTGTGAAGTGTTGTCACTATTAAATCAGTGTTAGTCCACAGCTCTGCTTAAGTTTACAGCTGGGTGCTAAAAGGTGTGAAAAGGACCATCACAAGAAGGGCTAGTCTACAGGCATATGCTCAGTCTTCAGAATGTGAGGCTTAGTAGCACTTTGGACATGTAGTTTGAATAATTGTAGGATTATGGAAGATGTGGGACTGAAAGGTTACAAAATATTCACATTATTCTATTACCTCCCTACATCATTTCAGCTCACCGATAGCAAAATCACTTAAGTTCGGGGAGCTTAATTTTTATCAAACTTAATTTGACAAAGAGCATTGGTTCAAATAACAGTAATGTACCATTATGTACAGTAAATTACTACGACCTGGAAGGAGGAAGGGAAAAATCAAAGGTATATATATGTTATTAGTGCAACTGAGTATGACATGTATAAAATTCATAGTTAGGTTTAAAATCCTGAAAATGTATTTTTGATTCTGTGAGCTGTCTGGGCAACTGGGTATTTAACAAATCAGAGATAGTATCAGAATGTAGTGCTGTTACAATCATCTGCTTGCGCTCATATGGTTTTGTCATAAGGCTCCTGCTATTTTGCGAATCCTCGCTGGATCAGCAGTGAACATCACTATCTTCAGCTTCTGCTTACTGCAGCTTCGGAATATTGTAAATTTTGCAGGCTTATAGGAATGGTGCCAGAGGCTCTCAGAGTCTGGACTTGGTTAAAATTTGTGTTGCAGAGAAGAGAGAAAGGAGGTGGGGTGGAAATGAAGATCTCCATCTGGGGTAAATTAAGATAGTGCTACTCCAATCTATGGCAGCTCAAGACCACTTTAAGGAAAAAGCATATGCTGAGATCTCATGGAGGTTAGTTCAGAGACTCCCTGCTGAGTAACCAGCCAGGTGATATTTTCATCCTTTTGTTTTGTTTAGCTGAAAAACCTGAATTAAGTTCATGGTTGTATTCTGGTTTTGTTTCTAGCTCTCCTCAATTACTGATACAGCAGTGGCAAGAAAAAGAAGTCTACTTGTAAACCAGCTCCTTGCTTTTTCCACATAAAAGTTTAGACTACCCCATTTGAAGTGGGATAAGGTGAGAAAGGGTGAGTCTAAGGCTGGTGATTTATTTCCTGACTTTAGAAGGAAAAAATTAATTGGCAAAGTTTTCAGGAATTTCAAGTATTTCATACCCTGGGATATCCTTACCTAGATTTTGGGTTTCAGTCTCTATGTCCTTTAAGGAAAAAACATTAAAATATTTAAGTGGACTGAGACCCCGTGTTCTGCCCTTCTTTTGGCTTCTTTCAAAACCATTCACAACAAACTTCATGTTATGAGAGGCAATTTTCCAAGCTTTTAAGACAGTTTAGGGAAGTGTCTCAGTTCTGGTATCATAGAATGTCAGCCTTTACCTTCCAAGTATGTGTGTTTGGGGCTTAGGTGGTTACAGCTTGGGAAGTATTTGAATTTTGTGCATTTCTGGAACAGCTGTGCACCTCACCGCCTTGGCCACCATAGACAGCTAGCCTCAACAGGTATGCAAAGCTGAGCTTGCTAGCCAGCATTCACAAACTCTTTCCTTACTAAAGTTGAGGCCAGGTTTAGTCCAGTGTCCCAGGGGATGCAGAGTCAGGAAGACTATCAAGCATATTCAGCAATTGCAGTAAGTATTTTCTTGTAGTCAGCAACTGCTTGTCTGAAAATGAGTTTTAGGATTACAGCTGGAATGCTTCAAATGGGATTGAAAAAATGCACTGCTCTGTTTTCCTAGGTTTCCTAAGGTGTTATCCCAATGAATATGACAACAGAGTCTGGAGTGATTTGTTGAGCATGGATCTCAAAGCGCCTCTGAGCTTGTATGGCTCTCAGCTGGGCATCTGTGTTTGGGGCGATTTACTATCAGGATTACTTCCCACTAGTTTGTTGTATCTAAAACCTGATGCTGGTTTCAGCAGTCAGCAAAAGCCACCTTTTCCTGAGTTATTTTATTGGCATTGCATAGACTTATAAAACAAAGCTTCATTTAACTTTTCTTCTTTTTTTTTTTTTTTTTAATTTTTACTCTTCTAATACCGTATTAGGTGTTTCTAAATGTAGAGCTTTTATGCATCACCACGGGTTTGTTAACAAGTGTGCCCATCTGGCCTAAATTAGACCACCTACGAAGGTGGCCTACAAAATCTAGATATTACCAGAGGAAACAGTGGAAAAGGCAGTTTACTACCAAGAAGAGAAACATTTAAAGCCAGCCCACCAGCGAAGAGACCCTGGCAGTCCATAAAGAACTTTTCAACAGAAAGAGGGAAGTGCATATGAAGGACACATATTGATCCCAGCTCCACCAAAGGTAATTAACTGTGTTGACCACGGGGTACTTGCTCTAGCCTTAGAGCTGTGGGGTGGAAGGAGACATAGACAGAGAGTAAGATGCAGTTTTGAGACCCTGCGAATCCATTGAAGATATGCGTGTGAATTTCACCTGCAGGAAGAGAAATCCATTAGAAAACCAAAATACTTCAAGAAGTTTTCGGAGGACATTGAAAGCCTAGGTCTCTGCTAGAAGTAGCAGGCTGTGACAAATGTAAAACCTCGAGGCTATACATAATAATCCAAAAAATAAAGGAAATGGAAGTAAAGATGCATACAATGAAAGCATTTCCTATTTCCTCTCCACAGAGCTGAGAAGTATTGATGCTGACCTCACACGCCAGAGCAGAAGGACCACATGCTGTCCTACATAAACACTGCTGGTCCAAGTTTGATTTTATGGAGTTCAGGTTTGGATCAAGAAATTAAGGCTGCTTGCAGCCCTATGCACTCCCACTTGGCTTCATCACCATTGTGCAAACTAAATGGAATAGCAGCTCTTGAAAACAGGGTATATCTCTGCTGAAATAAAAAGGAGTGTATTATATTGTGGCAACCAGAGAACAGGAGCTGAGGAGCTGAGCACACAGTGCCAATGTTTTTGCAGACTGCAGTCGGAGATCCTGTTACATGTCTGGTATCCTTTCAGCTAAACCATCAGAGAGGATCTGGTGCTTGGTGCTTAGCTGTTACTATTTGCTTTTAAGACTATTTAAGTGGTGAAATGTTTGGAATATGATTTGAGGTTGGTGCTGTCTTCCACTCTGCAGGATGAGCAGAGTGGTCCAGCAGCCCTGGGGGGTAGCACAGTAAATGTGAGGTCTTTACTGGATCCTGTTTGATCGGAGGGTGTCTGGGTGAGTGCCTCATCCTACTGACTTGAGGGATTCTGGTACCCTTGGGTCCTCCATTAGGTCCTCTGTTAAACCCCTCTGTTAAACCCCAGGACACCAGTGGGGTGACAGTGGTGAGGTGACAGCAGTGAGGGGACAGCAGTCAAGAGGCAGCAGTCAATGACATGGCAGTTTAAAGGTGAGAAGGGGCTGTGGGTCATTAGCATCACCCATTTTGGGTCCTGCTTGCCATTTGTACGAATACTTAGTCTCTCACACCTTGGGATTTTGGCACAGATGAGGGAACAACAGTGAAAGACCAACTTAAACTGCTCCAGAAGGAGGTGTAAGAAATTCTCTTAGGAAGAATTGACTGTGAGAAATATTTATTTCTAAACCTTCCGAGACAGTAGTTTGTTTATACCAACTGATTGGTCAAAGCCTAGAAGGTTAATGCGTTAATGTGGTGGAGACATGTTGGCACCTGGAGAGCATTGCCATCTTGTCCATCCACTTTGGACTGTCCGGTCCGGGCGCTGTGGTACAGCTGCAAACCAAGGTGAAGGACTGAGCTTGTACCACTGGGTCAAGGACAGGAGCCATTCAGACATGAAAACATGTGGATTACACTGACACATGGTTTTCCATCTCCTGTTTCCCTACTAGTTCACCACAGCTCCCATCTTGCTTCTTAAGTCTAACAGATAGTGTAGAGGAACTGGAAGCAAGTAGGGAAGACACAAATAGGACCACATCACTGATGTGATCTGTTAAGAAAGGTGAAATTTCCTAAGCCCACTCACTGAATCTGTCACTTCTTTATGTCTGTGGCAGTTGTGAAAAGGTCTTGAGGAATGGACAAAGTAAAAACCACCAGCGCCAATGTCATCTAGTTTAGGCAAGGTCCCAGTGCAGATGACCCCAGCTAAATTTGGATAAAAGCCCCTCTAGACGGAAGGAAAAAAGTCAGTCTATAGTCCTATTCTGCAGTCATTCAGCTTTTCAGGGCTCGGAGAGCAAGAAGCCAATGGCTTTTGTGAGGATAATGCAAACAATCCTAGACTGCAATATTGCCTGTGGTTGATATGGACTAGGACCTGCTCTGAACTGAGTTTCCTGTGAGCTACCGCAGCAAAATTTGTGCTTCCCACTGAATACCTGCTGAGTTCACAGAGAAGGAGAAGATCCAGCAGTGATTCCACTTTGGAGCAGACATAAGGAATCAAAGACCAACAGTTGAGGAAAAGGGAACCAAAGCAAAGAGGGTCATTTAGTGCCCGGGAAAGGGATAGCAGCCACACTGGGGATCAGCATGTGCCGTAGGCAGATGTTAAGTAGCATGAAGGAAATATCTGATTTTACCAGGCAGTTTGCCTAGAGTAGACCCAGCTCTGCTGGACAGGGTGGTAGAGGTGTGAACAGAGAGGTTCTGCGATACAAAACATAAAGGGATTTTGGTAGGGTGCAGGGTGGCCGTGTCTATCCAAGATAGTTACATTAGTTTTGATGAGTGTTACTGCTTCTTGACCAAACCTGCATGCATGTATGATGAACTTTGGAGGAAACCATTGTTTGCTTGTAGAAACAGGACTAACTTGTCCTTCAAATATTTGTCAGATTGGTTGTATGAAGTTGTTCAGAGGAGCACACAGCAAAATCTTTGCTTAATTGGTGGAAAAACTCCCTTGTCAGTTCTGCTTTTGCCCTTTGGTTATAACTCCCAGTATTCTGACATGTAGAGTGCCAAAATCAGCTAAGGTATCTAGTTTTTCTCCACTTAAGGATCCCCAAAATCCTGTTGTACCACTCAGGTCACACCAACAGCCCCGTCTACATTCATAATCTGATTTCCATGAGGCAATTGCTTCAGAGGTTTGTTAATGTGAGACTATGCTACAAGTGATCCAGGAGAGCAGCACAGGGCACACTGGAGGAGAAGCCACAGTCCTGTGCTCCCTCTCACAGGCAGAAGAAAAATCCCCCTTCTGTCCTTGCTCCTGAGGTTCCCTTTCAACCACAGCATGAGTAATGCAGCCCCTTGCCAGGTAAGCAATACCTTTAGACACTTGATATATAAGATATATTTTTTTTTTAAGGATTAAACCCGAAATAAAAAAACATTGCTAATTGCTTCCCAGGCTTTGCTATTTTCATTTGCAAGACCAGGAATATTGATGCTGTGGGTTTCAGAGGTGGGGCTGTTCTTCTGAGGGCCCATCTGAGCTTGCTCTGAACCTTCTCCTCCTTTTCCACAGGCTGCAGCAGCGCCTGTCGCTGCATGGAGCAATCCCCGATGTGGGGCTCTGAGGTGAAGGTCAACTAATCGGGCTTAAAGCTTGTCTAGCATTTTCTCAAATAGTCTGGTCTGTCGTGTGTCACAGGCCAGTGAGCAATCACCTCGCCACCTCCATTTGGGGCCAGTTGCTTACATCAGGATAAAGCACACCTTGCATGTTTTGACTCCCTTTTCATTCTGAGCAGAGGTTTCCAGTTTTTCATGTCCTGCTGAGCACAATAGCCAGCTGAGACCCCCCCATTTTTCTTGGCAAGGGTCCTTACCCACTCCAGTCAGAGCTACCTCTCAATTTTTCTCCTGATAAATTGTGCAGCACAAGACTCACATAATTCTTCTTGAAGGAATTTCTCCTTACCCTCACGTTGTTTATGTTAGTATTTTCTGCCACCTCTACAATTTTTTTTTCAAAAGCCCTTTAAAAATGCTGACATTTAACTTGAATACAGTTTTATGGTACTTATCAAATCCATATGAAGAGGTAAAATCACCTTCCTTGCTGTAATCACCATTCTCTTGTTTAAATATCCAAAGGTCATTTAACCCCTCTTGCTACAAGCCTTGGGAGAGATGCTCCTCTGTTCTGGTCCTAAATGCTCTGAATCATCTGAGCTTTGCTCCTACAGTGGCAGATAAAAATCAGGCCTTATTAAAGCATATTTTGTTTGAATGGATCCTAATTGCTTTGTATAATGGTCTCATTATTTACTATTCTGGTTGTATTGGACCACCCACAAGCCTTATCAGCGGTGTCTTTATGGTTCATTCCAGATAGCTGATGGCCCTGCTGGGCTAGCTGAACATCCATCCAGCTTTCCAAGTGTGCCTGTTAGCTGTTGGCAGACATGGATAAAGCCATTGAGGTTACCAGCAGAGCGCTCTCACTAATGAACCTCTCCAAATTAATTCAGAGGCTTACACCCTCTGGGAAGGGCTGCAAAACTTTCTGCCTCCCCAACACCTTTCCATCCCAACACTGGACCTTCTTGCTTCAAAAAACCCAAACCCTTCCCTGTGTTGGATTTTCACCCTGGAAACGCTAAGCATGTAGATTGTTTTTATTGATTTGAAGTGAAATGCAGTCAGAAGCGGCAGCTTAAACCTCTAAATATGAAGAGGCAAAATCTGACCTAAGTTTTGAGAAGAAATGCACTTGTCCTTGCTCTTTGTCGCCACTGTTGCATTTGTCGGAGCGGATCAGTCCTGGGACCTGTGCTCCGTGCGCTGTAAAGCCCCGGCAGCCCCAGGCAGCACCAGGTGGCACCAGCAAGGGTGCAGGAGCTGCGGCTGCCTGCTCGACTGGGCTCTGGACCACAGAAACACGGCATGCAGAGAGCTTCTCACAGCCCTCCCTTACTGGTGGGAAGGGAAGGAGCCCAGCAAGCAGTCAGATATGCTCTGTGCCTCAAGGAACCTTCCAGGCTAAGCAGGAGACAAAGTGAACACACCAGGGACGCAGTAAAACCCCAAGGATGATGTGAAGCTCTATAAAAGCAATGTGGGTGCATCAGCTCATTCAACATGGTTGATGTTCTGCGCCTCAGGTCCAGAATAAAAGGGGACTCTAGGGAAAATCTGGGACAAGGAGGCTTGTGCCAAGCAGCAATTATTTTAGTAGTAAAATTATTTAGTAGTATATTTTAGAAGTATCAGCTTCTGGGAGCTTCTCCCTGCAGAATGGAGCTCTCTTTCCTCTCTCCCTTCCTCTGATCATTGCTCCTGTGTGCAAGGGAGTGGGCAGGGGAGTGTGGGTGGCTGGTGTGCAGACTGAGCACATCGTTGCAAATTATCTGCAGGCTTCAGGTAAAATGTAGATCAGAAAGTATCACATAGCAGGAGCTGTTTTTCATATTTAGATAAGCAAGGTTTGATGTGGGATTTTATGAGGTTCCTGTACTCTTACTGTAGCACCTGGTTTCCACTGAAAACCAAAAGTAAAACCTCTCTGGTGGGGTCTTAAAATGTCTGTATCAGGCTGGGGCCATTTTGGTCCTTCCAGATTGTGTGCCTGCCCAAAAACCAGAGAAGACAATGACAGCTGCCATTGACTGTCGGCAAACACGGTGTTAAGTCATATTAGACCTGTGACCTAGAACTTATCCATGGGAAAAGTATGACTTACTTTTTTCTTCATCCAAATGCTAGTTAGCGTCATTCTCTCTTCTGGTGTATGGGAAACTTAAGCCAACAATATACCAGGTATTAATGTGTGCCCCTCCTTTTATTCCAGGTAGAATACTATGTCTTGGAAATCCCAGTGACCTACTCCATACATTACAGAGAAGCAATTTCTGGTTTCCATTAAATACTTATTTGTATGCCAGTACTTGGTGGTCTGTGAATTGGTAGCAAAGAACTGTATAAGCTTTACGGCATTTTCGATAGGTGAGAGGAATGACTTGCTGATTAAATGTTTTGAAGGATGACACTATTCCCAGATCTGAGACTCTTTGGGCTCAGTGATCTAAGCAACTGCACCCAGGAGCATGATCTGAGAAATGGGGAGGACATCCAGGATTTCAAAGCAATCCAAGCACAGAAGAGGAAGAAAACATAAGACAGGCAAAGCGAGGTGAGAAGCTGGTGGCTGTTGGCGAAATGTGGCACTGTCTGGAGTATGGGGGTTGGGCTGGGACCCAAAGGTCTCTGCGTCTGCTGCAGATTGCCGGGCTGACCTTGGGCAAGTCCCTGCCCCTCTGCTTCCCTTCCTTGCTCAAAGAGACAGAGCTATCTTTTACAAATATTTGCATAGGTAGTGCCTACCACTAGGAGTCAAATGTCGAACTTGCCCCTTATTCTTCTTCAGGCTTAACGTTTCTAGGTGCTACTTCCTCTTCCCAAGGGTGGTGCACAAGGCTTGTGGTTCTACGTGCAGCACCAGGGGACACTAAAAGGCATCACACATCAATGACGGTGCAGGCTATATTTCACAGCTTGTTGTGGTCTTCTCTCTGAGATTTGGGAGTGCCCTCTTTGAGAGCAGGAGGTCAAACAGCCCTTCTGCAGTGGCTGGGGTCTGGGTGGGAGCTGCCTCTCAGAGAATCACGGATTCCTCTGGGGCATGCTGGGCCATGCTGGCTCTTCCAGCCAGGCTGGAAAGCCACACCCAGCATGCACTCCTCCTGCTTGTCACTCCAAAGCAGACCCTTTCCCCTGAGGAACCCCAGCACTGTGGAGTATCCACCAGAGGCATTTTGCCTGAGCAGGGGCAGCCAGGATCAAGCCAAATGACACCAACATGAGGCAACAGCTTTCCTGTGATCTAGGAAACTGATCTGGGCATGCTACTGACCAAAATGCTTCTCTGATAGGGAAAGAGTATCATGTGTCCGCTTAGAAAGGACAGAAATGTTGTCCAGTTGTCAATCAGATGAGATGGATTGTTTGTCCCTTCTGCTGTGACTTACCGTGTGAAAGACAGAAACCAAGTGGTGTGCAGGAACTCGGTGAAAGAGAGGGATGAGACTCACTTGTGTGTAACATCCATGCATAAAACTCATCTTTTGTGGGAACTACCTTCAGAAACGTTGTGCATCAGACAAGACCCCAGAATTGGTTCCACTAAAGAGGCTCTTCTCCCTGATGGCATCATTTGAATGGCCTGATTTTCAGGTGTACTGAGTACCCAGTGACATCCTGGTAGATACTCAACAATTCTGAGAAATGAGACCACTTAGCCAAGCAGATTTCCATTTTTGGAACACATTAAAAAATCACAGTCCACCTTGTTCAGAAATCAGCATAGCATTCCAGCTATGCAAGCTCCATCTTACTAATTCAAAACTGCATTGCATCAGCCATCTCAACCCCTAACCCTGACAACTGATTCGAGGAGCTGCGGATCATCTGGGACATAACCCAAGGATTGTTACAGCTGCTAGCTACCTCCTGTGTCTAAGTCATCCTTCCTAGATGTTCATAGATAATTAACTTATCCTAAGATGTATCTCTGAGCTGTATGGCAGCAGAGTGGTGAGGCACAGTCTCTCTCATTCTCAGAGCGTCAGGCAATGCAGAAGGTACCCAGATGCACTTGGTGCTCAAAGCCCGATCCTTCTCTTGCTGTATGCCAGACTTACCCTGTTATAAATCCACATGGGGGTTAATCTTGATTTATAGCAGAGCAAATGGTATCAAAGTCAAGCCTCTGATCTGTCTTGCTTGTGGTTATAAAATTTGTGTTGGCAACTCCTTGTGAACTTTATTATCTGAAAAATGTGCTCATCCCTCTTCTTATTTTCTTCTGTGCATTTTTTTTCCCCACCACACATTAATCCAGCAGCTTGTCATTTTCTTTTAAATGCTGAAAATGACCTTGCTTATTTTGATGGGCTTTGGAACAGTCGTACTCACTGTACTGCACTCATTCTCCATCCTGGGGCTGTGAGTCATTACGGTTATGAAAGACAGAACATTGAGTCACTGACTGTCAAAAATCTCTCCTGTGAGAGATGGAGCCTTTCAAGAATCCCTCTCCTGGTAATCATTACTCTTCTGTGTTTATATTGCCATAGGACCCTGATCCCAAGTCGGAGCTGAGGCTCTAGTCATTAAGTGCAGTGCAAACACACTCATTTTACCATAGTCCTTGCCCTGATGAGTAAGCATGGGATTGATTTGGGATTATCTACATCTGGAGAAACTTCCACCTAAGAGTCTTAACAGATATTGATTAAGACTTGCAACAGTAGTACGTGTTAGCCAAGAGTCAGCATGTAGGTCAATAATTTGCCTGGTCACTACAAAACTGGGGCTTGGCTGGTACTGGTCAAAGTCACCATCTGTGTCTCACCACATATTCCTTATGGGACCTTGCATAAGTTGTCCATAGGCTTCTCAATACCCATGAAGGATGGCTTTTGGATTAGATGTGCCTCAAAATTATCCCTGTAGGTGTGTATTAACACTGTGCCTCTCACAGCCTGGATGAGAAGAGAAAATACCACAACTTGATATGCTCAATGGTAGGCAAAACCTGAAAGTGAAAGTGTTTCTGGCACATGGAAACTTAATCCATGGGACAGGGCACCAGGTTTTGTCCCCTGGCAGCCTTGCCCTGGTTCCACTTGTTCAAATGAGCTTTTTGGTGGTGGAATCTGCGAGGTGATATAATTTGCCAGTGTCAGCAGCAGGTCTGGGGCTGGGACTGCTGTCCCTGTGTTCACTGTATCATTACCATTCACCTTTCCCAATGCAAAGCACCTCTTTCACTCAGTTGGGGCTGCTGTGCCCTGAGGGCCATGCCCAAACCTTATGAAAGCCTTCCTTCTCCCCCAGCCCAGATCCCAGGAGCAGGGTGGTTTCTGGTTGGCAAGGTGTTGGGGTTTGACCCTGGCTAAATGCAGGGCACCTACGATGTCTGCTCTCTGTGGACAAGAACTCGTGTTTGCAGCAAAATTTGGGTGGGTTTGCTGCTTGTGAGATTGGACCCATGACAAAGAAGTCGCAGAGGACTGTCTCCTGTGGGAGGGACCCCCCTGGCTAAGTAGAGGATTCTTCCCCCTGATGGACTGACCCTGACCAGAGGAAAAAATCCCATGCTTTGCCCCTGCCCCAGAACTGTTGGTTGGCAGGAGGGAGGGGGTGAGTAGAGAAACAGTGTTTGTAGGAGAAGAATTGTGGTGATGGACTGACTAAGAGAAAAACCCCAAACCCTGCCCCAGGTGTAACTAACATCTCTAATTGGCCCAGGCTTGGCCAGCAGCATGTCCATCATCTTCAGAGCCATCAGAGACTGGCTCTGCTGGACATGGTGGAGAAATTTCCAGAATCTTCACACAGGACATGCAGGAGCCATCTTTGTACCCCACCCTACTCACTGGCAAAAACTGGGCCAAGCAAAACCACCACACAAGGGTAGGAGCGTCCCTCCTGCAAGCCCTTCTGCATGCTCCAGCAGTGACACCAGCTGCGGTTTGTTACAGAGACATATCGCTCTGCTTGCAGCACTTCCCACCCATCCACTCTACAGCCAAACTGAGCTTTACATTTCTGCTTGCCAGATCCAGTTCTGTGCTTAATCCTTCCTGCACGGCTCCTTGTCCCAACAGGCCGAGCACAAGCTTCAGTGACGCCTGCTTTGAGGTTTATACGGGTGTCACTGGCACTGCAGACTCCGGGTCTGAAGCACTAAGCCAAATGGATTTTGTGTTCAGTCGGTTTTGCATTTGTGCAAAACCTGGGAGCTGGTGATGCAGAGGGGAAAGAGAAGCTCTTAGTGCCTGCTCTCATGCACGGCACTGGTCTCCAGCAGCCAAGGAGCCAGAGGCCATTTTCTCATCTTTGCCGTGGCTCCATTGACACTGGTGTCAGATGGCAGAAATTCCCGTCATGTGGTGGCCACACAGTTTTCTGTACAGGGCATCAGAGATGAGAGATCCTCAGCTTCTTTAAGGCACCACATTCAAGCCTTATCGCTTTTTAATTACTTGTGTTAATATAACTTTTTCTTTTTCTTTTTCTTTTTTTTTTGCAAAGTGAAATGCATCTTAACGAGTTGTGTTTGCCCTCTTTGGGGTCAGATAAGTAATCCCCGGCATTTCCAGCAGTGACCCAGTAAGTGTGCACAAGGGCCACATGTTAATTAGATCTGTTTCTTTTTTAGTATTCTGTCTGTGCTGCAGCCACTAACCTTCACATCTAGCTGGTGAATGTCTCACCCCATTGCACTGAGCTCACGTTTTTTCTAATGTCCACTTATGGAAACCTTGCTCAGTCAAAGTCCACGGTAATTTAAAGATTATTACGTAACTACACATTGCTCTGTCATTGAAGGATGCCTTGAAATGCTGTAGCCAGTAAAGTTTGACTGAATTATTTGCAAGTAATGATCCAAAGGGCTGGGATAAGAAGTGGTGCCCTGCCTGGGTAGGCAGGCAGGGCTTCCTTCAGGAAGATGGGTTTCTCTTCTTGGCTCTTCTGTGTCTGTCTTGGGTCTGCTTCCTGTTTTCAGATGAGTGTGAATCAAGAGCAAGGTGTCCAGGTTGAGAAGTTCAGAGCTCCTTGTTCCCAGCCCAGTCTTGAGAAATAGGTCCTCTGAAACTGTTTTGAGCTGTGCACCTGGAACCAAAGCCAAGTGAGAATCGATGGTCACTTTTGAAAGTACTGATTGCATTCAGTGGAGGTGAAAGGTAATTGTTTCACTCCCTGTGGATCTATTTCTGCTTGGAGCTCAGGATACAAAAATGCTGTTTCCTGCCCTCTGGATTAGGATGAAGAATGAAGTGCTGTAAAATAAACCCTCTCACAGTGTCTCACAGCGGTAAAGGACTGCTCATTTTGGAAGTTTATAGTGAAGATGGCAGAAGTTGCAGGTGGTAGGCATGTTATGGCAAAGGTTTCTTGAGATTCTAACTGGGCAGCAAATTAAATTAAAAAACACAGTGACTGGAGGTACTAGGCCTGTAATTAAGTGGATGGGTGGATGCATGGCTTATCTGCTAACATATGAACATTAAAGAATCCCCTAAAACCACATTAAAAAGCTTATACGGTTAAACTTAATTGCTCTTCTTCTTGTCTTCCAGTTGCTGAAATTAAAGGAAATTTTGGCTTTACGAAAAAATAAAGAGGGTAATTCAGGAAGAGAACTGTCTGGCAGTTCTCTGAAGTTTTATTGCAAAACATATAAGAAATATTCATCTTTAGTTGGATAAATAGATTATTTTAATACAGAGAAGCAAAATATATAAATGTTTTGCAATAAGTAGGGTCTTGTTTTGCGTAATGTAATTCCTACGAGTAATTGCATTGAGACCACTGGCTTTGTCAGGGCTTCTGACATGAATATTATTTTGCACCAACTTGCGTCATTCCAAATAATTTTACTCGAGCTGGCCTATTTGTAATTATTCACCTGGCCTGCTGAACCTCAGCACTTGATTGCCTGTCTGATATTCACCACTTGTTCTCTCCTGTCCTGCTCAGGGATAGGCCAGGACTTTGCTTCCGAGCAGGACGAGATGTGCAGGCGATGGACATCAGGGCCAGTGATGTGCCTGGAAGTTTTGGGCCGAGCCAAAAGCCGAGCCAGAAGGCAGCTGTTGACAAGCTCAGCGAGGAGCTGCTGGTTTATGAGTCTGGGGATTTGAAATTAAGCTCTAAGCTTCAGGATGTGTCATGTGCTTACTTACAACGCAGTGCTCCATAAAAATCACAAGAACCGCAAAGCAAAGGAGAAAAAAAAATCAAAGCAAAGCACAAGGTGGCTGTTGCTTGCTCTACCCATCCTAACTGGAAAAAAAGGATACTTTTCCTATTTGTTATTTTTTCGTCTCAGTTTCTTATTCCTTAGAGAAGATCTATTAACCCTTTTTTGACTGCATGGCCTTTAAAATCTCATAGAGACTGGCTGCCTTCTGATTTTGCTACCTTTTCTACCCTACTAGCCCCCCATTTCCTGGAAGAGTGTAATTGCAAGCAATAAAAATACAACAAAAAAACCCCCACAAAAAAACCAAACGAAAACAACAATAGCAACAAACAAACAGAAAAGCCCAACAACAACAACAACAGCAACAAAAACCTCCTTTAGTGTTTTGTTTATGCTATACTTTAGGAACAAGGAACCTGCAATACACTGAAGGCTGCCAAACTTTTTCTCTGGATTGTAACACAGGAAAACAACTTCCCATGCTACAAGGAGCATTGGAAATGCATTCTTCCCTCTCCTACTTTTTATTGCACACCATTTAAGAGTCCTAAGCCTGCATCAAATTCTCTGTGACCCAGCTCTAGGCGTTCCACTTAGCCTAAACCTCTTTACATTCCTCAACTCTGATCTGCTAATCCCCCATAAATCACCACCGTTTCTCAACAAACTCAATCCAGTGTTAAGATTTATGTGGAAAGGATTTGTCATTTCCCACCAGCCTTAACCTGAATTAAGATGGGTGGGTGCCGGGGGGCGACAGAAGAAGGAGGAGCTGCCACATGAGGGGCATAGTTTTGCGCGAGAGAGAAAATGCATCTTGTTTTGCAGATGATCAAGGATTTCAAGCAGCAAACGGGAATGTTTCCGAGGCTGTTTCCATCGGGACAATCCCAGCAGGGAAGGGCCTGGGGAAGCTAAACTGCATTTCAACAGCTTGTAGGCGCTGCATAGGCTGGGTGCCTGTGCCACAGCACTGGCGGGGGCTGTCGGGGTGCAGCTGGGGATGGCCCAGAGCCCCATGGGCACACACAGCCTGCGGAGAACCTGAGGGGCTCTGTCCTGTGCTGCTTGGCCCACAGGTGCGCAGTGGAAAGGAAGCATGTCTGCGCTCCTCGTGGGGAAAAAAAAAGGTGGCAACAAACCCTCTGTGTCCCTCCGTGTCCCTCCGTTGGGTCTGTCTTGTTTCCCTCAGTTTAGGTGGCCACGCTTCAAGTTGCTCCCTGCACTGCAAACACAGAGGTTTTGTTCCAGGCTGTTCCAGGTTGCGGCTCCTCTGGTGGTGCCATGTTTTCTTTTCACATCCTGTGAGCGAGGATTCAGGAGTGCAGTCCCTAACCATACCCCCTGGGTGGACCAGAGACCTCAGATCCTTCCCACCAGGTTGTTTAGACTCTTCTCATGCGTCTGTTGCAGGGCAGAGCATTTACAGCTGTATCGCCTCTTCTCATCTAGGTTTTGTTGCTGTAGAATACAATCTCTGCTCTTGTTCTTCACAACCAAACCATCACCCCTTCCTGGAGGCTGAGAGTCACCCTCCCTGTGGCCACCGAGTCCTGACCCCAGCAGTATTGGCGCTGGCAGAACTGGTGTCTGCACCCCTTCTGGGGCCACAAACCCTCCCTTGGACCCTGATTCCTTGGACTCAGCTGGGCTTCCACACGAGTTCTCCAGGACCTGGTCCAGCCCAGCTCTGTGGAGTTCTGCTCGTCCTTACACTCACCCTTCTCTTTCCTGCCATCCCCATGAAGGTTTGCTCCATGAACAGAGCTGTCATCAGAGAGTTACGTGGATATAAAGATTAGCCAGGGTGTCCTAAGCAGAAGCATCCCTGCCATGCTCTGTTCCGATGGATGCCAGCAGTCAAACTCCTGCAAACAAATGCTCCCAGCAGTCACACGGGTGGGTTTGGTGCGTGATAAACAGCATATTTTCGATGAACATTAAGCATTCCTGAAAAATGAATCTGACCATTCAGGGCCTATCTCCACAGGCACAAAGAGTGTGTCTAGGGGAAGGACTTTGATGCTGGTGAAGTTGCATCCATGGGGTGGGAGTTGAGCTGGCTGGGCTGGAGCTGGCACAATGACCTAGTGGAGACATGGCATTAAGCAAGGGATCAGCAGGCACTGGCTGTTCCCAAGACACAGTTGTGTGTCTTATCCCATAATGGGTATGAAAAATAATAATAAAACCATCATCAACAACAACAACAAAATGCCACCTTGTGCACGAATCACCTGGGGCGAATATGTTGCTTTTGGCAGTGTGTGTTGTGCTGTGTCCTTTGACTGACCTGGGCTCTCGTTCAGGTTGACCTTTACACTTGGCTCAAATGAAATTATGGCTATTGATCAGGATTTTTGCTGAGCTGACTGAGTGGATTTTGAAGGAAAACCCAGACATGTTTCTCTGCAAATTTTGTGACTTTATAATCTTGCTCTTGACCCACAATGGTAGACAAAAGATATACTCAGGTGAATGGAAGAAAAGGCACCTGTAAGGCAGGTTTTCCCTGTCTCTTTTGTTAGTTTTCATATCATGTTTCCTTTGTTTCTGTATGTGTAAGCTCTTCTCCACTCTTCCTCGATCCTTTTCCTTTTTCATTTCTCTGTTCCTTATCTTTGATGTTTTCCTCCCTACCTCATATTCCCTGTTTGCCCTCCTCCTTTCTGCTTTGAAGAGCATCGCTCCAGCATCAGTGCCTCTGTACCTGCCACATTTGCACGGGCCCAGGCGGCTGGTGAAACACCAGGACACTGCCTTGATGCCTGGTATTGCTCTGCCTCCCCACAAATAGCTCTAGTGAGACCCTGGGACTTCTGCCAAGGGAGACCAGTGCCCCTAACTCCACGGGGCCCTGCTGCAGCATCCCGTATCCCATGGTAACACACGCTTCAATGTTTTCTACTTCAGCTCAAGTACTCCGTTTTTAACTCCAGCCTGTCTGCTACTTCTCACCACTTTCCAAGTCTGTAAAAGGCCGCGCAGCTTTCTCTGCACTTGGTCTCTTGGAGGAAGAGCTGGATTCAGACAGAGAAGGTGCTGGCTTCTTCCCAGGATTTAAGTGTCAGGTTGCTTTTGTTCATTTGCTGAATCACCCCACCCCCACTGGTAGTGAAGTCCCTCTGTGCAGCTAAATAGTGGCAAAAGTTGTCCAAAACACGCTGCTCACAGCACAGGGGTGAGGGCTGAGCCAGGGTGCCTGGCAAGGCTGTGGGGATCCAGCAATAATGCAGTTTATTTTAGCACTGAAGCCATTATGGCTCTTATTCTACTCCTTGTGCAGCAGGCCAGCTCTAGTTCTGCCTGAGTTCTTACCTGAAAACAGAACTTCCCACCCAGCTCTAGAATTTTAGTTGCTTCTAGTTGAATACTCAGAACCGTTCTGGTTTTGAGCTGCAAGCTGATGACAGGGCGTTTAAGAAATGCATGAGCATTCAGCATTCGTTCTGCTTGACGAGCTGTTTCTCCTGGCTCTTTGTCTACATCAGATTAGAAAAATGCAGCTTAGCTACCCTTTCCCTACCACTCTTGCCCTGTTCCCTTGGCTTTGTCAGGTCGGTTTTTCAGCTGAAGCCCTGTTCTAGTTCTGCCAAATTGCTTCATTCTCATTCTAATTCCCATGAATCTCAGTTTTTCGCTTCTAGTTTTTGTTAATGGGGACAAATATTGTTGGGATCCAAGTGAAAATGCTTGGTTGGATAAAGCTAGATGTAGAGTAAGGAGGGCAAACAATGCAGTGAAGAGGAGCTAGAGAAGCACTCGTGAGGAAGCACTTTTGGGCTGATGGCTGGCCAGACCAAGGCTGGAAACTGAGCACAGAAGCTTGTTCAGTTTCTTCTGTGTGTTGGGAAATAGGGGCCTTTTTTGTTCCTGGTAAATAAGCCAGCGTGTGTCACGTATTGTGTAACTCCATCATACATTTGTTCTAAAGGAATAATAAAAAGACAATAGCCAGAAAATTGCAAGCTGCTTTGTCTGTAGCATAAGATAACTGCATGGTACACCAGGCTAACAAGCCTTTTAAAATATCACAGGTTTAAACCTGTTTTTCAGTAGGCAAGGACCTCAGCGTATGAAAGAAACCTCTGGAGTTTGGTCCGTTTCCCCGCTCCGCACCCAGTGTGATACCCTACACGAGACTGTTCCCGGCAGCCCAGGCACGGTGTCCTGTCCTCTGACTGACAGAGGGCAGGCAGCATTATTGCCTGCTCCTCTGCTGCTCCCTGTTCTTCTGCGTGGCTGTTCAAGGCACTGATGGGGACAGCATGTCACACGTGGGTCACACAGCACCCATCAAGCGACTCCAGAAACCTGACTGTGGGAGCAGACACTGTGTGATCCAGGTCCCTAAGGATTTCCAAAGGAGGACCAAGGCACCTTATCCTTCTCAAGGCCAAATGGTACCAGACTGGAGCCAGCTGAGCTCCTTGTCCCCACCTCTTTGCTACTAAAGATGTCAAAGTTCTGTTATATATATGTTACTGCAGCTCCTTTAGATTTAATTTAAGCTACATGACCTTGCATTTAGAGCGCCTGCCCTTGTCTATAATCTAATCAACTCAGTCAAGAGGAATAGTTGGACAAGGATGAATGTGGGCCCAGGAGCCAGAAATTAGATTGTGTGCAATTGCATCTGTGGATTTATAGCAGAAATTTACTGCAGAAAGTGGGGATTTTTATCTTCTCAAGAGCCCAACAGGAGGGAAAGTTAATAGCTGACACATTTATTGCATGGAATCTTCAAAGACCTATGGAGTTGTGTCATTAGATGGATGGAACACGCATCCATGAGTCAGTAAATTGGTTAGTACACAAGTGGAAGAAAAATCTTGCTAGATCCATTCTCTCTTCATTGATGGGATTGTGTTGTGATGGAAACCATAAAGAGGAGTGTAGGAAAACATAAAGGATTCTTTTTTTACCTTCTGAGGCCACTTCAAGGGAGTGCTTTCCAAAGCACAGTTTGCATTCTTCTTGCTGGCATTGCACGAAACCATTTTAGTTCCTTCAACGCAGCCAGAGGCTGCTCAGCTCCCACCCTGGGCTCCCCTCCTCCCTCTACCTTATCACTGTTACGCCTGGCCCTCGTGTCTGATCAACATCCAGAGCTTTGTTTCCTGTGTGGCAGAAATTATGCATTTGCCCTGACACGGGCCACAGGAAAGACGCACATGCCCATCATGATCTCAAATGGCCATTTCACTGTTGTTTACTTTCCTCTCCTGTGGTGCTAGGTGCTGTAAAAATCGCCCAAAAACCCCCCAGATCCTGTGCCAGGAATTGTAATGCAAGGCCAGAGAGTAGGGAACATGCATGGGTAGATGGGGAGATGCAAAGAAGTAGGTGATCCTATTTATTTTAACTTACTCCATGTAGACAAAAGACATTTGGGTTTGTGTATGAGCTCCACGAGAAGTTTGTTTGTGCTGGCATAGGAGCCTCACATCATTGTGTTCACATTTCCAACTCTGGATAGCAGCAACATTTTGAATGTAAAATTAAGCAAATGTTTTACTTTAAGTCACAAACCCCAAGTCTATTCACACTGGATTTTGGGAAACCTTTGCAAAAACAGCATAACACAAGATTGCATCTAAGCTGCTTGGCAGTCTGCCTGTAATGGCAACCAGGAGGTTTATTGTGAATTAGTTATTTAGAAGAAGCTGAAAGTGTGACAAAATAATGACAAGAGGGTTTTTTATTTGCAGAAAGTCAAAGCTGATAGTTCTCAGTGGGAACACGCTGTCCTACGTTAGAGCAGAGACTGCACCAAGAGAGATGCAAACATAAGAACCTGACTGATGAGATGTGAGAACAGGGGGAAAAAAACACATGATGAGGACAAACCAGAAGAGTGGTCAGTGCCTGAAAGACTTGTAATGATAAGGAATTTCTTTATTCCGTGAAAATCTTTCCTACTGCATTGTAATTGCATGAAGGAAAAAAACCACAGACAACTGAAGAAATGGCCCAGGAAAAAGACTTCCTCTGTTCTGGGTAGGCTGAGCACGGCTTTGCTTGTGAACCCCGAGGGCATTGTTAGTGCAAGCTCTATTCCTTGTGAAAGAAGCCAGCCTGAGAAATAATGAGCAAGAATAAAGGGGCTGTTGGCACAATATTATGATTATTTGAGGAAATAATGTGATATGAAGATTAGCACACAGGATAATAGCTATTGCATATAGCAGTGTTTTATGGTCCATGCTGCGTTGCTTAACGTTATTACTCATTCTGTGTCAGGCACTGTTAAACTGAATTTTAAAAGGAGGCCCTTTGCCTTGCTCTGCTGTTGGCGGCTTTGGTGTATTGTTAAGCCTTACAGTCTACGTGTCTCCGTGCATAATGTAACACTTACTGGTTTGAACTGTAATTCTCTTTTATAATCTTTTACTACTGTGAGACATTGTCCCTTATGGAATTCCCATAACCTCAAACTCGATTTTCTCATAAAAACAAACCAAAACGGTTCTTTCCTGCGCTTTATAATTTAGTGTAGCCTGTTGCCTCTCTGCAGAGGACGTGGACATCTCAGTATCTTCTTCCTTCTGTGACTTAAGAGGCTGTATTTTACTTTGATGTCTGGGGTAGGAAGGAATTAATCTGTGGCTCGGCAGCAGGATCGGGTGGCATCAGCCCTTGTGCAGGTCTGTGGGATCCTGCACGGCTGACATGATTGACTCCTGCTGCCTGCTCTCCTCCGCAAGGACTCAAAGGGAACCCCGTGCCAAGACCAGCCTCATGAGATGGCTCCAGTCCATTGCAGAGCTGGATATGACATGGCCAGATATGATTCTGACCCTGAACAATTCAAGGACAGTTACTTGGGAGGTATAAAATTTGATTAGAAACTCCAAGCTATTAATCCTTGCCACAAAGCAATGAAGATCTTGCCAACTTTGACAAGGGCATGTAGTGCTAGGACAAGGGGCAATGGCTTTAAACTGAGACAGAGTAGAGGACCACTGTGGGCCACATCCTGGCACTGTCACTGTCCCTGCATACAGATCTGAAGGAGGCTGAGGAGACAGAGTAAGTCAGCACCCATGCTGTATGAACCAGCCCTAGTGGCACAAGCAGGTCTCTCATCAGGAGATTTGGGCCATCGTTTCATCAGAGGTGAGTGTCATCTGGAGCCCCAAGCCATGATCTGACCTTTTGGGAAGAATATATTGCAAATTTAGGATGGTGCCTGCAGTGCCTGGACTCAGCCCTGCATCAAATGCACGTGGGGCTGTGGGACAGCTCAGGGTAGGATCAGCCCTCAGCACTGGCCTGCCTTAACTACAAAATGACAGATTGGCTTCTGTGCCAACATTTCTTGGTTCAGGCCCAGCAGCAACAGCGTGTGCCTGGACACGACTGCAGTGGGGACCTAAATCCACTGCCCCGAACTGCCTGAAATGACAGGTTAGGTTTAGTGCTGATTTTGTAAGCTAAGGGCCAAGGGATGAGCATCAAGACCTGATTTTGCTTGGGCTGTCAGGGTTCATGTGGGCCAAGGCTCAAGAAGAACTGCCTTCTCCTTTGACTGCAGATTGGTGGCATTATTCTCCTCCAGCATCCCAAGAGGATGGTGACAAACATGCACATTTGTGAGAGGCTGTCCCCAGGGAACTTGTGTCCATTTTCAGCAGTCAGCAGGCAGAGGTTTCCTGCCGGCTCCCAAGGGACAATGTAGGGGCAATCCCATTTGCTACCAGCCTCATTTTTCCTTGCAGACCCATTTTTCAGGAGCATCTCCAGGCTGTTCTGTTCCCCAGCAGAATGCACTGCTTTCTCTGCTGTTGCCCTGGGATGACGTGCAAGGCATACCTAATGTCCAGTGAGTCAGGAGCTAAATTTGGCTCCATTTCCCTTTGCAAAATCTGTGCCAAGGAAAGATTTTTCTGAGCACATCAGGTTTCTTAGTCTAAAAAAACTGTAAGGAGACAGGCTATTTATGTTTGTGAGTGCCACCAACAGGCACCATATGAATTCTGTGTTTACTTCTCTGCTGGGAGACTTGGAGACTTTATTCTCCATCTCACAGCTGGCAAATGTCTGGTAGGGACAGAACCTGCGTTACGATGTACAAGTCTCAGCACCCTGGGACACAGCAATGGGTCCCAGCTCACCCCAGAACTCTCCACACTGCTGCGAGGCAGCCCAACACTGCAGCTGGGTCTGCAGAGGGAGCAGGGGCAGACGCAGAGTTTTATTTGTTTGGGAAGCACTCAAGCACCATGGAGATGAAGGCCACATAAGCACCTAGGTAAATAGAAAAGGCTTTGCTAACAGCGAGCAGCAATGCCTAATGAGTCATCCTGCTGCCCTGCAGTGCTGCTATCACTTTTGCATTGTGCAATCAAAAGCTATGAAGTTGGCAATAAAAATAATGCACGATGAAGTGAATATCTGCCTGGTTATGCAGGAGACAGCTATTTTCTATAGGTACTCAATGAAACATAGGGGGCTGCTTTCAAAGTCAAATTCCAGATTATCCCATTTCTTTGAGCTTCAAGAAGGCTCAGATCTTGATTGAGATGCCTCGGTATGGACTTCTCTTTAATTAAACATGTGTGAACTATTTACCTGAAGAAGGTCTACTGTTTTTTCATGACAACGTGCCTCTCAAGGTTAAAGAGTGACAGAAAGAGACCACCTAACTCATTCACCACTGCAGTATGAACAGTGGGAGATTGCTGTAGGCTAGCAGCTCCTCTCCTCCACATAATGAGCTGTAACTTAATATATGGAAGCAGCCATAGGGGATGTTTTTCTCGTACCTGATGCTGAAAATATATAATGTAAGGTAGGTATTCAAGAATAAAATTTTTAGCTAAAATGGGGTGTCTCTTCCTCCACCTTTACACCAGTTTAAGATCTGACCATGAGGTGAACTTAAAACAAGTATCTGCCCTTACCCACTTGACTTTGTATATTGGGGTTTTGGATAGGATTCATCATGAAAGAGCTCATTTCTGTCAAAGCTGTGCTTCCTGCATATTTCTAAAACTTGGAGGTTTTTTTCCTGTGGGATTTCTTGAGCTGTGCTTCAATTTCAGGTATTCTGTTTTGTTCAAGGTAAACATACCAGTTGTGGGAACAGACTTCAGCCTCAAACTTTTGGATATTCAGCCACCATTTATTTTAATAAATGTCACTTTCAGTAAAGAGAAGGAGAAGCCAATCCCAAATCTCTGCATTGAAACCGTAGAAGACCTTGCTTGTATCCAGCCTTCACAGTTGAGTCCTGCCCTTGTATGGGCTGGCTCTCGTTGTCACTGCTCTGAGATCCAGCTCTGAATTCAGGCCTAATGCCTGTGGTTTGGGCCCATCTCATATTATTAGTCATCTCCTCATCATATCACTACTTCTGGTCAGTCACTCCCATTTGGAAAAAAGATTTCTTATATCAGTTTGCATTTCTTATCCCAGAGACTCTACCCCAGCCATGGCTCCAATTTAAGCTACTGCCAAGCACACACATCTATTCACATCCCTCTGAGCTGCTTTCTTCTAGATATTGTGGAATCATAGAATATCCTGAATAGGAAAGGGCCCAAAAGGATCACCAATTCCAAATCTTGGCCCTGCAGAGGACAACCCCAAGAATTACACCACGGGCCTGAGAGTGTTGTCCAAACACTTCTTGAACTCTAAAACATTCTGTCGTCTTCTCCATGAGCCATCTCCAGTTATCTTTAGCAGGGTAGTTCTGGATGTGGGCAAGGGCAGGGTGGGGTCTCAGCTCCTTTTCTCTACTTGACAAGGTACCCCATCATTAACGATGGAAATTTTCTTCTCTCTCTCCAGGCAGGGTCCCACTCTTTCATTCCCTTTTACCTATGCTTTTTCAGCTCAGCTCTGTGAGGATTCTCCATTTGCTGCTCCATGTCTCCATGCTGCACAGGAGCTCACCTCTTTCCTCCTCCGTACCCACTACTCCTTTTAACTACTGGTGGGTAGTTGAAGAGTGGATTGGGAAGCAGAAATTTTTCATTTCTTGATCTGTCTTTTGGAATTGAAAAATATACAACAAATATTCAGTGAGCCACAGAAGAATTCTCTGCAGACTGGTGGAATTACATATTAGATGTGAAATGAATCTCGGTTCATGGAAAGAAGGTTTTAAGTGCCCATTAAAAAACACAGATGTTCCTCCAGCAAGGCTTGGTATCACTGGGTTCTTTATCAGCAGATAGAAAACACATGTTCCTTTCTATTAGCAGGAAGTCATAAGATCAATTTTTTTTGTCTCTAGTAGCTGAAAGAGCAGCACTTCTTTGTGTTTACCGCTCCCTAATACAGCTTATAACTGGCTCCAGGACTCTGACCCAGAGAGTGGGTGAGAGGAGGTCACTACTTGTCACAGAACACTCAATGAATCCTTTCAGCAGCGCAGAAGGACAAGAAGACACTTCAGCAAAATCTGCCTTGGCTTCATGTTAGTTTGGTGGAACAACCATAATGCCCTCCCTTTTTAATTTTGGTACTTGCTAGCCATTTCTTTTTTTCCTTTGGGTTTAATTAAAAATCAACAATAAGGCATAAAAAAGCTCCCAGAAACAGACTTTTAAGATATTGGGAGATGAGTTCAACAAGAAAGTCAATTGCAAAGAGGTTATCTTTAACCTCAGACAGACAAAATTAACTGCATAATGATGCGGTCAGTGAACGGATGGCTGAATGTTTTACCTTTCATTGGGCTCTACCGGACAATTTTAAAAGTCACTGCAACAGGTTTTATCCGCCTTTGGCTATTTGAAAATTAGAAGTTTGGCCTTCAAATTTCTAAAACTTTTAGGGTCCTATGCTGGGCAATGGAGAAAGGCACTTTGGAAGGACAGTTCAGCCTAGATGTCACATAGCCTGCTTAAGCTTCTCTCTGAAGGTAATTAAAAATTGTCTAGAGAGGAATCCAAAATTACTACTCTAGCCTGGATCTTTAGTATTTAGATGGGTTAAATTTAGTGTAATAAATCCTATTCATATTACCCAGACCTGGAGTGGCCAAGGTTTCTGTTGCCTTATGACTGATTTGTCGGCTTTGAATTGGCGTTGCAATGGGTCATATCATAAAAGTCCTTCCTGGCTCCTCTTCCCATGTGAGCTGCATGGACACTGAACTGGATCTTTCTCTGAATGGGGCAGTGTGGTCCAGGTAGCAGAGATGCAAAGCAGGCAGTGGTCAGGATTAGTTGCCTGGGGTGAACCTTTGAGGCTGGGCAGATATGGCCAATGTCTGCACACTCTAGTGATGTCTGTATTTTGGAAAGACAATAAGACAGTTTTTACTACCTAATGTAAGGGCTTCCAGGTCTGTCTGCTTTGTACCACCCCTGAAGAGAGGGACCCCCAAAGTTCTCTAGTCTGGTGGCTTTCACTAGGTTTGTTTGCAGCTCTGATGCTGTGAATGATTTGATAGCCCCTCCATATACACGGGCATAGGGTGCTTGTGGCAGAGCTGTGAACTGTGCAGCGATTGCCCAAGTGTGAATAGTATATAGATGATTACAGACATGTGCAAACAAAACAAGCAGAAATATCTCCCGAAGGCGTGGGGAAGCTGTGTCCTGGACACTTCGGCCCTTTGAGGAAGATCCACCTTCAGTTTTGCTCTCACATCTGCAGGAAGCTTGCGGGGTCATCGTCCCCTCCCTCTGCCCGTCACGCCCCAGCCCTGGGCCAGCATCCTGCAGCCAGGCAAGCCTCCAGGGTGACCTGCAGCTGAGTCTGGCAGGGCAGGGGCAGGGTGCGGCTCTGCACTGCAGCCAAAGGAAAGCATTACCTGCAGGGACCCAAGCTGCTGCAAACTGCTCAGCCACAGCCTTGCACCTCGGTCCCATCCCTACCATGTGCCAGGCACTCCTGCCTGTGCCCCACATGAAAGCTTGGCTGTGCACAATGCCGTTTCTTTCACTGTAAAAGAAGCTGCTCCCGAAGCCTTCTGAGTAAGCACCGTGGTCATCCCAGTGGGATGAAGGAGCAGGGGACGGACAACTGTTAATGGGAAGATACTCCCAGTTCTTCTCATGTTACAGATTCGAGATGGAATGCTCACCTTTGTGCAGTGTGGGCTGGTGGAGTGAGCTTTCCTTGGCCAACAGGTCACTGTGCAGCCGATGTGCACAGGCTCAGGATCTGCCAGGCTGCTCTTTGTGCATCTCTGCAGCTGCCCTTCTGCGGCACAGAGCCCACACCCTCCTCAAATAAACAGCTTTTTAAAGAAAGCTGGAACAAAACTACCAGAGAGGAGCATAGAGGGAAGCAGCAAGTAGCAAGAGGCTGTAAGAGAGACGAATCCGCTAACCACCATAAGCAGATAAAAGGAGATGCTTTCTTCATACTGTCAACTGAGTAAATAGCTCCATTGTCACTGGGGTATTATTTGTGTAATCCCTCGGAGTGAATACTGTTTCAAATCTGCTTGTTTTCACATGCAACCACACTTCCTGCTGCTGCTCTCAGCACTGCAGTGCCCAGGCCTGCCAGCAGCTCTGCTTCAAAAGTGGGAAGTTCTTCCAAACTGTGCCTTTCCCCCCTACAAGTTCAGGGCCAGGCAGGCAGGAGAAAGTTATCTGTGAATACCCAGCCAGCTTGGCCACGCTCCTGCAGCAGCATGAAGCTAAGATGAGCCAGCAGAAGCCTTGGCTATGCCCCTGAGGATGTGGTGTGGGGAGGTCCTGGTCCCCTGGCAGCAGAAAGTTCATCCTGGAAGCTATCCCTTTGGCCATGCCATCCTGTGCTGCTTGGAACTGCCCTGGAGCAGGCAGGTGTTCGGAGGAAAACCCAGTGCTGCTGAGGGGTTCTGCTCCAGCTTGGGGTGTCCCTTGTTTCCCTTTCAACAGATGCCTCCTCTTTCTGCTTCCCAGCCAGGGAAAACAGGACCCCATCAATGAGGAATCTGGTCCATTCCCATCTCATGCCTACTCCACACCATGGGGCACAGCCCTGGAGGACACAGAAGGTCTTAGATGTTGAGCTGAGACTTTTCACCAAAGCCAGTCTTAATTGCAGAGGCACAAATCTGAATGGAAGACTCTGACTCCAACACCAGCATGCATCTTTTAACTCAGTCAGTTTGATGTCAACGGAAAAGACACGTATGAGCAAATTTGCACACATTTGATAAATTATCTATTTAACTGTATGTTGTTAATCTGGAGTAGACACTGTGTGCAACTAAGACTTAATTTATATTGACTTACCTGAACCTACTGAAGATACAAAAACCTGTGTACCACCGCTTTTTAGAAACCAGTTTTAGAAGGATGCAAAGTTTAAACATTGTAAATAAACATTTAAAAAGAGAAAAGGAAAAAAAAACCCAAGCAAACCATTGCACATTTTCATGTAGATGTGAAGTGAATAGGTGCTAAGGTGACACATCAGTACTTGTCCCATTAAATATGCATAGGGATAACAGGATTTGTCCATGTATCTTCAGGTTGGGGCACAGCAGCAGATGTCACCTCCTGTGAGGACAGGTGGAATTTTCATGTTACATGAAAGGGAATTAAGGAAATCGCGGACAGACTTGGGAGTATCTGTCCCCTTCCAGCTCCCACCAGCAGGACACAGCCCTGGCTTCATGTTGGCATGGAGGTTCTGGCAGCAGAAGGCTACCCAAGTCTGGGAAACCAGAGCAAATACTTCACCCTTGTGGGGCAGCATCTGTGCCCTGTGTGCTCTGCCCGGGACATATACCTCCTCCAGGGCTTGGAAATGACCCAAGGTGATTGCCATTGTGGGTATCTTAGTGGCACTCTTTAAGACAGAAGTTCTCCGGTACCATCTTTGGGAAAGCATGTATGCTCTACAGTTCCCCACATCACACCGTGTGGAATAGTTGGCATCTTGCTCCCGAAGGAGTCATCTTTCCTGTCATGTCTGAGTGACCTTGGAATGGGTTCCTAATTGCATCCATGCATGTGCTCCCCCAAGGCAGTCTGACACTCCTCAAACCCATTCACTCGCCTAGTGGATCATTAAAACCCTTTGCTACTGACAGTGCTACTCCCAAAAGGTTTCTTTGATGTCTGTTTGGATGTAAGTCTTAGATTGTTTTATAAATAAACATCTGGATGAAATTAAAAATAAATCTTATAAAATCTTCTAAAAATAAATCCTGTTTGCAGGCACAAAACTGCTTTTGAACAAAATTTTAGTTTTGTCCCCCACAAAACCAGAGGTGGACAAAAAGCCTTTCCTCAGCCTCTGTTTTCCATTTAGTGCTCAGCTACAAACTCAGAAGTGTCAAGTTCGTCCTCTGCATAGGCATGTTGAGAAGGCTTCCTGCTATGTGCCACGGCTTGACTGCTCCAAGCAACAAATCTGAGCCCTTTTCCCCACCTGATCCATAGTAAGCAGCCTGGGATGCTTATGTGGGTTGGAGATGGGATCCTGAGCCTTCTCCCCATTTTCAGTGGCGGCCGTCAGCTCCACGTCTGGCACCAACATGCACCTCCTACCCTCCAGGGACTAGATCCGTGCAATCTCACCTGGGGTGGGACTCGTGCTGCTGTCTGCTTCCCCACTGGCTCTCTCAGAGGGGCTCTTTCTTGCACCTGGAGCCCAGGGCTGGAACCTCTCGCAGGGTGCTGGGACCTCTCTTGCTCCGTGGCTCCATCTGCCCCGCAGCTGTTTGGCAGGTGACAAGTGGCATCTGGCGTGTGGGCTTTGGGAGCAGGAGAAAGTGGCTGGCAGGGACAAGCTGCATCAAGGGTCATCAGGCTCAAAAGGAGCCCTGAGAGTGGGCCATTCCTTGACCAAGTGCAGTGGCTCCATATGGCCCAGCAGCCTGAATTTGTCCCTCAGCCCATGACAGGTCCTAGCACCATCTGCACTGGAAAAGAATTTGCTTCAGAGTTTTGAACAGTTTCTGTGGAGCTCTTGTGATAACATGGCTGAGACAGAAATCCCTTCTGCAGGCATGTGGTCTTCATAAGCACCGTGAGATTCACAGAGCTGTCTGGCAAAGGAAAGTGGAGACTGATAGGAGCACAAATTTCCACATTTCTGGTGGTCTCTGCCTCGCCTCTGAATGTGTCAAACCCAAGCTTGCAGGGAAAACAAGGAAGGATGCTTCATTGCCAAAGGTTTTCTGCCTGCATCCCAGCTCCACACACCTCCTCTCCCATGCCAGCTCCCTTGGGACACCATCAGGCAGAAACCCTGCCTCTCTGCCTGCATGGTGTCAACATTCTGAGCTGCTGCAAAGACAGACGCCCTGTTTGCTTACGCTCTGTGTCTCACATGCCCGGGCACATCTTCCTGATAGTTTTGTTGCTCCTCCTCTGTTATTTTAATCTGGAAAGGAGGAGATCAAGAATTATCCATTTACCGGCTTTTCTACAGAGCATAGCATTCCTTGGGTTTTCCTCAGGGATCCATTATTCCAGAACACTGTAGCTCTTTCAGTCTGTTTCCGCAAATCCTCTTGAAAGAGTGTCTGAGTTAACAGCGTGCCAGTATCAAGCTTTCATGAATAAGGAGCCAGGCCCCCAAAGTCATGAGATTAGCTTTAAAATAGAGAGCGGTTAGATTTTTATAAAAACAAGCAATAGAATTTGGCATTAATTTTATTTACTTTTTGTTTTTCAGTCTTTGGCATATGCTCAAGTCACACTTTCAAGCTTTTCTCCTGTAACTGTTAAAAACAGAAGCTGGCACTCTCAGGAGCTGATTCCTGAGACTCAGGGAGCTGGGACTTATGAAACTGGAATTCAAGGATAATCATTATAAAATTGCAAGAGCTGGGACCATTGAGTTAAAAGTACGGTAAAAACTAATTGCTAGGACTCTGACTTTCATTTCCTTCTAAACCTTTTTGATCTGTGGTCTCAATCTATCTCTGAGTATTACGAAACCTAACTAAATAGGCCTAACTATTTTTATTTAGCGCCATCTTGCACTGTTACAAGCTTTATTTCTGTCTCCAAAGCCCACAGGAAAGTATCTGTCTTCCTCTTTTCTGCACAGTGATGTTTTGAGTAGATCTCAGATCCAGATTATTATTATTATTATTATTATTATTATAACAACTCAGTTTAGTTGAAGATAGTTTGACCCCTTCTATCAGTTTGACCCCCTCTATGCCAGGTGGGTCTCTAAGGTCCTGTTGCGGTTTGTGGAGATGAGGGCTCAAGCCAGTGGCCCACACACAGACAGCTCAGGTGCTTTGAGCGGCCATGTCTTGGAATCACAGAGCAGTTTGAGTTGGAAAAGACCACCTAGTCCATAAAGATCATCTAGTTCCAATCCTCTGCCATGGCCAGGGACACCTCCCACTAGATCAGGCTCCTCAGAGCCCCATCCAACCTGACTTTCCTGGAATGGGACGCCCACAACTTCCCTGGGCAATCTGTTCCAGGGCCTGACCACTCTCACAGTGAAGAATATCCCACCCAGCCATCACAATCTATCCAGAAGGCAACACTCTTCCATTAGGTCTCCACTTGCCTGTGTGTTCTGATGCTATGTTTGGGTGTCTCAGCAGGCACTTGCCACAGCAAACAGATACCCAGGGCAAGAGGTAACTGAACTGTGAGCTCAGTAGAGTCTGGAGAGCTGTTCAGCTGACAGGAGGGAGGCATTTCACTTACACATCTTTAGTCTGAATCAAACTTTGCTGTTACACATGGTCAGTGCTTTAAATGGTAAAGGTGAGTAGAGCTGAACTAACAGAGCTGTTTGCAGATGAACTGCTCTCAGAGGTGGCTCTCTCAGTAGGGTCATGCAAATAGAAGTGCTGTGCCAAGAGCCCCTATTTGTAAAGATCTGTCACTACTTCTGTGGACAAGGGTCCCCAGTATGCAGTGTTAACTCTTCTGGATGAAAAATGACTATTTTTTAGTTTTCATGCCTAGGTAAGTCTGTATCAGGAATGGTTGTGATCCTTTCTTATGTCTAATTATGCTTCCTTTATCACACCTTTCTGATGGCATTGCTGGTGACCTGCATTTTGAGGAAGAACCACTAAAATCAGCTCTTTCTAATGACTTTGCAACACTTTTTGGCAGTTGTTAGGAACCAATTTTTGCCAGAATCTTTGTGCAAGAAACCTTACAAATCACCGTGCTTCTTGGGATCAAAGATCACACACACACACACACACACAGAAGAACATTTACTGTGCTGACACATACACTCAGTAAAAGTTTTTCCCTCTGCTGAGTGCATTCCCATTGCTATGGGGCACAATTGTGCTTTGCTGAAACAGAGCTGCTATTGCTGCAATTGTTGCCAGCAAGTTCTGCAGTAGCAGCATAGGTTTTCTGCCTCACCAAATCTAACCCCTACCTTCCCTCTGCCTCCAGCAGCAGCCATGGCCTGGATCCCCTTCCAGAGGCTGGACTAACTCTGCCCTGAAAACGGTTGTGTTTTTGAACTCAGTCCTTCTCCGGGAAAGCTGTTCCAAAACTTCATGCCTCTGAGGAGAAACCTCATTTCCAGCTCTGCGGTTAGTTTGTTCCCATTTGTTCTTATGCCAGTATTCTCTTTTAAATTCAGTAGATCTTTCTGCCCCCAACCCACGTTTACCTCAAACAAATCTATAGTGAGCTTTTGTACTGCTAATCAGCCTGACTAAGGCTAGGTTTTTGATCTCATCGCATAAAAAAGGGTCTTCTTCCCAGCAGCAGTCCTCTACACCTCCACATACTTGACTTCATTTTCTTGAACATGACTTGCCAGAAGTCTACACTGTTTCCCACTTCTACTGAAAGTGCCCCAGCAGCAGCATCCTAGCCTTACTTCTCTTGTTCAAAGCCTTTCTATATTTACCACCTCTTCCAGCTGATCAGTACGCCCATGTTTTCCCCTTAGTATAGGATTTTTAGCTGATTCAGAGAAAAATTGTAGAAGTCTGCAAAGATCCTTCCTTACTGTGAGCGTAGGACCTCCAATTCTGTATAATCACATTTCTGCCTCTCTTGCTCCTGTTCCTCCTGTGGTGATTCTAATCTCCCTGAATGATACTCATCTCCTCCTATGGATCAATACTCTTCTTTGGCATTGTGACATCGGGTTATTTCACCAGCACTTCCCTTCATTTTTGTTGAGGTTATTGATGAAATATTCAGTAAGAGCAGTTCAAAGGATTCTCTGTGATGAACCCTCATAATGACCTTCCTCCCTGCAGATGTTGTGTCTTAGAATACTATTTCTCTACCATATCCTCTTTGATCAGCTCTCTCCCCACTTTACCATTCTTTGCCTAATCCCTATTTTCCCCAGTTGAAATAATGAATTCTCTTGTGGCATCACACCAAATAGTAGACTTACTGCAGATCCCTGTGTGGAAAGCAGTTGCATCAGAGAAAGATATCAAATTCATCTGGCATGACTTTTACAAATCTTAAAGCTTTTTAATCCATTTTCCATCTATGCCCTTTTTAAAAATGATTCTTTCCATGCAGTTTATTTTCCTGCCTGATACACTATTGCTGTGAAGCAAGAAGATTGCCTTTATTATTTTGCTTTTCCTCTTGAGTGTAGGCACTACATTTCTCTTACTCTCAGTTTGACTAATTTGCAAGTCTCCTTTACTCTGCCCGTGCAGTTTCATATGCTGGCTCTTCCAACCTTTAGATATAGACAACACCATAGATTTTGAGTACCTACTAGTTTTTTTAAGTTTTTTTCTAGATCAGGCATGAACATTTCTGTTCTCACATTCCTGTGTTACCCTATATTCCTCCTATATTCAACAGCAGTATTTTTTAAACTACAGTAAATTATTAATTTCATTATGTACCTTTAATATTACTTGCACACAGGTCCATTTGTTTCAATTGTCTTTTCATTTGAAGAACTTGCCTATTTTTTTAACAACCTCTGCAAGGTCTATATCAACTATTTTTCTTGTAATTTCCGCTTTATCCTTTCTAACAGTAACGTATAAATTCAGTACTCCAGTGAATTGTCTTGCACCTTTTATGTAAAGACATTTCAGGCTTCATTGATATTCAAGCCCTTGCAATAATTTAATTTGTTTTCTTTGAAATTAATTTGCACTTTTGAAATTGCACATTCTCTCCTACCTTTTTTTTTTTTCTTCCTTTTGCATGATGTTCAGACAAAGCCTCTTTCGTGTTATTCTATCCAAGAAAACATTTATGGACTATTATTTCTGTGACCATTTAGAAAGAAAAAAGCTAAAATAGCAGTGTCTTTGGTTGATTCAATCATTAAGTCATTAAAACCCCTGCTGGTTCTCACCCAGCCACCACCATTACTCATAGCATTAGTTCTTCCATCTACATGTGTGTGCAAAAGGGGAAAATTTCACATAACACAAATGATTCTGGTAGTATTTATCTCTCCACTGGTTTCCAAAAATCCTTGTTTGTAACATTACTGTTACCAGACAACTGGAAACTGATTAATATTACCAGTGGGAAATATTTCCTGTGTTCTGGTGAGAATGCGGGTAGATGCCTAGGCCTTTGATGGATTTCTCAGCCATTTGAAATGAATAATGGGCAAAAACCAGTATGACTACTGCAGTCTGCATTGTCAAGATAGAGGCTGGAGGAGAGAAAGTCAAGAGATCTGTGCTTGGTGGTGAGTGGATGACAAATTAAAAGGACTCTCGTGGGTAGGTTAGACTCATAAGCACCTACAGAAGATGTTCCTTGGTGCTTTGATGAGGCAAACCCACTGTTTCTTCTGCTCGTTGGCATTATAGGTGTGCTGGACTGCTCTGAGGCAGAGCTGCACTACTGAGTCATGCTGCACATAAAACACTCCAGCATTCCACTCATGTAAGATAGGAGAGGTTTCAAGCAGTCTGGGGCATATGGAACAAAAGCACAGATTTACATCAACGCACCCTGCCGGGTGGGAGCCTGCCTTCTCTTCCAGTTTGTGGACACGGTCCCACTGAAATAATGTAATAGAAAATTACATAATTAGGCAATTAATCCCCCTAACTGAAAAAAACTCTCAAGAAATTGTCACAGACCTCCCAGCATCTGAAGGATCAGTTTACTTCCGATGAGAGTTAGGCAGTCCCATCATCATCATCATCATGCCTTGGGAAATTTCCGCCTTAAGACTTTGCTGACTGAAGCAACAGTGATCTGTGTGTTGTATTACCCTGTCAGCAGAGAAGTCCCAAGAGCTGTTTTCCCAATGTCTGTGCCTGGGCAGAAGCTGCTGGGCCTCCCACCCTGTCCCTGCATCACTGCCGTCTGTCCCCAAGGTCCTGCTGCCTCCCTGCTCCTCCCTGAGGCTGCCCAGGAGCTCCTGAGTGGAGACAGAGACAAGAAGCAAAGAAAGCTGTCAAAGACAGAGCCGCTTGGTATTGTGGAAATCACCCCTCCCCGTGGCAAGGAGGTCAGAATTAAATTATGTCTTAGGCCCCTTCCAACCCAAACCATGCTATGGCTCTATGCAGACAGGTCTGCTGTGTGATGGATGTGTCTCCCATGTGAGCAGTGGGCACTGGCACATGGCCTCGGGCACACCGTGTCCCCTGCCTCACAAGGGGCTCTCGTGGCCACCATTCCTCCCAGAGCCTGCTAAGGTCCTGCTGTTCAGTTTTCAAGTCTACCTCCTGGCCCTGCTGCTCCAATTTCACAGCTGTGATGGACTTCTTCATTTTCCACTGAAACACACTCACTGCACAGTAGAGGAACTAGACAGCACAGAGCAGAGCCCTCAGCCACAAATAGTGCCAGATCTTTCACTCAGAAATCGGTTCGTTTGTGACGTTGAAATATATACACATACGAGAAAAGAATAAATGAATCCTGGTGTAATGAGTGTATGAAGCACTAAATCAGCAAAAGGACAATACAGGCTTTTGATTTGCGTCAATGGGAAACACAGAAAACAGTGTATGCAGTAGGCAGATCATAACTCATGCTGGAGTAAATAACACAGATATTGTTCCGACCTTGTGTGGAGTTTTGCTGCTTCAGTAAAAAATTTTATTGCTGCTGACCATTTGTTTCAAAGGGGAGTATGATGTGTAGAAGGACATTTTTAGAAGGAGTAGAGGATAAATTCATAAAATAGTCTTCTGCAGTCTTAGTGCTCAGGTAGCATTCTATTTAAAGACCTGAAATAAAATTATTGTTACCTCCACTCTGCAGCAGTGTGAGAATTATTTTTCTCTTGAGCAATTGCTCATGGTCATGGATCCTCTTGTGTTGGGGGCTGTATGGAAAATGAGTGTGTGCCTATCCTTAGAGGGCCATAGCCTGTGCCAAGACCCAGTGGTGGGCAGAGACATGCAAGGAAGCACAGACCAAGTGACAGTTCTGCTCAGGGCAGTAGCAGTGGTCATGGCACCATCAAAATCTTCTACACAAAGGTCAGAGAAAACCATCTTCCTTTTTGATGTTCTCTCCCAAATGAATTCAATGTTTTGAGACAGGGAGATTCTGTGACAATGCTGGGCCTGACAAAGAGATTTGTGATAGCATAAAGATTATACCATGCTCAACTCAGTGCACTCAGGTCCTGGGACTCTTTCATTGATTTGCCATTGAAGATCGATAATCACCCAGCCTGGTGTCCACCCTACTTTGAGAAGCAGGGGTGCCACCAAAGGGCCACAGCCCTGGCAGGTGATCAGCCCTTTCACAAAGCACACCTCTTCTAAGGGGAAAAAATTACAATTTTTAAGCAGGCACTTTCTGTGAAAGCTTCTGTTGAGTTGAAAACCTGAATTTTCTTTGGAAAAAGTATTTGCCTAAAAAAAAGGGTGCTGTCATAAACCCTTAGTCTGCAGCATACTTCCTAACTAAGCCAGTTATACTGACTTGGTAGATCAGTGAAAAATTCTGCTTTTTCTTCCTTAGTTTGGAAAGGATAATCATATTCTGTCAGTTGGAGATCATCCCTTTCCCGGTGCAGCTACAGTGTCTTCCTGAGGCGGTTACACTTTAGGATGGATTTGTGGTTTGAGCAGGTACATGTAACAGCAGATACCCCATTCATGAAGAAACAGCTTCTTCCCCATAGCCCTGCTGAAGGGTTTCTGAAGAATCCAGCATGAGAAAGTGCCAAAGCACCATAAACTCAGTGATTCCAACCATATTCATCCCCTTGCCTAGAGAAGCACCCAAGAGGAGCTGCTGCATGGGGCTGCAGCAGGCAAGAGAAGGTGGCACGAGACAGCAGAGGACAGATATGTGGCTTAGGCAAGAAGATAAATCCCCCGAAAGCCATCAGCTTTTGGGTTGCAGTGATCTGTGGATGGGGATTTTGCTCACTATTACTGTTTTGCAGCATGGAAAACAGTACTTCAAGAGGTCTCAAGCACCAGAGGTGAGGGGACAAGGGGGATCAAGGGACCAGAATTCAGAGGGATGCAGAGCATTGTTAAAAAATCAGGGCGCAAGGAATGGGATGAGGAAATAACAGCCACTGAGTGGAAAGTGACAACAAAATGACCCCACCAAAGCTCAGGAAGTGTCTGGGCCCACACAGTGCCTGCTTTCTAACTTAAAGTTTTGCTCCTGGTGGTGCCTCACACGGCAGCGTAAGCTCCTTAGGCATAAGCTCTTTGGTGGAGCGAGGGCTGGCACCGTGGCGCTCTGTGTCTCCCTGGAGCCTGCCCCCGGGCACCACGGTGGGACAGGGTGCCAGCAGCGCGGCTGCACCAGACCCACAGGCAGGCACGGGTGGCGTTCGGGTTTGCTTTGCAAAAGCTCCATTTGGTGTTGGTGTTAGCCTGCTGTGTTCCATGAGAACAGGAAGGCAGCTGAGGTGTGGGAGGTGTTGCCCACCGGGAGAAGCATGTGCCTGGTGCTGGCAGAGCCCCGTGCTCGAAGCCCAGAGCTGAGCCTCCATCATCCCCGAGCACGTCCGCACCGATTGCTGTTTCAAACAAGCAAAGTCAAACTCCTTCGTGTGAACGTGGAGACCACACTTGGTGAATCCCATCAAGGCAAGCAGCGACACTGTGTCTCAAACAACAGCGCAGCAACAAAAAGCATGTTATAAAGTCTAACCTTACTTTTTATTATTTGTTTTCCATGGATATTTCCCCATCACCTCCAGCTGAACTTGCCCCCCATTCCCGAGCTGGGAGATCTGGCTAATCAGCGATGTTTGCAAAGCTTTCTGAGCCCTCAACAAACGCCGTTTCTTTGCTGTGTTTGTCAGCGTGGCAAAGCAATTATTGCTGAGATCTGAGATGTGATTACGCGTTTGTGGAGGAGGAGGGGGGTGGAAAGTCGAGGACATAATGTAATAATGAAATCCATTGTCACAAATAAATCTGTAGGAGGATTTAGATGTTTTTCCCTTTTTTCTGACCCACTTGGTCTTCACGTGTCTGGCTGTGCCAAGAGTGCTGTTGACCCTGCAGGAAGGTAACACAAGGGCAGTGAACAGATCCCTCCCCAGGTTTGGTGAGTGGGATGGATCTTACCTATTTTCAGGAAAAGAAATAAAAATAAAAATGTATTCTGTTTAGTGCAAGTGTGAATGAAATGCTTTCAGTGGTAAACTCAAGCCCTGCCTGCCATCCTCCCACGGGGTGACCTAACCATCCCTCCTCTGGCAGTGGAACAATTTTTATGGAGCAGTTCCTAATTTCACAGAGAAGTTGTGGGGTGAGAGGAGAAAAGTATTTGGCCCTCCGTCCTCATACAGAACCCAAGGTGATCCAGGGTGCTTTGGGCTCGCAGAGCTGGTGTGCAGTGTCTGCAAAACCCATTCCAACTGCAGCAGCAGGAACCTTCCTAATACAGTACCAGACTTCCTCCTCCTTAGAGAAAATGGCCTCCTTTCTGTGCTGAATCTTGTCACTTCTGCCCTTATTATTTCCAGATTGCTTTATTTTAGGTACTTCTCCTATTCTGTCCCTACTTCCCCAGTGTGTCACATTTCTTACTTCATGTTTACTCTGCTTTGTAATTTTAGCCTGATTTCCTAAGGAAATGATGCACCGTTCAAATTAAACCATCATGTTGTTTATGGCTCCATCTATTCCCCATTCATCCCCCAACAAAAAAAAAAAAAAAAAAAACCACGCCAGAATACTGGTTCACTCTAACTGNATCTGATAGAGGAGAAAATATTTCCAAGACATTTCAGCAGACAGGGTCCTTGGGCTGCCAGAGGAGAGTGTGGTACCCTTCACTGTCTCTCCCTGCTTCCCTGTCAAAGTGCTGCTCAGCTGCTGCTGCTGCAGGAGGAGAAAGCAGGAAGAAGACCTTTTTCCTGAACCTGAATCAACCCTTTTCTCCAGCCAGCATCAGCCACATGAAATCAATGGCAAGGACCTTAGGTGCATCCCAGTTGCTTGGGGGGAACTCAAGTGGGCTGGGGTTGTGGCACCTCAGCATCCCCATCCCACCAGCCTTGGAGATGCAGTCAGAAACAAAAAGGTTTTTGTCCTTGTACACAGTCCACAGAGGGAGGGCAGAGCAAGGCAAGGCAAGGCAAGGCAAGGCAAAGCAAGGCAAGGCAAGGCAAGGCAAGGCAGGATAATTGAAGGCAAGGCAAGTGCTTGAGTGCTTGCAGGGCCAGAGTGCAGCAGTCGCTGTTTTCCTGGGGGTGACGGGTGGGTGGAGGAGCAGAAAGGAACAAACAAGGCTTCCAGATGAGTTCATCCCCTCTCAAATCACACTCATTGAAACACATCTGTGTTTCCAGGGCTGTGTGCAGCGAAAACCGCCTTAGTCAGCTCTTGTTTTCAGTTTTGCGTGTTGGCCATTTGTATGGTTCTTTATTTTTGCCTCTTCAAATCAGATCCTCTGGTGTATAAGGGCTCAGTTCAGCCAGAGCTTTATCGAGAAAGCTGCCCCCAACACTTCCTAATCTCATAAACAAGAAAGAAATGACTTAATACTACAGAACAAAACCAGTCTTGTTGAAGTGCAGCGGTGGCACCCTCAAAGAGACACCTTGCATGCACAGGTCTGCAGTGTCTGACAAGGGGCTGCAGACTGCTGACAGCAGAATGCTGTTTTCTGACCCAGATAAATTATATTATATTTTGAAACGGCACACAGCAGTAATTACTGCGTTTGGGTAGTACCACAGGACACGCAGCTAGCATTTGGCAGGGAGATGATTAAATCACCAAGGTGTAATTGAAGGGTTTGATTGCATTCCACCTCCAGCCATCAGCATCTGTAGCATTTGTGTTGTCAGCTGGTTTAAAGGCTGGCACGTCCTTGTGATCCAACAGACCACGGTGCCCACAGGTCAGTGCAGGCCTGGCTGTAGAAATCTGCATCTTGTCAGCCTGGAGATGCCTGAGCTGATGGACACCTCATTGCCTGCATGCCATGGGTATAGGTTTCATGGCAAGTCATCACAGCAGATTCTGATCTCAAGGGCATGGCTGTAAGTGCATATATAGGATCCTAGGTTTTGCTTACCAAACCTATGATTTCTGACTTGTCGAGGAAAGCTCAAAAATATCCTTCACTGTAAAATCTCAAAGTCCCAAGAACAAATACAGAAAAGACATTTTCCACAGTAAGTTCATGTATTTTTACCTCCAGAGCTTTCAGCTGACCATACACATTTTTGAAATATCTCACTTGCAGTAAGAATGCTGATGTTTTTCCAGGGACTGTCGATGTAATACTGCACAATTAACAGCACCAGCCCAGTGCTGGCTTTGCTAAACTGAAACTATTGACTTCACTGGGGCTGGTTACCAAAGCTTTCTAGGTACCAAATTCCTACAGCAATCAATTGTCCCTGTAATTTCTCCACGCCATCAGGGAAGTTCAGTGCCCTTGGTTGCGGCTCTCAGGGCATGCAGGTGTCCTGGAGGTGTTGTTCATGATAGCAAACAGAGAAAGGAGAACTCCTTCAGTGGAGCGGCAGCTGCAGAGCACAAAGCAGCATTGCCCTGCAGACATTCATTAACATTCAAAAAACAAATATTGACTCAGTCGTGTTTGTGAGCTTTTCTTTTTACCTTCTCCAGACATCCCAGCTGTACAGCAGAGCATGTGTGAATACTTGAGGAAAATTATCTCTGGCCTCAACTAGCCCCCTGGATAAGATGTATTCTGGTGTTACTCAATGTTGGAAAGCTTGCAGTGCCACCCAGCAAAGGAGCAGAAGCAACAGGGTGTGTGGGGCAGAAAGAGCTGCTCAGAGGGAGCACAGCATCTGGACTCACCAGACTGCCCGAGGACTGTCCCTTCAGGTGGTGCCGTCTGTGATGAGAAACAGCCCCGGTCTGTACACACTGCACTCCATGAGAAACAGCCCCGGTCTGTACACACTACACTCCGTGCTGGTTGCACCTGCAGGGCAGAACATGTGCTGACCACTGAGCAATCTGCAGAACATCGCTCCAGCTACACCAGAAAAAAAAAGGTGATGAAACAATAGAAAATTTTCCTGCATCTCCTGTATTTGAGAATTCTGTATTGTGCCCAGTCACTGAGAGTGAGTTCAACTAATACATGGCAGTTATAAATTATTTATCCCAGTCACCAGTGTTTTTGCAGCATGAGGCAATTTTCTATTTTGCTACCAGTCTATTACCTAAATCTAGAAATAATAGTGCATCTCATTAGGGAGTCCAGATTTTAAAAATCTATATTCTTGGGAGTGTGACCTCCATACTCAACTCATTTAAAAAATGCATATTATAAAGCACACCACCCAGCACACTGCTGGAGAGACCTACCCCCAGAGGGAAAGCCTTTCAGCATTCACAGACCTTCCAGCATGCCCTGAGAGCTCTCCAGTCAGGCTGTACAATAAAATCATAAAAAGCAGGACTGGAACAAACCTTGGGAGTCTGGCTACTGAACTGCCTTACTCACGAGTGGGATTATCTCCTAAGTCGTCCCTGATAGGAGTGTGCCCAACCAGTGTGCAAAGCCTCTAGGGATGGAAAATCTTTTACTGGGAATATCTTCATTGTTAGAAATGCCTAAAGTGAAACTTCTATGTACCTCATCTGGTCACTGTTCATCCTGTCTTCTGCAGACATGAAAAGGGCTTTGCTACATCCCCCAATGCAGTGTGAGGTTATGATCCCTCCAGATTTCTCTTCTTTAGATTAAATAAATTTAGCAGTAGCATTTTTGGGGTGATCTGGAGGGACACTTTCATGTAGTGACATAAAGGATAAGGAAGCCCATTTCCAACAAGCTCATTTAGAAGAAAAAATAAAAATCTTCTGTAGAGGAGAAAAAAAGCCCATTTTTGGCCACTCAGAAGAAATGTTTCATCCAGGAGCTTTTAATAACTCTTCTTGTTAACTGCTCATTTATGTTCTGCACAAACAAGAGCAAACACAATGGGAGCTTCAGAAAGAAAATGGAAGCGAAAAAAAAGCAGCTGTTTGTTACCTTTTTACCTTTCATAGAGGAGCTATGAAGCTCCATGAGTCAAATCCAATGGGAACATTCTACCAGGAGACTGAAAAATTCCTCGAGAACAATATGGAAACCATGTAATCACAGAATCATAGGATAGTTTGGCTTGGGAGGTAATTTTAAGACTTATCTAGTCCAACCTGCTGCCATGGGCAGGGACACCTTCCACTACACTGGGTTTCTCAAAACCTCATCCAGCCGGGCCGTGAACTCTTCCAGGGATGGGGAAATGACAGTACTGGCTTGACTGACTGACAAAAGACATACTAATTACTATCAGCAATGGAGCGGCCTGAGGGGCAACTTGGGCACATCCTTGGTGCAGCAAGGACTAGAGGAAAATCAGTGACTAATGCTGAGGGAAAGGGGGAGGTCTCTGCCACAGGGACTTCAGTACTAACAGCAGTAAGAGCTGTCTGGTGGGATGCTTTTGAGACAGGACTGAGAAACTCAGACAGGAAGAAAATAAGGAACGACTAATTGAAAGAAATCAAAGCAGACAATATTTTTTATCCTACGGTACAGGGGATTGTACAGCTCCCTGACACACAGCACATTATCCTAGTTCTCAATAAGAGGGACTTCCCTGGAAAGATGTGGATGGAAACGTCACTGACCTCTGTCTAAAAATGAAATAAATATCACATAAAGAGGAAAACTGAGATAACTTGACTGTGGGTGCACAGATGTGGATCTCAGTTGCAATATTGAGCTGGCTGCAGCTCTGTTCACTGAGTCAGTGAATTTCCCTTGACTCCAGTGGGTGTTTTCCAGAACTAAGGGCAGTTGGCACTGACAGAGGCTGTTAAGCCCCTGGGAGCTGGACCTGCCAACTCTCTCCCGAGTGCATCTTATGTCTCACGTGTTTCTGTACCCAGCTCTGACACCCTGAGCCCAGGAGGGAAAGGACCTAATTTACTGCAGCTGGGGGCCCCTCCCAGCTGTGCTCCTTTGGCTGCTCAGAGGCTCCAGGCTCCATCTGCCAAATGCACTGCTCTTGGGATGCTGTGCCGGGCCTGGGATGCCAAACTTGGGATGCTGTGCAGGTCTGCATGTCTGGAGAAGGGTGGGAGTCCCAAGCAGGAGCAGAGGGTGGGTTGGCTACTCTCCTACATGCACTGCGAGTGAAACAATAGCAGAGTCTGCCGCAGTGCCCACGCCAGCCTCCTTGGAGACGCAGTTTGGGCCAGAAGTCCTCGGCGCAGCCTGCAAGCCCTGCCTGGAGCAGACAAAACCACGAGCAGACTGTTTGTGGATCAGTGCCCTCCTTCCCACACAGACATATGCTGGAGGAAAAAAACAAGCCGCCTCTCTCCAAGTCCTCATCAAGGCTCCGTCTCTCTTGCCATTGAACTGTCATGTGAAAGCCAAGATCTTAAAGGTGGTCGCTGCTGTCCCCTCACAGGATGGCTTCACTCCAAGTGCAGCACAGATGCAGTTTGCAAAGGGGTGCTGGGTGAGTGCTACTGAGCTGAGGAACAGGGCGAATGGGAAAAGCACGAGGTGTGGAAGGTGAATTATACAGCTAGGAGGACCTTCCAGAGAGAAAACATGCAGAAAGAAGGAAAAAGCCTAGAAGAGAACTCACAGTAGCAGAGAGAGCCCTGCAGGGGGGACTTCTCTGCACAGGGAGAGAGAGAGCATCTCCATGACCTCACCCACTTCTTCAGGGATTCAAATTCCCATGGCTTGGAAGGAACGAAATACCTTGATTGATTGATTTTTTTTTTTTTCTGTGCTGTGTAACAGCTGGGTATACTACATGTTGGGAAATGAGATTTTCACTGTGTTCCTGGGAGTAGCATCGTCCCTGCATAAGAGCAAGAAATGAAGCACAGAAGGGCTAAACATCACTGTAAGGGACTGAATTTAGCTCAAAGTTAAGCACTTTAATCCAAAGTTAGCACTTTCCCCATCAAACTATCCTTCCTGTCCTGGATTTCTTGCAGGAGTGCTTCAAATTTTCTCCAAGTTCTTGTCCAGCCCCACGACTGAAGAAAACCCTGGAGAAATGTTAACTGAGCAGCTCTTCCAGCCAGCCTGACCTCAGTCCTTCTCCTGGCCAGCTCATCTGCTTCTGCAGGGGCTGCCAGCTGGCGAGCGCCCGGCTCCCTCACACGAGCTGGCACTGCCCAAGGGGTGAATCAGCCTGCTGAGGAGCTCGCAGCAAGGATAAACAGCTCTGGGGCTGGAGAAAACGGAATAGTTGGATATTAATGGGAAAGGAATTGCAGGAGAAAAGTCTTGCAGCTCTACGGTACGTCTGCTAAGCCTCAGACGTGTGCTGCAGAGACTGCTGCAAATGCTGGGTTTGAATAATATTAGTGTGGATGGAAAAGACCAGATGAAATAGGAGAGGATAGAGCAGGAAAAAGTCTCCTCCATCACTGGTTTATGACTGAGTGGTTCTCTGGACAAGGTAGAATGGCATAAGACCACTGAAACATACCCAAAAATGCGGGGCGGAAAAGGCTCTCCTGCAGGTGGGAGAGGGGCACATAGGTGGGGGCAGAGTGGGGTCAATCCTCAGCCCTGGGGCTCTGACACCAGCAGCCCATTTTTCGTTGGAACTTTTTCCCTGCTCTGAGGCACAGCAAGCTCAGCATTTGGCTCTGTGATGGTGCAAGTGAGTTGGGTGACAGGGGAGATCTGGTTTTAATGGGAAACACTGCACCACTGAATCATCTGTGCTCTTCACACGTGTAGGTGCATCTGCTCCAGCGTCCATCCAGCCCAGGAGAAGCAGATGGAGGGGAGGGAAGGGGAGAAAAGGGCCTGAATTTACACTCTCAGAAACAGATTTGTCTGGGCCATGCAGTGGCATCCTAACATAATGCGTTTCTACATCCTCCCCCTTGCTATAATTAATTTTTAATCATTCAAGCAAGTTCCCACATATCCTGTAAATCTCTTTTCATGAATTTTGCTTTTAATGAAACCCTCGCTTGCTTTCAAAAGAAAGTTGGTTTAGGGTGTGTCGGAGTTTGTTCATAATGCGTTTTGTTCACAGTAAACAGCGTTTCCTTTTATTCCCATCCAGGGATGGTACTCAGACATCTGCACTCTACAGAAAATAGTGACTCTGGATTTACTGCTGAGTTGCAATGAAGTCACTAAGTATGCTTTTATCCCAGTTGTGCAGGTTTTAGCCCTTGAAATGCATTAACTTCTTCTCATTCTGAATTTTATCCTCCCTCCAGTCTCCTCCTTAGTCCAAGTAAACTGAGAACTGTATCTCATAAATGATTTTATTTAAAGAGCTCTATTGCAAAAGTACTCTGCCGTGTCAGCACCAGCACCTTTTTACCTCTTTCTGGATGACATCTGCTATAAATTAGCGAGGGCAATGCTTACTGCCCTATCCCCCGTGGTGGCTGTGCCCTGCACCCTGGAGACTCATCACCTGCCTCAAATCAATCCATCTACCCCCATCTCAGCTTTGTGGCAGAAGCCCACAAAAAATATTTTTCTTGTTGTTACTTCTTGGCATGGGCTTTTGTATTTATTTCAGGCCAAGATAGTGAAGCACTGCAGAATCTGAGTCCCAAATTCTTTGTTTCAAAAATTAACCACATCAAAAGCTCTGGAGGCAGAGACAGTCTCTTGGCTGATACTTTTCCTTGAACAACAGCAAAAGATTTAATTAGTATTAAAGACGAACTTTGCTGCAATGCTAAACCAGAACTCCCCGGTTCCATATTTTGCTGGAGCTCTGGCCTTGTTTTTATTTTAATTTAGGAAAAAATAAAAACCTACATTTCCCACCCATGATCACATTTCACATAGGCTGTGTGCTAACTGTGAAATACTAACTTCTCCACGTTCTTCTTTCTGTGCATGGTTTGTACCCACTTCTGCTTGTATCTTGGATTTTTCTTAGAAAACCTTGCTGGAGGGCTTGAATCCTCCAAATAAGGTTTTTAGTGGCTGCTTCCCAGCCTCAGGAGACTGAAGTGCCCATGGCTCTTCCTTGCACAGACAGCTAAACTGGTGCAAAGTTGACTCTCAGCAACCTCAGCCTGATGGGGTTCAGCAGAGGGACGATGAGGATGATTCTGGTGTTAGTCATGCACCCAAGTGCTGCTCTTCTGCAAATCTCAACGTGTTCGACAGAGGCAGATAAGCACGGTTATCTCGGCACACTGACAGGGGAAATTAAGGGAGAAAGACCAAAGGTCATGTTTTCCCGAGGGCTGCAGTCACCCAGGCGGTTTTACCTCTGTTGAGGTGAGCTCCCCTAACGCCACACCCGCCGCCCCTACAAGCAGAAGGAGAAGCACCTCTACCCCCAGCTGAAGAAGACCCCACCAGTTCCTCTTGCTATATTACCAAACTGATGGGAACTGCCTGGGGATGGTGTGCTCCAGGTTTATGGGGAAGACTTTTTTCCCTCAGTTCCTGTCCTGCCCAACACCAAAGGAAATGCTGAGGTGTGGAGCCACCTTGGCAGTGCCCCCACACTGGCGGACAGCAACCTCCTCGCTCCGGGAGAGCACTCCCAGGATGCAGATTCACACCTGGTGTGTCCATCTCCCCCATAACTCCCTGTGCAACATGTCTGGCCCCCCAAGCAGCAGACAAGCTACCCCAGCCTTGGAGAGGGAGGATGGAGCGTGTCTCACTGCAACAACAGAAATCTCTTCTGAAATGGGATGCAAAATCCTACTTCTCTGTAGGGATTTTAAAAATTTCACCCTGGAGTAACTTGCTGTGGGCTTCCCACCAGTGCAACCCACCCAGATGAGGTTTCGGTGGAAAGGGAGAGGTTTCTCAGAGGGGCAATGGCCATCTGGCTACAAACCAACAGCAAACCCACCAAACGCCCACCCCCACTCCAAACCATGCTATCCACAAGTCATGGGCCAAATTTCTTATCCTCATACTCAGAAATCTGTGCCAGTGAAGCCTCACATCTGTCTTGGATTGCTGGTGGAGCCTGGAGCTGCAATGGGGAGATTAATTAGTGTTTTATCTGTCTGAAGCAAACGAGCAGAAACACAAACATGGAGGGATTAGATCAAAGCACTTGATAGGCACAGGAGGTGCTTCATCCCTTGCCTGGGATGCAGAACAGAGGGACATTGGTCACTGCATTTCTCATTGCTATTTATCACATTCAAATTTATATATTTCCCAGCATGCACAGAGATCCATACAGATCTGAGCTTGCCCAAGAGCTGACTGGGTTCCAGACAATTCCCATCTCCATGTCCTTCTGCCCTTTCTTTGTTGTTCCTCATCTCCAGCATTAGTCTCCTCAGTCTCAGCCACTACCATCTATCTTTCCCAATCATCTTTGCTCCCCCTCTCTCAGACAGCGAAGTGGAGCCCAAGCGCTGGAAATAAAGCTTATTACCTCCCTCCTACAGACAGCAGAAGGTATGTCTGCATTTGGAAATGTACTGAGTGGTTCTGGGGTGGAAGAAGAGACACAAATATGTGAAAGACCAGCAGAGACTGTTCCTGCAAGCAGAAGTGTAGGTTGTTTGAATTTTTATGTACCATTGCTCACAGGCTAATCTTCTCCAGGAGTTTGTGACATCCCATTTTGCTCCTGCAGTTCTCCTTGATTTATCTTCAATATCGTGTTCCTATCAATTTTTCTGTTTTCTACACCCTGCTCTGGGCAAGCTGGTGTTCATTTTATTGCCCTCCTCTGCCATATGATTTCCAGTATGGTCTTTCCCACTGCTAGCAGGGGCAGGCAGAAGGGAGGAAAACATCAAGGAGCAATATGAGTTGCACACCAGGGTTTAGAGGCAGAACCAAAATTATCTCAGCCTGTTGTCCCCTCCCATAGGGCTGCTTGTGTCCTGCCCAGTATCTCATACCCTGTGCTCCAAAAACGATATTTTCTGCCTCTTTCCCTAGAAGAGGGTCTGTAATAGGATCTGCATGGCTGCATTCCCACTGGAGGCACAGCCTCAACTCTCACCTGCAAATGAGCTACTCAAATCCACTTGCTCTGGGAAATGTGTCCGTCTCAGGGCTATTTTCCTCAGCACGATGAACTGAAGTAGAAATAAGTTATTTCATGTGTGTTTGTGAGCTGCAGACAGAAGGTAATCTGCTGAGGCCATCCTGCCAGGATGTCAGAGGTGCTAAACTCCTTGCCCAAGGGGCAAGCTCCTTGAGTCATCCTTTTTCTTCTCCCTCAGCCCTGTTCTGGAGGTGGTGCAACACTTTGGACCTCTATAATCTGTCCACATTTTACCATTTTTCCACCCCACATCCCAGGCTCTGGGCTCAGAAACAGGGCATAGCTGTTTCCTTGAGCCCTTCTCTATTCCAAGACCTCCCACATCCTTTTCCTCTAAAACAGCCCATAGCAAGAATTACAATATGGTCACAGCTCTGTGCTCCTCGCCAGAAATTTTTGCCAAAAATGACAAAAAAACCCAACCAAACCACAGTATTTGATAAGTCTAATTTATTCAAAACCCTGAGAAGCTTGACTGAAATATTTCCACTATCTCTTCCAGCATACTTCTGGAAGCCTCTTCCTCTTCTCTCCCTTGGACTGTGTTGCTTGCCATGAGCAAGGAAACAGAGATGCTACTGCTGTCCCATGGCACGGGCAGTCCAGCACAGCCACCTTGTCCTCCTCTATGCTCCTGTCCTCCTCCAACCAGAAGGACACCATAATCCCCACTCCCATGTTTCTTCCCCTGGGGCTTGCCTGGGAATTTCAAGCCCACCAGCTGATGACATGAAGATTCTGATCTCCGCGAAGTTGGAAGGGAACTGGGAAGAGATCCCCAGAGGGGACCTTGGACGCAGTTCAGCTCCAGTGTGAGTCACTCGTGCTAGAGCACAGCCAAGGCTCTGCACCTGAAACAGCAGCAGGTCACATTTGCAATCAGTTGCAAAAGCAGATCTGTAGCTTTGGTCTGCCTCGTACTGGAGACGGTTCTGTTCCACTGGCAGCTCCTGGCAGCTGCTTTCAGAGCCCTGCTCTGTGTGTGCATAAGATCATTCTCTCATGGTTCTGCAGGTAGGAGGGTTTTATACCCCTGGGAGGGAATGGGGTTTAGCTGTCCTTCTCCTGCTTGGCCCCACATAGTCTGGGGGTCCTACTCTGCCTACATTGTACCACACTGATGCTGGCATTTGGCCCTTTATAAAGTGATCGGCCATAAGGGAACTCTGGCTAAGCCTCAACGAAAGGTAAGGAGGATTTCTGGGGCACCTGTAACTGGTCCCTGTGGCCGCATGCTGACAAGTGAACTGAAACAGTCCCAGAGCACTGTCCCAGTGCTGGCACAGCGTGGGCACAGCCTGCCAGGTGTCCGTTTGGTTTGATCACTGATTGCCTTTTATACAGAACAGAAGATACCCCTCTCTGCATGTGGGTCCCTCTGAGGTGTCCATCCAGCTTCACCACCACCACCCACTGCAGGAACCACCCACTGTGGCAAACCCTTGGACACTCAGCTGTCTGGACACCACTGCAGAGGCATGGGGGCATTCCTCAGGACCCCTACGAGCAAGTGCCATCCAACCACCACTACAGACGTGGGGACACTCTCCAGAGGTGCTTGAGGATCTGTGTCCAATCAGCAGAAGGTCCTCCCGAGGTGCAGATCAGGAGGATTGGTTTTAGCAGACCTCTCTGTTAATGGGGTCTTTAAAACCTCGTCCCTGTGCTCGGTGAATCAAATTTCCAACAGCTTTATAAATACGTCACCAACGGGAGGCCTTTAGAGTAAGCATATTGCAGTTTCCTGACATTTTCGTTTCTCTATCTTGACATTTCTGAAGGGCATAAGAGGCCTAAAAAAAGAAACAGCTGCTCCCAGGGAACCATGTGTTTTCAATTCCATCCTGCACTGGTGTAATAGATGGTCTTATTATAAATATGCAGCAGTTTTCCAGATGAGCCTCTCCCTCCCGCTTAAAATGACCTGGTACAGCAGTACAGAGTGGGGACAGCTGGGAAGAAGGATCACAGGTGGCAAGAGCCCTGGGAGCTTTAAGGCACCCATTTAGAAGGTGCTGGTGTACTACATTAATATTCAAGTCACCAGCCCAGGCCCTGATGCTACAAATATTTAAAGAAAACCCACTTAACTCAGGCAAGCAGTTGCACAGCAATGCTTGGCAGAAGTTTCCAGCCTCCATACACAATTTCCCCCACTCCTCCATCCCTCCTGCAGCTTTTTCTGAGGCACTCGCCTGATTTCTTAAAATCTTTCTGTGGATGATCATTTCTGTGCACGGCAGTGTGTGGGCTGAGCAATTGCTCTCAGCAACTGTTATTTAGCAGGTGATTTTGATATGGCCCCCTCTGCAAGGGACTGAGGATTTTGTGAGACTTTGTTCTTCTTTTAAGCATCCAAACAATCCCTAACAGAATTAATATAATATAATAAAATGTAATGTAATACGGTAAAATGCCCTCATTGGCTAGAATATCTGTGGCCTATAAACCAGTGCAGCTGCAGGAAGATGTGAAGTTGTTCTGGCATTTCAGAGGTTAGTGGGTTCCTGTCTGTCATCAGGCTGTCTGGGCATCACTATTATGATGTTTGCTTTACATATCCCTGATTGCAGTTATTTATACAATGGTCCAAGTTTAACTGTTGGGATTTTCTGTTCTGTGTGTCTGCTGATTTCTACATGTATAGGGTTCACTTCATCCAGGATGGCTGAAAGTAGAAAAATACATTTGTGGTGGCTGTTTTCTGAGAAAAAAAAACCCAAACAAATGTACTCATGTTTTGGAGTGGGGTCTTCAGGTTGATGCTAAGAATGGCTTGTACATCAGGATGTGCCATCAGCCTCATGTGTGGAAATCCACCCTCACCAAGTTGCAGCTTGCACATGTGCTGGGGCACAGCCAAAATCCCCGTGGGGCTTCTCCACATTGTCCAAGCTGCTGCCACAGCTCAGTGATGAGCCAGGCCAGCCCCAGACTCCAGACCTGGGAGAGGCAGCACCAGTTTCACTCCAATGCAAAGGTCAAGGAGTCAGATGAAGCAATGGAGAGTTTGAAGAAAGACGGAAAAGCAGCCTTTAATTTGATGGACTTTTGCCCTGAGTACAGCTACAAAAATCACCGCGGGTTTTCTCTTTCCAGGAGAAGTTTTGAGGTGGGTAAGTGTTTGTTCAGTTATGTCACTGGGTAAAGTTCCTTGAGTGTGACAATTTGTGCCTGAGTGTGTATGGCCTGGAGCAGGACACCTCATCCCCACACAAAACCCCACAGTGGGAACTTTGATATTTTCCCTTATGTTATCACCAGCTCTGACTCATGCAAGCAAACCAGCTGAGACATTAGTAGAATAAGAGATGGAAAAAGAGAAATTCAATTAAGAGGGCCAAGGAACTGTACTTGACTTCATCAAAGCAGATCCCTAATGAGCAAAATCCAAGACAGATTCGCTTCCATAATAATGTGTTTTGCACTCACACAGCAATTAACATACCAGGGAGCTGTTGATATTTGGTAAAATTAAGCACAGAGAGATCATAACAGTCTCCCACAGGGCCCTGAGTGTATCAGGGACAGCATGAGGGAAAGGTCCCAAAACTCTTTCCAGCCCACCCTTCAGGCAAACTCTTTAGGTTGCCTTGCATGTGAGGACCCAGAAACTCCGACAAGCATCAGGTGGCACAGCACAATGATGATGATGATGATGATGATGACAATGATGGATGGAGTGTGGGTACATCAGGAGGACTGGTCACTGCTCCCTGCAGGAGCCTTTTAGACTCAGTGCTGGCAAGCAGGCACTTAGGGTGTACAAGTCATCTCACACTTGTGTCTGACATAGGGCAGGTTTCCTTTCATAAAAATTTGTATCAGTAACAGCTTTCTTTTCTCTCTCTTGGCAATTCCTGCACCAATTAACTGTTAACCTGACAATCATTGCCAAGATCAAAGAACTAAGGTGTTTAGATTATATATGTCAAATATTTCTGGGGTTTGACCAAAATTTAGGGCGGAGAAGAGTGAAAAACAAGGGCAAGGTTCAGGAAAATTTGCAACTGAAATAGCCAACATGAAGTAGTTTAGGGGAAGGAGGTGGAGGAGCAGGATGCAGACAAGCCACATACACCCATACAGTGGTGAGGGCATCTCTGGAACACAGATCTTCAACTTGTAATGTCCATTACATTTTGAGATTAGAAGATAATTGTTCCATAGCTTAGAAGACCTCCTCAGCACTTGCTCCTCAGTTAGCATCTGCTTCAGGTCCAGAGTCCATGCTTAGCCTGGAGGATGTCCTGTTTTGAGATATTTCTGTTGACTTCAAAGAAATTAGTAACTAATGGATTTTCCATCAGAAGCCTCAGTAAGTGATTTCAGTGACTGGTATCTCTCAAAATCGACACACCATGATTTGCTTCGAATACAGATTTCTCCAGCTGCACCTTCCAGTGCTGGGTCTGGTTATGCCTGCATCTGTAAGGGTAAAACAGTTCTATGTTGTTGAATTATTCTTGCTTAACTAGACTCCTTTAAACAGTGACAGAAGTTCCTTCTTGTACTCAAGATAAATAGACCAACATCTTTAAATCCCACTGAACGGCATGTATTCCAGACATCTGCAAGACTTTTTAAGGAAAGCACTGTTCAACAATCAGTCTCCAATTATCTTCTATCATATTTTGAGACTTTGCTGCGTTTTATCCTTTTAATATTATGGGCTTTCTATCACTGTAGCTTCTGTGTTAGGATGTGTATGGTGAATCAAATATTTTATGGAATTGCAAGCACGTACTGTATTTATGGAGTTACCCTTATCAGCTATCTTTGGAAATACCTAAATATCACACTGGTGCTGTTGGCCTGCTTTTCTTAATTGATTGACATAATTGGTATTAAACTGCTTTAATTCCTCATGGTAAAGTCCTACAGGCATAATCTTCTGTTTCACTCCAGTCAGGATCAGGGCAACTGACTCAGTTAACCAGGCCATTCCATTTGCCCCTTCAAGAGTTAAATAAGGATAAATAGAATATTTCAGGAACTTTGTCACTCCAAAGATCTCGAAAATTAAAACTGTATATGCTGTCATAGAAAACAAAGGAAAGGAATATTATTTGTCTGGCATAATTCTATGTAAGTTCATTTTCTGCATAAGTTATTATCTAAACAAACACATTTCTTAAAGGGTGCTAAAAGAATGTGCATTAGCTTTTCAGCATAGCAACAGTGTTTCCAAGTTTGTCCGGGTATTATCTTTTCACCTATTTAAATACCTTTGCTGACAGTTTGTGTGTGTAGTCATTCAGTCCAGGTAAAAACTAAGTATCCCTTGAGAAATTCAAGAACAGCACGGATCATGAAAAGAACAAGTACCTGTGATGGATAAACAGGACCGGCCCAACCAAATGGCAATCAATAAAAGCAAACAAGTGGAGCATCTCTCCAAAAGGGGGGTGTGCCAGTCAAAACAAGCCTCCATCAAGGTCCACTGGAACTTCTGCAACCAGTAACTCCAGCCTTCCTTGGTCTTGGCACTGGAAGGAGGAAATACCTTAACAAGAATGAACTTTTTCTGGACAATGAATCCAGTATGCAGGATTGCTGTATGTTTGCTTTCCAATGCCAGCCCTTGGATAGCGGCCTCCCCCACTTTCACTTTCTCCCTTTGAGGCTTTTTGACAACCCTCTGCATGCCTGGTTTGGCTTTCTTGGTGCTCATCTTCACACATCACTCAACACCATAGGAATGGTTTTTCGAATGAGTCCAACGAAGAAAATCTTTCACTTGACCAGATCAAGTGTAAGACAACTGTGTGAATACAGAGCAGAATATATTTTATCCCATTGTGTAGATAATCTGTCATTAGTTGATGTTTCCTCCAACAAAATTGAGTTTTGCAATATCAGTCAATTTCCCTTTGGGGGAAGGACTTTCTTCTTGGCACTGAACTGTAGGCTTTACTTATTTCTCTCTTAGAAATTCACAGATGCCTCTCATGTTAGATGTAAACTCCGAGGAGCTTACATTTTTAACAGGAATAAAGGAGTGGAAAAGGGAGGGGGGAAAAACAAACCTACATGCTCAAGGGAAGCAAATTTCTTCAGGACACCCAGCAATTGAGGAACGGAGCTGGCAAAAATGCATGCTATGGATCCTCACTTGCAAGCTTAGAGGCTTTGAGGTCCTTTGAGAACCAATCCCTCCTGACGGCAGGACAAGGCCTGTAGACCCAGCCTGATGAATTTGAGTGGTCCCGAACTTGGTGTCAGCTACTGAGCACCATTGTTTCAGGAACAATGCATACCTCTTGACTGGGAGGGAGTTCCCAAGCTTGTTCCATGTGTCAAGTAACACTGGAGTAATTTCTTACTTTCTCCAGTGGCAAAGAGCAGTCAGTTGTGCCAATCACCACTAATAAATTACACTGTGTTTCTGCTGTCACCAGACACGCTCTCTCACACACATTTCTAATATCTAAGCCTGGGTTGCATTTATTAGCAAGTGCTGATGTGTTAAGTACCACACCTCCTTCTTGGGTCTATGTGTAATTTTCTCCTTATCCTGTGGAGAACCAGGACATAACCAAACTTGACTCCCTTTTCTCTACTAATGCCTTCAAGCAGAAGCTTTTATGCCTGCAAAACTAGAAGCATCAGCACAAAACCGCCTAGGGTTAGACCCTTTGCCTTTTATGGCAAAACAAACAGGTCTTCTTGAGGTCATATTCAAAATGACTGTGAAAAATGTGATGGGGGAAAGTTTTGGCCACTTGCCAGTAGCTGTTCACATGTCTTTGTTCCTGTTGATGAAAACCATACTGATTTCAGAGCTGACATCCTCATGGACTGGCTGCATGTGCACACAGGAAACGTGCAGTTACAAGCTGAGCAGATTTTGCACACAGCTTCTTCTGGGTAAGGGAAAGTGGCACCAGTGGCTCTGTCCCTTGCTCGGATCCCTTTGCCACCACATCTGGGACACCCACTGAGTCCCCCTGGCACAGGTAGTTAGTTTTCCTTCACCCAGTTTATCACAGATCCCCAAAATTTGAAGGTGTGTCTCTGATTTCTAATGCATTAACAAGACATGCTGATGCAATAATAATTTGATGGGATATAATTAGCGTATATATGGGGTTTAGAAATTTGTTATTAAGGTATTTTGATGGCTCACAATTCATTCCTCTGGACTGCAAGAGCCTTCCCCTCTGCTTTGTGTAGTTCTTTTTGATCTTCTTTCTGTGACTGTGATAATGGTCCCTCCTCCCCATAGAAAGAAAAATTCTTTTATAATCTTTTCTCCCTCTGGCTGTTTGGCTCTGTTCTCCGGCTTCAGAGGGGTGAGGGGGGATAAAGTTAAATGATCCCTCCAAAAATAGTTCTGATTATTAGGACTCTTCCTACTCTTGGAGGGCCTGGGTGTATTATCTTCTGCCCAGCTCTGGCTTCACTCCTGCTTTATGCAGGGATGGGCAGAGCTCCGGGAGGTTGGCACTGAGGTCCAGCTCAGCTGGAGTGAAAGAACCTCTCTTCCCTGTGCCAGAGATGGATGTGCTGTGAGGATGGATGTGCTGCTTTCACCTGCAGCAAGGAAAGGGCCACACTGAAAAGTCCCACAGACAGAGCTGGAAAGTGGACTGCTCCCCACCTTTGCTGCCAGATGCAGAGGGGTAGAGGATGCCTGTGGTGGGGTGGCTGTCTTTGCCCTTGGTTAAGGACCTTCTCACTCTCTTCAGCATTGCTCCCCTCGCAGGGAGCAGTGGCTGGAGGAGCTGCTTGCCTGTCTCCTTTCCTAAGGGAGTCAGGGTGGTGAGACACCCATTCTTTGGGGTGCTGTCCACCTCTCACCTGCTTAGGGATAGTTTCTGAGTCCTTGCTGGTGTTGTACCTCCTAAAGGCGATTTCCCAAACTGTGCCAAAAGAGGGAACAACTTCAGCCTGCTGGAGACACAAGGAAAAGCCATGTCCTGCCATTGAGCTCCCGATGAAGCCACAGGCAGGGTGACACAGCGCTTACCTTGAGCCTTTGGAGATTTCCATGAAGCTGGAAGGCCAATGAGCACTGCAGGTTGCTCAGCAGGGCCATCGAGGTTGGGAGGAGCCCCCCAAAAGAGAAACCTGACTGTTCATGGGCATTACACAGAGCTGAATTATTCATAACAAGTGTGTAACCAGAACTTAGGTGCCTGTTTTTCTCAGCAGAATCTCAGCAGCTGGGAGGTTCAGGAAAAATGCTTTCTACCAGGCAAGCATTTCTGAGCAAGCCCACAGTGATGTCGGGCTAGAGGCTGAGAGCTGCCTTGGTGTTTCAGGATCTGGGTCTGCAGGCAAAGAAAGGAGTACTTGCGGATTTTTTTTTTCTTTTGGTTTCAGCTTCTAGCTCTGAAGCGTGGGGATCAGAGCTCACAACTGTGAATGTCAGGGGTAAAAAGCTCCATGCTGTGTAAGCAGTGTGCTAGCTGCAGCAAAAAAAGAGTAGTGCACTGAAAGTTTGATGTGATCAAATAAAAACATATCCTTGTGCCACTCAGACTGTGAATGAGGTAAAATAATTAAAAGTTTGAACAAAGTGCTTTCCAGCTCCCTCCTGTTCGTTTCCCTTAGGCATTTGATACATTGCTTCATCTTAACTGGGGAAACCATATTTAATTTGAACCTGGATTCAAATCACCTGAGCCCTGGTCAAAAAGTAAATGCAAAGTCAAATCAATTTCGTGTAAAGCTGAGCAGAGCCAGCTACTGGGAATTACAGCCACTGCTAGCAATTATCACAGTTGTGATGGTTATTTCCAGAGACACTTTATATTTTGTTTTTGCAAACACAAACTCGAAAATTACCTTTTACGCTTCACCACTGAAATGTTATTAATTTGCTAAAAAAAATTAAAGAATCAATCAATATCTCAGAAGTTTAGAACTTGCCAAAGAGCCTTAATTTGTATTCAAAATATTTCTGTGTGAAAGATGCCTCCAATTTAATTGAATTTTCAGAGTTCTCTTGGAGGCTTCCTCCCTTTGCCTCCGGGTAACACAAGTCAGTATTTCTCTCTCTCACTTTGTAGTCACAGCCTCTGTTCTGGGGTAGGTCTGGGGCAGAAACTGATTCTGCACTGACGACATGGCTTTGCTGGCTGGCTTGGGACTCACTGGGAAGGTTTTGCAAACCATCTGTGAAATCCATCCCAGTTCACCCAGCCTCCTCTTTTAACCTTCTGAGGACAATATCCAGCAAACATTTGCCCTTCAGAGAAGTATTTGTGGCTGAAGAGACTCATCAAAGAGTCCACAACACAGTGCTGGTGGAGGAAAGGCAAATGTTGCATTTAGTGTGCTCACAGCCACTCACCTGCCTGCAGAAGGGATGTCCAGGAATTTGAGACCAGCGGCTTTGGAAGGCTCTGAGCAGCTCCATGGAGAAGCCAGGTGCCCTCCTTCCATCAAATTTCTATTTGCATATTAATGAAGATACTTTACACTGAAACCAGAATAATGTTTCAGACTTATGAAACATGTGAGGCTGAGAACAGGGAAGAGAAGCAACAATTTGTGAGCTGGGCGACCTGGCCTGTGCCAGGCGAAGCAAAGAGTGAGCTGAGGAGAAGGCAAACAACCTCGTGGCTCAGTCTGCCCATGCACAGTTCAGCAAAAGAACCAAACCAAAACAGCCCCACGATGCTAAATATGAGAATATGAGCATTTTACAATAATCAAGATCAGGTTAAAGAATCTGTGGTCCAAGAAAGAGACTAATGTACCAGGTCATGTATTCATGCTGAATATGTCAGCCAGCTCTAACTGCAATTATACATTTGCCATTCTAAATATAATTTTTCTAGTGAGTGGCAATGAAAAAAATTTAACAGCTTGCTTGGAAGGGGGCTGTGCTTTGGTTTACAGTGGGCTTGTATCTACAGACAACTGCTGACACCCAGCTACAGTACTCAGGTACCTTTCTGACGCAGGCATCTTTGTAAGAAGTGGCACCCTGAGTTTTCTTGACTGAGGATACTGCCTTGAAAAAAACAGCTTGTGATTTTATTCAAATTACTCACTGCAGCAGCACAAAATTTGGACCAGGCTGTTTATGGATTGGGGCGGATCCAGGAATTGTGGAGGTCAGGAAGAGTTCAAGTTCATACATAATGTATGGCGTGTTTTAATAAGGCTCCTTTCATACTTCAGTTTGTCTGCCCGCCTTTGCATGAAGCTGTAAAGCCACAGGCATCGCTGTTTAAAATTAAAAAAGCACGACTAAAACCCTCACCCTGCGCACTTTTCAAGGCAGGTCTGTTTTCCAGGTCGCTCCACGAAGCCCCATTGCAGCTGTGCGAGGCACTGCTCCGCGTGGCGCAGGAACACCTGCCCTCCCAGCTAATTATCCAGCCCTTTGTTTCTGCTCCTCGGTTTGCTCAGGGCATGGCAGCCGTGGGAAATTCCTGCCTTTGCTGGGAAGCTGCTGATGGTAGGGCGAAAACATTTTTACATAGATTAGGCCTTTAAAAGTGGTTACTAATACCCACTAATATGGATGGACACTTTCTGCTATACATTGCTTTGCTTGCTTTCCCAGCTATTAAGGAATGCAGCATCATGAGAGCCAGTTCTGCAAGATGCTGAGCCTTTGGCTGTCATCCAGCAAAAACTTAAATATAGGGATAGTCCCATTGACTTCAGCTGGTTGGAATGAGCCCTTAGGCCCAGATCCTCAAAGGCATCTGGGCAACTGGCTCCCAAGGTCTGGACTCAGGGTCTGTTTGCATGTGTGATATATTTGGTGCTTGAGACAGGGGTTGTTTAATCAAACAGCTCTTCCCTTCGCCTGTACTCTTTTTGCAGGATGGAGATTTATAGTTTTCGTAGCTGGGATTGGGGACTACAGAACTGAATGTGCTGATTTGAATTTATAGCTCATAGAAATTAGTCCTAAAACCTTAATTGTGGACATATCAACCAATATCCTGAGCACAAGTCTGTGTTGCAGCAGAAGGTCCAGCTTTACAGCCCTCTTGTGATGTACATGGTAGCTATTGTAGTCTTATTTTTTGAAGAGAGAGAATGAGTTCTGGAGCACCTAGATAGTTCAGCAAATGTCATACAGTGGGTCAGGAGTTTTGCCAGAAAAGGAAAAATCAGATTTCCTAGGCCATTAGACAGCACAGCTCCTCCTGTGGGTGAGAAGAAGTGGATGAGACCTGGCTTGTTTTGCAGCCTGGCAGCGCCCATAGCTGGCAGATGGGAATATGGTCTCTCCAATGGGTGCAGGCACAGTGCAGGTGACAGTCTTAAAAAGTTTGTATAGGCACAGTTTTCTGCAGTAATTTAAACTAGATTTGAAGATGGGAATGCTTTCAAACTCCTGGATCTAGGTCCCTGCTCTGATTTTATTCTGAAATTGTGTCAAGATGAGAATCCCCTTTCTCTCCCCATTTATTTTCACCAAAGCACTCTGAGTTTTCAGGCTGCAGTGGAGAAACGCACTGTAGTCAAGCTCAGACCCTGCGGACCAGCACGTGTCACAGCTCACATCACGGAGCAGCTTCAGCATGGCCTTCCTCTGCCATCCGTTCAGAAAGGAAATTCCCCAGCACAGTGAGTGTCTGGCTGTGCTGTAGGATTCAGTGCTGGGTAAACACAGAGGCTGTGGTAGACGAGCACGTGTTTGCTTTGCTTCCTTAAGAAGCAACTGCATGCCAAATATATGTAGCTACATCAATACACCAGAAGTATGCAAAATTCAAGCACTTTGAATTTCTTTTACACCAATTACACGATTTCTTTTATACCAGAGAATATTCCAGTCTTGCTTGGCAGAAGGCACTTCCAGCATGCAGCAGTGAGTGCCTGTGCAAATATCAGAGAGAGATTATGGATTAGGACTTCAACGTGTTTATGACATTGTGTCAGGGGAGGTTTGTGTTGGATATTAGGAAAGGTTTCTTCACCCAGAGGGTGGTCAGGTACTGGCATGGGATCTCTAGGGAAGTGATCATGGCGCCGAGCCTGCCAGAATTCAAGAAGTGTTTCAACAACATCCTCAGGCACATGGTGTGACTTTTGGGGCTGTCCTACACAGAGCCAGGAACTCGACTTGATGATCCTTGTTGGTCCCTTCCAACTCAAGATATTCTATGATTCTAGAACATTTAAGGTGACACCTCGAGCCTCTACTGTATGGCTGTTTATTTCCAATCTTGATATCAAGGATCCCATTCTAACTGCTGGAGGTCAAGGATTCCTCTGATTCTAAACCTCTTTGAGATGCTATAGGGCATCCCCATCTCATCTGTAGCTACTGCCCCAAAAGGGCATGGGTGTCCCTTCGATCCTGTGCTACATCTGACAGCCTTCAGAGGTGTCCCAACCAGCTCTCCTTGCCCATGTGTGGCTGTTCTCACCTCCCTTCAGGTTCATTTTGTGTTTGCTCTCCTTGCAGATGCAGTCACTGCACATCCCTCACAAAGCTGCTGTTTGTCAACTCTCCTCTGCCAGACCACATGATTTAATGACACTTTTCCATTTCTGCTTTCTGATGCTGAAAGATTAGTGTATCACTGACACTGGCTTGCTTAATGTATTGCAAAGAAGACACCTTCAGTTCCTAATGATGATTCAACAAACACTGACACCAAACCTTCTTTGCTTAGAAGAGCTGAGCCCTTCCAGCTGGGCGTCATATTTGTTAAAAGCTACGGATGTTTTAACAACCTGCCCAAGCAAAACCCAGCATCATTTAGGCTTCAATTAAAGAGAAAATAAAAAAGATTAAATGCTACACAACAGCATTTCCATACCTTTATTTTATAAGTTGCTTCTTCCCAACCCATCCTGTGTTTGCTTGCTCCTGACAGCCTGGTGAAGAAGAGGGTGTGGGACTAGGACAGGCAGAGGCCAGAGGCAGATTAATGGTGACTTTCTGAAATTTATGCTGGTTTGAGAGAGGTGAGACTACAACCAGAGATGGCTGTTAAGTGTCAGTGTGACAGGGAGCTACAGACACCTCAGGCAACATTAGACTCATGCTTCACAGCTTTTATTTACTGAGGCAGCCCCAAATGAATATGATCAGTAGACAGGAAGGAACAGAGCAGCATAAGGAATGTTTCCTTTTGCAGCTTCTGAGTGCTTATATTGTTCAGACCCTGAATCCTGTTCATTCACACTGTAAGCTTTAATCCACTCACTTTTATTTCCTCACGTGTGTCTGCAAAATCTCCGCTGCAGGATGCTGGAAGCACAGCAAATTGTGCTAACTCCATATCCAAAATTTGCAGCAGGCACTTGATTTTGGCTCTTACCCTTTAGATAGCCCTGTAGTGAAAATCTGACTCTGCCCTTTGTGTAACCTGCCAGGAGGAAAGGGGCACCAGCATGGATGAAGGAAGTACTGAAATTTTGAGGAAAGGGTGTCATGAGCTTCCTCTGTGCCGATATTTGAATAGCTGGGCAACCTCTGAAATGCCCTCTCACAAACTCATGCTTCTCGAAAGGGGTCAGTCCTTGGTGCCAAAACCCAGCCCATTTGTTCCAGCCACTCTGATGAAATTCCCCAAGACAACTCAAGCACAGAGGGTTCATCTGAGCAGGGCTGCACTTCCTTTAAGACTCTGAGGCACCAGCAAGAGAAAACACTCAGTTTTGGTTTTGGTCATACACACTGCAGTTCATTGGAGGGCACTTCTGTGTTAAAGAAAGAATTCCCCCTCTTTTTGGGGAAGCTGGCCCTTATTACTCCTACATGCAGATCCCTTACTCCCGGAGAAGCACATTAGCTGACATACAGAGGAGCAAGGCTCTCCTCTCTGGAGCCAGAGTGTATCTCCATCTGCCACTGTATCCATTTAGCCAGGACAGGGTCTGGACACTCAGATGAGCTGACAGGTACAGTCGGTGTGTTTGTTGCCTACCAAAATAGGTTCTCAGCCTCTGAAACAAGGGTTTTTTGGGGAATGGTGAGAAGGCTTAAATGCTGAAATTGCCTGTGCATGGAGGGGGTGTACATTAGCACAGGGCTCAGGAGGCAGGTCAGGACCACTCTATAGGAACAGTCTCATCCTTGCCTGCAGCCCTCAGTGCTGATGCCTGCAGGTGGTTTGTGGATGCACTGTTCTAAAAGTTTTTCTCTTCTTTCTCATGGGGAATAGAGATAAGTTGAATTCTTGTGCTTTTCTAATCTTTGGTTTTGGTACTGGATGCTGTAAGACTCCAGCCAATCCTCTTGGGGGGTGGAAAACTGTCGACCAATAATTGTTAGACTATTAATGCATATATAAGAAAGAACTGTAAATAAATCGCTGTCTCTGCCATCTTGTGTGCGCTGGCTGCCTGATTTACCTACGAGCTTCCGCAACAGTGGTTTGCCTGTTGCGGTGTCTGAAACCACCTCGGAGAAGCCGAGATGTTCCCACAGCAGCAGCAAACTGGTGGGACAGCTCTGAGGTGTGAAATACCCTCTGAATTTGCTTGGGTGGTCTCTTCCATAGGTTGTGTTAATCTTCCAATGTTGATTGGCCGTGACCTGGTCCCTGACTCCGCCCTTCTCTTCCTCTCATTGGCTCTTGTATCACACACTCCGCCCCTCCCTTCTTCCCATTGGTTGTCATTGTATTTCCCCGCCTCCTCCCTAACCCTATTGGCCCTTGACCCGTGTATCTGTAGTCACGCAGAGTGACTCGTTCTCTTTCGCTTCTGGACGCCTTCGAAAGTAAACAGCTTTCGGAATATCCACGCGTCTGGGCCCTCTGAAGTTCTTGTTCCTGGTAACGCTGAGCTTAGCAAAGGCTCTGGGGTGCGTGTGTGTGTCTGTGCTACCCATCAGCACGGGTGATAGAAAAGGTCTTGCTCACACGGTGTCGAGTGCATCGGCCGGAAGGGTCTGTCTGGGAATCAGGACACTCTCAGAACACGCAGGAGACCATATCTCACCCCACCACCACTCCCGCGTTACATTCCAGCAGGGTTCCAGCTTACTGCACACGACACCTTCCCAGGTGCCCTTCACCTGACCAAGAGGCAAAACATGTAACCATGCCATGCAGTCACTGCAGCCCCGCCGCACAGGCTGAGCAGTGCTTGGGAAAAGGCTGTTTATCGAGTGAAAGGAAGGGTGGAGGCCATAGTGAAGAAGCCCTGCTCCCACATCAGACCTGATGAGATCACTGAGCAGTGATGTTGCACAGCCTCCAAGCAAGGTCCAGTTTTAAAGTTACATCTCTTCTGTGCATTTTACCAGTGTAATACTCCTCATAAAACATCCACATGGATTGGATTTCTACCAGGTCTGCAATGTTTTGAAAACACAAGGTGCTGCTTTGGCACAGCTGTCTTGCTCTAAGCCCCTGGATGGCCTGAGGGCTTGGGAGAATTTTGCAAGCTTGTAATTTTTGCAAATTCATTCTTTTGCTTTTTCTAAGGTTCTGCCAGCCTTACAGATTTTTGGTGATCTTCAAGAAACCTGTGACTGACACTGCATGAGCGAGACTTGTTTAGACTATAATGGATAAGGCGCTTAATGGGAATGGGAAGAGCTGGGAAAGACTAAACCCAACCTCTCATTAAACTTAGGAATCTCTCTGCAGAAATGGTTTAGGACAGGATTCTCATAAAATGTTTGTGTGACCCAAGCACATGTGTCCCTCTGAAACAGGAATCTCTGCTCTATAACTTTCAATAGCAAATCTTGCTCTTCTTGAGTGTCTTCCTTGTACGTTGTGAACTATGGGGTAACTGTATGTATTTCTGTTCAGTGCAAGATGAACCACTGGGAATTTCTGCATTTTAAATACTGTTTAAAAAAAAAAAATCCCAGCCTTGTCACTGCTGTGTTGTTTTGTTTTGAATTTTCCTCTGATTCATCTGAAGAGAGCATGTTTCAGAGATGTTTCTACCCACAGTGTGTCACATTGATTACTTTCTGCAAGTAGATAATTTGCCCGGTGATCTTCCCCATTCCATCTTCCCACCACACTTGGTTAGGAGGATGGGAGTCTCTCAAGAAGCCCCTGGTGGCTTCTGAAAGCTGTGAAGTCATACAGGAGGAGGTAATCTCCTTCCTGAGTCAGCTCTCAGCTTATGTCCCAGCCTGGTGCCAGCGAATCACATCCATTGCAGGTGCAGTCTAGGAGGATTGGGGTTTATTTCCCCGCATATTGAATGAGATTTCCCAAGGTCACTTTGTGGCAGCTGAGCATCCATATTGTTTCAAAGCTTGGTGGGAATTGGGAACCAGACTGCCATGGATGCTTTCATGTACCCAGACCATAACAGATACATAGGATAGGTGTAAGGCATAAGGAAGATTTGACACTGCTGTTATCCACTGAGAAAAGATAAGTAGCACCTTTCCTCTTTTGTTTCCTCCCTACCCTGCTTTCCCCTTGCTATTCAAAACCTGCATTCAGACCTGAATCTTGACTTGGTTGAATCTTCCTTTTCTTTTGCTCCCAGCAGTCATATCATGTCCAGATCGTGCTTTCCTGCATAGCACAATCAAAAGTCTGCATTGCCTTCAGCCAGCACAGCCAAAATGTGGCCAGACTCTCTCCCACTCACACTTTCCTGACTGCTGGCTCTTCCTTGCTGGCTTGGCCAATGACCCCTTTGGTCTTTCTCATATGTCTCAAAATTCAACTGTTGGCACCATTTTCCAGCACCCACTCAGTCTGAGCAAAATAACTCCCACACCCCATTTGTGAAAACATCTTTAAAGCAAACAGAGAAACATGTTCAATCATTGTTGCTTTTTTTTTATCCTTCCCACATTGCTGAGCATTTGAGTGCTAAAACTTGAACAGCAGCATTGTAACATTATACCTAGAAATGTCTCATCAGCCGCTGAGGATTTTTAAGTGATGATGCCCTGTGCAAAGCCAGTCTGGTTCTGCAGAGCCTTGATGATGAGCTGCTCAGCACTGGAGCAGAGGGAGCAGCAGGAGAGTGTAACTGTCCTCTAGTAAAAGACGTAAAGAAAAATATGGAAACTCTGGGGATGCATACCAAAACAGTGTGAGCATCCATCTTCCAGCCACCTTGTGCCCTCTGGGGCTGCTCTTTATCAGCTCTTCTTTGCTAAGGCACTTGGAGAAAAGGGTGCACAGAGTGGCTCATGGAAGAGGTGAAAATGGAGAATGGAGAAGCACCCCATGGAGGTGGGTGCTGGCCTGATGTTGGGACCAAGTACTGTCCTGTGCCCCAGGTGAGACCCTAAAGCACCATTACTGATGTCTCCTCACCCATTTTGTCTATCCCAAAACTTCCCAGCACACAGATTCCAAACGAGACTGGAATCTGTGTGCATCCCTCAGCTTCCCCCAGTCTGTCAGTGGGCAGCTTGGGCACGCTGGGCTGTGGGTGGAAACCTACAACCTCAAACCTGTGCTTCCCACCTCTGGAGTCAATGTCTCAAATCCCAGGCCAGCAGCACAGGGATGGGGTCCAACCCCAGGCCAACAACAGAGGTGGGGTCCAGCCTTTCACCCTGGCCCTTCTGGGAGAATGGCCCAGGAAAGAAGCTGCAAGGACCAAGGACAAAGGATGTGTGTGGCTGAAGCACATCTAGAGGTTCAGGTTTTGCAGACGACTCAGGCAGGGGAATATCTAATTTGATGGTCCAAATGAAATTACAAATTCCTTGAAGACCAGCTGAGGTGTATCCCACATTTGAACAGAAGCCCTGTGCAGGTGCGTAAGTTAGTTTATATTTTCTCTTTCTATCTGATGTTTCACACTAGAACACTTAAGAATAGAGACTGCACAGCAGGTTGGCCGTTATCTTCTTGAGAAGATTAGAAATCCAGAAGAATCCATCTAGCCCCTACTTTTCCAAACACAAAGGTTATGTGTAAGCTTCGAGTAAGATCTGCAGTTGCTATCAGTTGGCACAATTGTATTTACTTGAGGTTATATCACCAGGGGATGACGATCTTCACCTCATGAGGACATGAACTCTGTTCACAAGAGCATGGAATGATGCTCCTGCTCATTGCAGGGCCCACCCAAACCCACTACAAAGTGGTGACTCTCTCCAACACACCTGTAGAAATATGAGGAAGAGGAAAACCAAAACATATCCTGCAAAGGCACAGCACGATCATCCCTAAGACAAAATCCAGGTACCATTTTCCTGCAGCCCCAAGGCTATCAATGCTTAGTACTCAAAGATTTACACTTACATGAGAGTGAGAGCTGAACCAGCTTCTCCTTCCCCTCCCTGGTGCTGAGGTAGCTCTCCTGGGCCTTGAGTAAACTTTCCTCCCTGATGAGAAGAGGGTCATCATGATGGAGGTACAGTGAGGCAATGGGCAAGCACCTCTTCACATCCTGATCAGAACACTCGGAAGTTCCATGATTAGTTTTAATTTCAAGAGTTTTGCTTTGCATTCTGCGTTTGGCTCAGCTATTGTGGTGGTAAAGTAATTACTGTATTATCTCACCCTTGGCTTTCAACCTTTTGTTATCATGCTGAGTGAGTCTTTGGGAACATCTTTAGCAGGATAACTCTTTATAGCTTTGCTAGAGCTGGAGTATTCTCTGGGACCTCATTTCTCTACCATCTCTACCATCTACAAAGTAAGAGACCATCTCTTACTTTTATGCTTGTTGCTGTAGAGCCAGGAAGCTCTCATTGAGACTTCTTTAGAGGGAGGACAAAGAAGGTGCACACTGTCTGGAAACTGAAATTAAAAATAAAATAAAAAAACATGAGAAGGATGGTTGCAAAAGACAAACTAGTGCCCAGTTTCTTGTAGGAACACGGGAGCCATGCAGCTACAGTCTGGCCAGAAGGAAGGTAGCATGTACATATATAAAATCAGCAAATAATTTTAATGATGTTTACTGTTTTTTAGGACACACTGTACTGGTTTGCAGAACTTGGCTTTCCTGTCTCAGATCTCTCAGTATCTCTTTGTTAAAAACCATCTCTACAACCTGTCTCCTTGTTCTCATCCAGGAGAGGCTGGCTGTTTGCTTTGCCCACTGCTTCCCAGAGGGACCTCAGTACTGGCTCCTGCCCCAGTATGATGTTGGAATTACATCTCCGGTGGATGGTAGTGTCCCACGAGCCTGCCAGACAGGATTTTGCAATGGAAAATAACTTCTGTCTCTTGATCGCTTCACATTCCATGGTTTTGCTGGTTACCAGCAGTATAACACAGCAGTCGTCTTTCACTTAAACAGCAGTGAGATCGTGCTGTCAAATCCAGACAGGCATCTGTGATCAAAATGCAGCCCTCGCTCATAAATCAGAGCTGCACGCTGACCACAGATGAAAGCATGCTCCAGGATCCTGACTGGCAGCCCGGCTCATGAGAAGATGGTGTTTCAAGGTGTGGTTGTTAATCTATGAGCCTTGGAATGGCTGAAGAGATGACATCTCCCCTGCCACCCTGCTGCAACTTTGACAAACAAGAGTATGTGAGTGACATACATTACTGCACACGTGTGTGCGTCCCTGGAAGATATTTCCTAGGGAGGAGGCAGGACAAGTTAAATTTGGTGCTGGCCCCACCCCTTCTCTCAGCCCACATCTGGGATGTATAAGGCACTTTGCAAAACATTTCGTTTTCAAGGTTTGTGTGTGCTGCAGATCCCCTAACAGTTGTGATGGCTATTTTGCTTTCTGCGGGTTTTGATTACAAATACTTTAAAAATAAAGAAAATAAAGTGGTGGGGGTTTTACTGTCTATCAAGAAGCCAGAAAAACGGAGTTATTCCAAATATACTGGCATATACAGAATAAATAGATGGCAGTCAATACTTGAGTGGAATTTGGGCATTTCCTTATCACTCATGCCTTTGTAACTTTATTGTCAGTGATAATATCGATATCCTCCTACACAGCAGGATTTTCCTGACAGTGCTCTTGGGTTTTGTAGCAATAAAAAAAGAACTTGGATCCTAATCTCAGAAGCACAGATGAACTTTTATCTGGGCTTTGCTTTGACATTACAGTGCAGGTCACTCTGGGTCCCCAGCATCTTAATCAGCCTATAGGTATTTCTTCATTGATCAGAGGGGAAAATGTAGTTTGGTAGGCACCCTAGGAGATATTCTGGCCTCACCTGAGCAGGGGTAGTTTCAGAGCTTGGACTGTACTGTGGTCATGTGTCAACCACTGGGATGCTTTATCTAGGCTCCAAGGAAGAGGTCACCAGTGTTTAAGAAGATCTCAGGGGAATACAAAATATTGTCCTGAATTCTCTGTTCAGTGAGGAGACAGGCTGGTGGGGAGGGAGCTGGGACTGGGGGTGGATCTCTCTACCCCATGTAAAAGTCATTCAAGGTAAATTCTTACGGCAGCACTAAAGCTTTAAGCATCCAAGTGATGTCTAGAGCTGATACAGGCACTTCACTACATGGATGTATATTCATGTCTCTTCCCTGTACACAAGTGAGATCCTAAAGCTCAGCAACTCCAAATGAGAGTTGACACTTTGAACAAACATTCAGGCAAGCAGCACTGCTGAGCCGTGGGTTGTCTCTGAAATCTCACCTTTCTTTGTGTTTGGATTTGTTGATGACGCTGAGCATCTTCATTTCCTGCAGTCCCTGTGAGGGTATGGAGGCAGGCATTTCTCACAGCATGGGTTACAAAACAGCCCCAGGAAGAAGGAGATGTAAACTCTAGAATGCCTGGGGGTTTTGAACCCACAGCTCCCACATCATATGGCACACTGACTGCTGGGAAGAGACAACCCAGGATGCTGGGACCAGACAGGGATTAAATAAATAGGAATCCAAGAATGCAGGCCAGCAATGGACTGGAGAGAGGTGGGATTTCTGAGGAAAGAAGAGTCCAGGAACTTCTCAGTCAGTATAAAAGAGCCTGTGCACAAGCAGTGCCTGAGAGCTGGATGAAGGACAGTCACGGTGCTATCTGCTGTCACACCGCCTGCAGAGAGCTCTGCTGCTGTGGAGTGAGCAAGGGAGCAGCACCTCCTGGCACCTGCTCCACCTTGCCCAGAGGTGGCTGGAGGTTTCTGCCCCATGCTGCCTTCTGCTCCACACACCCAGCCCTGCAGACTAGCTCTGTGACCATACAGAGATGGTGGGGGTATTTCTGGGACATTGCAGTAAATAAAGTCAAGTGAAAATTATCCTACCCATCAAAATTAAGTAGGTAAGCACAAAAGGTTTAGGTGATTTTTAACAGGACAACTGGTGAGCAAGCATTGAAACATGCTGACAGACACAGAGAATTTACCTGAAACACAGGCAATGGGAGTATCTCTATTCTAGGGCAAGCTGGGTCACCCTTCATGGCATCTCACTTCTAATGAGCTGCTACTGGTGGTTTTTTACAAAGACTTAACAGATCATTAGGTTACCTGCAGCAATGGCTTGCATCTATCTATGATACTATCTATAACGTGTAAAACATTTAACATGTCCATACATGTTTGTAACAGACAGTAATCATCAGACAAGCTTCTATAAACTACAAGTGCACAGAGCCCTAGCACATTTCAGCACAGCCTAACGTGGAGTGCCATCATCAATTTAAGTCATGTTCACACGTCTCATGTGTGTTATCTGTTTTAGGGATCAGGTCTTCAGGGCTTCAGTCCTCACAAGGCAAAAGAAATGTCTAATTTTCTGAGGTTTTAAAGATTATATAAAGGGTCACCTTGGCTTCTCTGCAGAGACTGTATCCCATTATTCCTGAATCTGTTTTGAATTACTTTTCTCATACTATAGGGAGGAAACCCTCACAAAGAAAAAAGAGGTTTTTATAAAATGTCTATGCAGTGAAATAAAGGTGCATTTATTGATAATGATGTTGTAGCCTTGATAGTTTAAGGACCTAGACAAGACATAGTTTTATAGACAGAAGCAATACTTTTTTATTGAGACAACTCTCTAGTCTTTACATCTTTTTCTGCAGTTGGAAAAGGGGATCAGTTCAGAGGCACACGAGCCTTTCTCCAGGTCTCTGTTTGCTTTGCTCCTCTGGGCAGGACACACGCCAGGGCACGCTGCCAGGAGCTCGGGTGCACGCTGCAGCCGTGCCTACAGCACAGCATTGCTCGTCACCCACACCTGCTTGGCAGCCTCACAAGGAACTGTCCTGTGTTTCAAAAAAGGATGTGGCAGAGTGTTTCCACCAAACTGCACCTTGACAGTAGAGGACGGGCCAGCAGGGCTCCAAGGGCAGAGGCAAAGGACAGGGCAGTGCCCTCCCCAAGGTGGCACAGTCCTGCAGCACCCAGCCGGAAGAGCAGAGCAAGGATGGGGACGGTGACCAGCAGGGCACAGCCCAGCAGTGTCTGTCCCCAGCTGCATGCTGCTGGTGGAAACACAACCACAACTTCCTGCTGCCTAGGCAGCCCTGAAAGCATTGTCCCTCCCTGAACTGGACTGCCCCAGCTCAGCAGCCTCAGCACACGCTAGCAGGATCGAGCACTGCCCAGACAGGCCTTGTGTTAGCATTATTCTGCAACACAGCAGCAGTAAGTGGCTCGCCCGAATATGTGAACTGCAACACACCGACAGCAGCATTTCATTTAGGTGTATGAAAAAACATGCAAATGCTGTGCTGCTTCTGGGCTTCTGGGCTTGCCGGTTTTGGCTGCAGAGAGAGGCAGCCATTTACCACATTTACCATCCTGGAGAGAGGGACAAGTCACAAATACGTGTCAAGTGTTGTTTGACGTGCCACCATAGTGCACACGGTGTGGTTGGAGTGGCCTGAGCCCACCCTGGGTGCTACTGCAGCAGCAAGCTCAGCATCGTCCCTGAACCCCAACCAGCACCTCCCAGCCAGGATGGATGGGCTGAGCCGAACGTCTCTGTGCCCCTGTAAGCCACAGCATCCACAGAGCCCAGGTCACAGCTGCCATTTTGTGGAGATCAAAGCTGTAAAAGCTCAAGAAGTGCTTCCAATGGTTTACAAATAAACACTCTCAGAGAGGGTTCAGGGAGACAATTGTAACTTGTGCTATATGAGCCAGGAGCTGACTTGGTTTGAAAAAGTTTGTCAGTGGGTAACTTCCCACCACAGGCTGCTGTCAGCTCGTGTAATGCTGAGTCTGATCATGCAGAGGTGCCTTGACAGGTCTGTGCAATGTTATTTTTCAACTCATTACTCAATGTTGTAGCTGAATCCATCAAACCAAAGGTGATTTTACTGCCTTTTGGATAAGCAAGTCAGTGTTTATTCAAAAGGCAGGCTCTTCGGTAGGGCTGCTATCAGCCTTTTCATTGAGTCAGACTCAAAAATGAAATGTTTCTTCTCAGCAGATTGGAAAGAGCAGAGTCAGTATTTCCCCTGAGGATCTCAGGAGAGCTCAGCTCCAGGAGGTTGCTTCATTATGGTGCTGCAAACAGATTCCAAGGCACGCCTGTCCGTGTGTGAGTGCATGCCTGTGTGCCCACACACACAGGTCAGATTTTGCTGCTTTCCTTCCAATACACTTGCTAAACAAAATGAGTATTTGGGGAACGATTTTTCTACGCTTTTTGAAAATTTCAGCGTGGATATACAAAGACAGGAGCAAGTTGAAATATCCACCTTTTCTCACCTCTTCATTACATTGAGTGTTACGCTTTCTCTTTGCCAGGCTGTCAGAAGTAGCGTTAATAACAATCTCTTGCCTTGTGGGCTGAGTTGGAGCAGGCTTTTGTTATACTAGTTAGTAAGAAAAGGCCTTGAATACTTGATGATCTAAAAGACAAAATAGGAGCGAAAAGTCCCCTATTTCCCAGATGTTCAGCTGTGGTTTAGACACACATAAAACTAAATCCTATCTGTGCTGAAGTCAATGCTGAAGCCTCAATAGGACTGCAGGTTTTATCCCAGCTGCTGAAACAAAACATGAAAAAATGTTAAGGACCTGGACAATTAATTCCTTAAAAGAGCTTGGAGGAAATCTGCACAGAGGCAAGCATTGGACATATTTCTTGGTTCCCATATCTGTATAGTAAAACCCTGAATACTTTTTAGTTGCTAACTCCTAATGCTAAAAATTATAAAGGGCAAAAAAAGACTGGCAATGACATTGCGCTGAGCTGCGAAATGAAAAAGCTCAGTTGCTGGTTCTTTGATAAACTGTTCTAAGCAAGTGACAAATGCCTGGTCTTTTCAAAGGAGAGCAGTACCTCTTGCTGCGCTGTGATGAAATGTTTGCCAGCCGTTTGCCATTCCACTGCTTTCAACACACTTGTCTATGAAGCCATCGCTTTCAGAGTGTTGTGGCTGGTGCCATCTCTCTTCTGTCTCCAGATGGCTGCAGGATAGGCGTTTGTACTGGAGTCAGTCGTTTCAGCTTTGTGGAGAGTTGATGTAGAAGGATAGGTGCTCCTGAGGCACAGCACGTCTCATCCAAAGGTTGGCAGTGAAAGTGAGGGGAGAGCGAGCTGGAAAAGCATAAGGCTTAGAGATTGAAATGAGATAAAAGAGGGATAGGATGAAGACCCGGGGGAAGGAACTGACTAAGCCATGACAAGATGCACAAGGCACCAACCAGACCTCTTCCAGCTCTTGTTCTCTTCTCATGAGGAGAGCTATATAAACTCACACACACACAGAGGTAATGAATCTCCTTCATGTAAGCCAGCCACAAATGTCTTGCCTGCATTGGATTATTTTTTGAGATCTGTTTTAAAAGAAGGCTCTATGTGAGAGGGGACAATTGGAAATGGTCTGACCTTTCACCAGAGTCCAGCTCCAACACAAACTGGAAGGGCTGCCATTTGACGAGTGTCTAATTGTTTTCAGGATACATAATGAGGCAAAACCTATCAGCGATAAAAAAATAGAAAGGCAGAGGTGAAGGTTCTTGCCAGCTGGACTAGGGAGAGACAGCTGTTGGTTATAAAATGGCTGCTTTGGGTCTTCGTCTTGCCAAACTTGGAGAGAAATCATAGGGCGTGAAGAGAAAATAGTCTTGTACTTTAAAAAATGAAGTAGAAAGTACTCTCAAGTTATGATCTCCTTTAAAGTGTTTTCTACAATTTTACAACAAAGTATGCTGCTTGCAAGTAAAAAGGAAAAATTAAACTTTTCTCCAAAATTATTCATGGTTGCTGTTTTTTCAGCTGCATTAACTTCAGCATTGACAACACAGACAAATCCATCACAGTCCATCAAGAAGGTTATTGTTTACCTCGGGCCTATTCTCAATCATTCTCTGCAGTTTCCAAAACATGAGACTGGACTCCCAGCTGTAAGATCCGCTACAGGCTGATACCCCACTTCCCCCAAGTTTCTATTTTAATAAAGCTCTAGATGACTCCAGCAGTAACAGCAACATTCTCAATTCTAACTTTGACATAAATCCAGAAGCCCTCACTTAAAACCCAAACTGCAATTTAATTCCCCCAAAAAGTATAAAAAATCCAGTTCAAGTCCTACTGTATAACATGTCAAAGCTCCAAATAATATCCTGTTCCCCAAATTAAAACAACAACAAACAACAAGCAAACGATCAGGCAGGACCATTTCATTTTTTTTGTATGATGGTCACTGCTGGAGAATATTTTTATCGGCAATCTGTAGTACCCTAAATTAATTTTCACTACTCAAGTCCATAATTCTTTATTGCATATGACATGCTGACTCAAGGCAACTCACTGTTCAACATAAAGCTTGCTCTGTCTTATTAGCTACGCAGCCCATAGGCAAAGCATTCAGCGCGATGGACACCATGTGGCACAGAAATGTTCCGAATGAACAGAAACATCAGGAGGTGCATTCTTCTGCTCAGAATGAGTCTTTACAGCAGCTGTTCACAGTTTCATGATAAACTTCTTCCAGTTTGGGGCAATTATAGCACCCCCTCCCCCACACGCACGCACTGGTGTTGTGGTGTTATCTGTTGATGTCTACTCAGAAGCTGAGAGTGATCTTAACACAGTTTGTCTTAAAATAATATATTTGTCTTAAAACATATGTTTGGTGGGAGCATGTATTAAATTAAAGCCAGTGTGAACTAGTTATAGATTTGTTTTGAAGGAAAAGAAAGCACTCACCTTAAATACATCTTCTTATCTGCAGATCAGCCACAGTCAACCAAATAAAAATTTTACAGAAGTCAGAATGCCACACCATGTTATGAAAGATGATACTGGAAATAGGGATAATTTCTTTCAATCTCGGACAAAAAAAAGTTTAAAATCTCTGTGCTATGAAATCTGCATTAAGGCTTTTGCACACCATGTATTCCAGCAGGAGAGAATTCTTTGCAACAAAGTCTTACTGAAAAACAACTCAACCTCCAGCACCATCAGCTCTTGGACTCTCCATTAATGTGCACCTAATAAGGTTGTGGCAGTGAAGGCACTTTTGCTCTAGGGGCTGCTACCTGTTACCTCGTTATACACAAGCCAAAGTACACTTGATGATTCAGGGTAGACTTTAATGAGAAATGTGCTGTTCATTTTTTGCGGCCCTCTACAATGTGATTAATTCTTCTGTCCTCTCAGCGGTTCAGTAATATACATATGGATTTGAGATATGTGCGCTGAATGTGAAAGCAACATTGTTTTCACATGGAATACAGTTGTGGGCATATTTAACCAAGAACAGGCTGCTCCAAACAGAAAACATACTGAAAGAATCAGCTCTAAAACCAATATGAGACAGAAAAGTGTATCTTAATATAAAGAGACATTGTTTATAATTTGTATGGCTGAAAAGAGAATGGAGAGCAACATCTGTGTCCTCTTTGCTAATTTTGTTTTACAAATGCACTCCAGCAGCACACACCACAAAAGGGTCTTGTGGAGTAAGAACTGGTGCAGCTTAAAAGAAGAATAGACAAACACTCTTCCATAATTGCAAGGCAGAAAGAAGGCAAACAGGTAAGTTCTTCCCTGTAATTATCCCCAATCTTTCTGTCATTCCAACAAACCTATTTATTGCAGATATATGTGTTATTTACACAGGAAAAACATGAGTAAGGCATCAGGTGCTGTGAGAGACTAGATTGTTAATGGTTAATGGCTCAATAAGCAGGGTGCTTTGCTAAGGATGCACAAAGTATCCGCCCAGGTGCAGAGGGGTATATGCCATCACCAGAGGCTACAGATGGGTGTTGGACAAGATAAGGGAAGAGGCTGATAAGAGGCAAATTCTGTGAAGTGAGGTAGTGCTTTTTATCATGCCTAAGTCCTTACACAAGTGGCTCAGCTGTGCAAACTCCCCCCCGGAGAAGTACCAGGATATTCACACGCAGCCTGAAGGTCTTCATGTCTTCTGGTGGGCCATAATTGGCTCAACTACACGTAAGAGGCAGCTGTGATGTCTTAGAAGGTGTCAAAGACTCCTGAAGTGTCCTGTGATCCCACAGTATGACATCATCCAGTGTAAAACTCCCTAGGGGAGGTACCTGGGCACTCCCACTGAGCCTGAACATAATATAAACCCACCAGACTTCATGTTTTGTAGGTTTTCCCCACCCCTGATGGACCACTTCAGCCAAGGCAGTCTGATCATGTGATCCACGGGTGGGGGCTACGTGCCTTTCAACTCTTATCCTTTCTTTCTTTTCTCTTAGATGTTTGCTTAAGTGTTATTTTTGTGCCTTTGTATTATTGCATTTCTAACCTAAACAGCTACATTTCAAACACTGCCAAGAACCTTGTTCTACGTTAGCGATCTAAAGTTTGTAAGTAAAAGTTTGTTACTGGTCTTCCTCAGAATTTTGTTGTTCCTCCTGCTCAGCGCCCAGAGCAAATCAAACAACATGCCCCTAATCCCATCGAACTGCTGGGGCAAAACAGATATGTCGCCTAAGCTGCTCAGGGCTAGTTGAAGTCAGATTGTTCTTAATACACTAATAAAGACAAATTCCTGAAGAGTCCTAGTGGAGTAGATGAGAATCTTATCTAGCTGAGTTTCCTGCCCTTGAGAGTGCTCAGCAGCAAACAATGAGGGATGAATGGAAAACGTTGAAGGAGTGAAGGTGGCCACTGTCTTGCTAGAACCTCCCAGCTCCCTCACTCAAACCAGGCACGGCCACAGCAAAAAGGGCTGAGTATTATTTTGCTTTCCCAGATGGGAGACCATCACAAAACAAGCAAGGTGAAAGCTTCAGGGGAGGATGTATGGCTGGAAACTAGTCGATGGCTCATGGCCCATTTCTGTTGCTGAGTGGCCCCCACAGAGACATTCACTTGGGCAGCCACTGGCAAAGACAGTTTTATACTAGTGGATTTCAGTTCCCAATTGGGATTACCCTGGCTTGGCACCATCATTCCTTTGTGATGGTGGCTTGGCACAGCCACAAGCGATAAACAGAAATGGAAAATTCAGACGAAAGGAGGTGATGGCAGAGTCAAGTTGCCCATCCTCGGTATCCAATACCCTAATGTTAATCAGACACACCTACTCCACAATTAAACAAAAGATGGTTCCCATGGCTGAAACCAGCCTTCATTCAGTGCTGCAATGTTGCACGGTTCCAGAATAAAACTAAACAGGAAGCCTCACACTCTCTCTGATCCTGTCTTCTTCTGCTTGTCTTATCTCCAGTCTTCATTATGGTCTTAATGATGTTCTAAACCTGGAGCAATTACATAACAGCCTCCACTTTTTCTTTGTGTATCTTCTAGGTGTAGGTAGCAAATGTACTTTTCTGCCCCTTTGTCCCAAATCTTCATCCTCACCCAGTACAGGGGACCAGGTCTCAACCACAATAGCCAGAAACTGTTGTTGTTTGCCAGCACAAGCTTCATCTTAGCCCTGTGAGCCCCATTATAAAGGTGGATTTCCTTTCTCTCCCAGAACGTAGCACTTCTCCCCACCTCAGTCACACTGCTACTGCCCAGCAGGGTCCTGCAGCCATCACAGACTCCAACAAACTCACGTCTTTAGCCCTGCCAGTGTGGTTCCTTGACCCTCCTGTGCCAGCACACTCCAGAAGCCACCCTCGTCCAGTGACTCAGCTGACCTTCACTCTGCAGCCAGCCCAGCGTGAAGCCTGAGCTGCCGCTTCCCCTGACTCTGCTCAGTGACCTGGGCTGAGCCGCTCTCCTGACCCTGCTGATGGATGGATGGGCACTGTGGGCTGCTGGAGAAGTCTGCTGTGCTCTGACTGTAGGGAATTGAGTGCCATGTCTGCATGTGTGTGTGAGCTCCGAGAGCACAAGGGAGATCTGAGTGCCATGATCCCCTTTATTGACTTCTCTTTATGCTTCAGACACGTTAGTAATGCGCTTAGCTGGAAGCCACAGGACTTCTGCCTCCCTCCTCCCCAACATCAACAAATAGCTCATGGCACTGAAGTTAAACAAAAGCTTTGCATTTGCTTTCCCTGTTCCTGCGGTAAATCATGCTGTCGCGTTGCCATGGAAACGGCAGCTATCACAAATATCACTACATCGTGGCATCGGAGCAGCTCCAGCAGCCAGGTCTTCTGTTTTCATTCTGGGGCCAGTCCTCCTATCCCTCATCCAGCCCTGTATTTCCAACTCCTCTACAACATGCTGCAATTTTTTTAATAATAATTAAAAAAGAAATTAAAGTTTTATTCTTGTGAGAGTTTTATCAAAGAAGATTAATTGTAAAAAACCCACACTTCTGTTAGTCCTCAAATACTCAGGCAGGGTTGGACAACAGACTACGGAGAGTTGAGACTTTGGGGATATAAATTGTTTAGTCATATTTGAAAAAGACAGCGAAGAGAAAAAAATTAATTGCAAATTGATTTGAAATAATCTGTAAACAGCTTTGGCAGAGAGGACAGAGAGTTTTTTTCTGTCAAATATTTATGAACCTAGAGATACAGATGGGTAGTGGGTGAGATTTTTAAGAGACATGCTATGCTAATTTATATTCAACAGGGATTTTTGAATTTTCTATAGTAGAATTGGAAAGCATTAGAACCTTCCCCTCCAATCCTCCAGCTTCCTCATGGACAAATATCTATTACTTTCATTTAAAACCCATTATAACCAGTATCGTCCAAACAAAGGGCACTGAACACTATTTTAACTAAAATGAGCGGGTTGCTCTTCTTTAGTGTAATGTAGATTATCTGTTTGGATAGGCTTGAAATCTCACCATTTTTCACTTACAAGAAAGGTTTGCAGCCACATCACTATGTGTTTCATGTGGTGAGTACAAAAGACAGCTTTAACATTTTATTATTTTTTTTCAGGGAACAGTAACATGAGTTTTCAAAGACACTGGTTTTTTTATTATTAAAATGCCTGTCTTTTATTTAATTTATTCTGTTTTTGCTAGCCACATGGTTAAAGTTAGGAAAACAAACAGCAGATACTTTCCAGTGAGGAATGTTTACATTAGGTCTAGCTTATCTGTGCAAAGAATAATCTATGAACTCTCCCTGGCCTTTTGGATAAGCAAACATAAACCTCATTTCCCTTTATTGTCCACTCCACGTAATAACTAGCCTTTCCAGAGGGCTTCACAGAGGTTATTCAGTCCAGGATGGCTCCTGGGGATTTCCTTTAATGACTAAAGGGATCACTGTGTGCGTTATTGAGCAGTGATATTGCAGTTGTGATGGTCTAAGGATAAAGCACACAAGTTTGTAGGGAGAGGTATCAGCTTGTATCAGACTGATCAACAGAGCTGGAGAAAGAGAAGTCTTCAAGCATGAGTCTTTCCTTACGTCTCTGGAGGTAAACTGATATGCTCCACAGGTTCATGCATCCAGCCACACAATCCCATCTCTTTTTTGTGAGCATTCACACAATTCCTCTGTGAGCTAAACCACCTCAGGAAAATGGTAGAGGACGAATCCAGCAAAAAGCAGTGGATTTTTTGGGGTGGGTCAACCATCTGATTTGGCGCCTTTCAGGGTGATAGTGCCATAGGTGTCAGGATCAAGGGAGAAGATGGGAAAAAAGAGACAGAATGCCCTTTTTGGTGACCAGAAGATGTACAGTTGTTGCAGTTGTCTCATTTCATGGTGGTGAGGCTCTGGTTTGGACATTTCAAAGGGCTTCTTTAACTCTGCTCACATTCTTCAAAAAACAGCCATCAGCCTAACCAACATAAGGGCACACTTAAGCTTTCAGTAGCAATCAAGAGGTGGGTGATGCTGCTAGCATCTTTCATCAGAGCCTTTGCAGCATTTCCCGCAGCCCCTGCTCTTTCTGGCAGGTAGGCACTGAGATGTGGCTTCTTCAGGGCACTCACAGGGCTGCTGCCAGCACCACCCTCAGTGAGATTCCTTGTTACTGATCATGCCCATATGCCTAGAAAGACATGAAAAATGAAATAGCTTGAGCATCATATTCTTGCTGTAAAGGCCCCTTCCCTAGAACACCAAAGTTATTGAAATTGCTCACGCTAATTTAAGTAAGATTTGGATCTGGTCTCACACAGGTCGGCATTCAAAGCATGCTGAGGAATCTTGTCCTGCTGTAGAGATTTGAGGATTTAAAAGGCAAAATAAAACTATCAAATCTAAGCTGCAGGCTAAAACATGGCAAAGGGCTTTTTTAAAAATTATCATTATAGAGTATGATATAAATCTTCATTGAAGTAATTAAATAATTTGTTTTAAGGAGATGTACAATTTTGATACAAAAATTACAAGGATGAAGTATTGGCCACACTTTTCCACTTTCAGTTATTGACTCAAAGTGTAAAAAATTAATGATCATTTCTGCTTGAATTTGTGCAGACTGGTAATGTATGTTTTGACAAAGCCAGTTAATAACCATGTACTTTTAGGAAAAAATATTTTTGAAGGAAATAAAGTTATGAGCTAAGAGACCTAGAGCCCATGTATAGTTCTAAGGCCTCCTGTTTCATTCAATCCATAAAACCGCACTATGTTTTACAGTCTCCCATGCGAACACAACATGAACACGAACTGACTGGACTGAGGTGCTTGACTGTGTTATGAGCACAAAATGCCTCACCCTTATCGCATTTTTTGGCTGCTTTCACCTGCTGCAAACTTCATGGTGGTTCCTTTGAAAGCTGCTCTGTTCCAGTGACTCACTTGGAAATTATGGGGGCTTGTGCCTAAATGTTATGTTGTGAAAGAGAGAAAAATAAAGATGCTTCACTGTTCCTAATTTAAGTAGATTTACCCAGTTACTATCATCAGTCAAGATTATTTTTCAGTAAAGTCATGACTCCAGGACTTTACCTTCATCTTGCTCTGTCAGAAACCTTCCAGAGAAATCTCTTCCCTAGGAAAACATTTTTTTGTTCACTTGGGTTATCAGTGTGAGCTTTGTACTATGGAGAGAAAGGCTGCTGTCTTCCTGGGCAAGAAGAAGGTACGGACATGTTCAGGGAGAAGTGGGAGCAGCACGAATTTCTTGTGTAGCCTGTGCACAGATCAGCCATGCAGCCTGTCAGTGGAGCTCAGCTCCCTGTGATGCTTCTTCAAGGGTATAATCACACCCAGACCAGACCAACCTATCACTCACAGATGCTGTGTGCTCCCAGGCTGCAAGACATGGGACATTGCCACCAAATTTTAGTCCCAGCGAAAGGCCACCTCTTGCTGGCCAGAGTGAGGCAGCAGGAGAAAGGAACAGCAGTATCAATATGCCGTGTCCCTCCAAAGGCAGGGTTTGTTACATAAAAACCAGGCCAGCCCTTCAAAGCGAACAGTGCCTCATACCATAGAGAAAGGCAACTCTTCTCCCCTGAGTCAATGCCCATCCAAGGTGAAAGCAAATTCCTCATTCCGAATCACAATATTGTAGAATTAGGTAAGTGTGGAACACCAGGCTTCTGGGATACAGCAAAATACCTGCACTGAAACATGGCACAAAACCATCACCAATCTCCAGGGGACGAAAACCCTGATCCCTACTCTTCCTGCAGACAAATTTTGTAATTAGAGTGTGAAAATATCTCCTTGATCCCCATCTTTCTTCTAGGCCACCCTTAAGTACTGAAAGGGAGCAATAAGGCTCTCCCTGGAGCTTTCCACTCTCCAGGCTGAAGAACCCAAACTCTCTCAGCCTGTGCTCACAGGAGAGGTGCACCAGCCCTCTGATCATCTCTGTGGCCTCCTCTGGATTCTCTGCAACAGATCCACATCCTTCTTGTGCTGGGGGCCCCAGATCTGGACACAGCACTCCAGGTGGGCTCTCACCAGAGCAGAGGTGGAGAATCCCTTCCCTCGACCTGCTGGCCAGTCTGTTTTTCAGGCAGCCTGGCCATGTTGCTGCCAACATTCATCCTTCCGCTCTGATTTCTCTCCTATTTATTGAGCAAACATCTGAAAAACCTAGGTTAGGTTTTGGGGTTCACATCTTGGGTTCAAGACTTGCAGGCACATGCAAGAAACATGATACCCCAAAAAGCCTGCTGCGTGCCAGGTCCTTGCAGTGCAGCAACGTCAAGGTCTCAAACACCCTGCACAGGAATGATTTTCAATCTTTCCACTCTTCAATGAGAAACATCTTGTAGAATTTCCTGGGTCATCTCCTGCTGCCTTTTGCATTAGCAGGTGCCTTGAGCAGGCCCTTCAGAAAGAGCTCAGAGCCACATTGAGGACTAAGAAGATAAAAGATGTTCTCTGGAGGGCTTGTTCTGCATGAGGGCAAATTTCACCATAACTGGTAGCAGCTGGAAAGGAACCTTCAGATGCCCAGAGTCAAACCAGGTCAGTCAGGGATGCTCATTGGTTGTCTTGCCTTGGCCCCAACTCATTGTCATACTCAGTTTGTCAGACCTTTCAGATTTTTTTCTGAACCACATCATGTCTTTGGGAAGGTCTGTGTCGGGTCAATGTTCTGGGGAGAGATTGCAGCAGTGGGATGCTCTGTGCATCCTGAGGAGAAGTACACAGTTTTCCAGCTTGAGTGAATCACCACACCAATTTCTGATACAGACCTCCCCAGCACTCCTAAATCTGTACACAATATGGAGGAGGTTGAATGTCACCTCAGAGGGCCTCTCAGAATTAACACTCTTGCTCCAGAGAATTTAAAATAATACATTTTCCTAGATTTAATGCCAAATCCTGTACCTTTTCTGAATTTTACAATTTAATCTTCTCTTGCACATCTTTTTCACCATTTCTATGACTGAAAACTGCTTAGTTACTTTTGTTGCGAGACCTCTTGCACTTAATTTCCTCACATTTTCTACAAAAATGAAATTTAAGGACCCTTAGGGAAAACTGATGCTTCCTAGGTAATAAAATATAGAAATCCAGTGGTTTATTTATTGTCCACAGATTCCGCCCACGGTCTTCAGGCACTCATAACACCAAGAGACTCATCGCATTGCCTTCCGTAAATATGCTACCAAGTACTGCCACCACTCCTATCACACCACCACATATTGCTCTAGGCAATCACCACCAGGGAAGAGTATCTGCTGCGACTCAGAGTCTGCCACGATGATATAATTCCCTTTTTTCTCCCGCATTTGAGGTTTGCATTTGCTTGCCTTAGTTTGGATGCCCAGGGGATTCCATTTTCCATCTGTTCCTCTGGGGAGGATAATATTCCCGGTGCCTGCTTTCCTTTTGTTGATTTCTTTCCCATGCACTGGGGAGAACATAATCTTAAGATGAGCATTTTGCATATGCCATTCATTTAGAGCACTGGTTGTTGGAGCAAAGATCAAGGAAGGACAAAAATATCCATGTTCCTCTGCAGGGCACTGGAACATGTAGTCTGAGCTAAGGAATGATCCCAGAAACAGCTGTGGCACGAGGCTCTTGGCAGGGCCCAGCCAACTCTGACTTCTCCCTTGTCCCACAACAGGGACAAGTAGCAGCCAGCCCAGAATGAAATAAATTAGGTACCTGTTCTTTATTAGTGCTTTTTTCTGTGGGCTGGTTCACGGGAACAAGGGAGGAAGCATCATCAAGCTGCTCGTGGATGCAAATTTCTTCCTCTCTGTAAGTGAGTGGAAAATTTTCATTTCTCTCTTTTCCTGCAGTATCTTCTGACAGAGATACTTGCATTCTAAAAATCTTAGCTGGAACAAAATCTGCACCTTAATCTAGCTTGGACTGCAAAATTCTAAAAAATGTTGTTTGGATTCTCCTCAGTCACTCTGGTTTGGAACTGGCTGCGCTGGAGTGATGTCAATCAAAGAGGAAAAGTCATCTCACTTTTTTTATTGCTCCATACTTGATTCTCTTTCTCTTCAGTTTATCCTTTGCAATTATAAAGAGATCTATCACATGATTATTAGCTAGCCTAATTAAGTTCAGCAGCTAATCATCACTTAAATTTCTTTGTTATGAAATTCCATGCACAAAAGAGAAGGTACAGCAAAAGCTTATTTGGTAAAGCAAATATTACGTATTTGTATATTCATTAATGACTGTCTAATAGTCAAATTCTTGGCAAATTATGTTGTAATTTTTCCCAGAAAGACACGGAAATTGGCAAAGCAATCATCAAAGCACATAAGCATATGTCTTAAGTAGATGCTTTAAGTTAATCATATGGTCAAGTACTTTGCTGAGCTGGGAACTCTGCATTACAGTGACTGCTTCCAGAGGTCTGGCCCACTAAAATGTACAGACCGACAGACAACGGAGCGTAGGGTTGACAAAAGGAAAAGAAAACTTGAAATTATTTGATAACTACCTCTGCTTCAGATAATACACAGTCTTAGAGACATAATGAAGCATGAATTTAAATAAAAAATAAAATTAATTTACTAGTCAAAACCTATCCTCTGCCTCCATCCCACTCCACAGCTCATCTAGCCAACATAATCATCTTCACGCCAGTCTGGAACGTATATGAAGAGGCATTTTGCTCCATTTCAATATATAGTAATAATTTTAAATTCTGTGCTTCTGTGTATTGTTCAAAACTGATTCTTAAACCTATCAGCCCAGCCTGCAATGCTATTATCGTAAGAGTTTTTCAAGTGTTTTTCTAAATAAATGGCAGGCACAGACTTTTAAAAACACTTAAAGGACTGTAGTTCCATGAAACCTGAAGTTTCAAGACGGCAGAGAGATAAGGCACTGATTCGAAGATTCTTCTGCACTTTCTGATAGGAGTGTCAGGAAGAAAGAAATTAGCTCTAAAACGGCTTTTAATGGCAATGTACTTTTCCAAGGAAACAAACATTGTTTTCCACAGAAAGTTCAGAGTGTACAGGTTTATAGTGGAAGTCAACTATTTTTTTAAAATGCAAACAGAGTGCTCAGTAAATATCAGCATCTAATCATGCTGTTTTGCAGTAACAAAGGTCCTTCTATTATGGCTCCCCTGGCAGAGATGCATTATGAGAAAGAAATAAATTTGAAATGAATTGTCACCTCTAAAAACATAATAGCAAGAGCTAGGACTGCTTTTGTTCAAATGTATTTTCTGTTTTGGGATGCTTGAATTATTAATCACCACTGTACAGGAAAGTGATGTCTTCCATTCCAAGAAATGAAGACTAAAGTTAAAAAAGGGTGATCCCAGATTCCTGTCCCAAACACATGAATTTAACAGGAGAATGTCTCCTCTGCCTTCAGCATAGTCTTTCTGTAGTTAAGCAGGTATAAATGAGACCAGCATACCTTTCAGATAACTACAAGGAAAACACTCAAATAACAAACATCATTTCCAGACAGTTTCAGTAAGTGCATTATGTTGGTAATTTAATGACTAATTGCAAAATCTATTATCTTGGAGATGAAAAGATTTTGGAAGATTTAAGATCAGATTTCAAGTTTAAGAAAAGCAGGAAACAAAAAAGAACAATAAACTAAATACTGGAAAACACATGCATGACTCAAAGTCTTGCAACAGAAACTGCTGTAACTTCCATACACATTAATATGATTAAAAACAATTACATGATATGAGGGAAAAGTTGAGCTCTGTATCAAATGTCAGTTAGAAAATTTCAGAGAGCAATTGAAAATGAAAAGGACAAAGAAGCATGAACCCTGCTTTGCCAAAACTGAGCAGCAAATGCCTCGGAGGCCACAGCAGTAACACTCACCAGGCAAGAGAGCAACATCTGGATCAGGGTTGGAGGCCGCCGTCTTTCAGAGCCATGCATCGGAGCTGCCAGGTGTGCAAAGTGTCCCAGGCACTGAAGTGTCTACAGCCACTTACTCTGCCATGTGCAGCTGAAGGAGAAGGGGGACAGCAACCCGGGAGAGCCTGGAGGGTAAACTGTTATGTTAGAGGTGAAAGAGCTTATAAATATTGTTAAGGGGGTCGGGCTGTGTGAGTGGTTATACAGTGGGACAAGACAGTGACTCTTGCTGAAATAGAATATTTGGGGCAAGAAAAGGTGTGCTGAGTTAATTTGGAGCCGTTTTTCAAATAAGCTTCTGGGCTAGAGTCTGGTGTTGGACTTGATGATCCTTGTGGGCCCCTTCCAACTCAGGATATTCTATCATTCTGTGATTCTAGGTTTCGTGCACATTTTGGTAAGTTTGGAATATTTTCTCTCTCTTTTATCTCAGTCTACGAAATGAAAATAATCTTCAATTTTCCAGACTGTACATAAGAGTTTCAAGTGCCCAGGAGGCATAGAAACATCCAAATCCTTGGCTTATCTGGGAAAAAGAGAGTCCTGAGAGTAGCCACTGAAATTCTGGAAACCGTGAGCCCTTAGTAGTGTTGGCATAGATACACATAATGTAAACTGGCAGCACAGACTCAAAACATTAATACCCAAGCAAAATTAACTCTGCACACTTGTAAGTACAAAGAAATGCCAGATAACTGCTTTGCAAAGAATGGTAAAACATGATGACATAGAGAAAAGCAGATGATGAACACTTCAAAGGAAAGAAAGGTTGTGTTGGTGCCTCCATTTTCTTCTGATCTCATTGACCTACTTCTAGAGATGTACACAGCTTATGCACAGCTTATCCCTTGTAATGTATCACTGTGCTAAATGATGCCAGGGCTTTGGAATCAGGAAATCAGGGATGATAGCAGATCTGTTGTGCAATGCTCATGGGCAGGGGAAGGATAGATACCAGCTAATTCAAGAAGACGACAGAAGACTGGCAAAAAGAAAGTGCATTTGATGCGAAATGAAGTCAGCGTGCCCTTACCCAGTGGGCCATGAAGCAGATTCCAGAACTACTCTAACTACACCACCACCGTTTTGTGTAAGACCAGCACTTACACGTACGCAGGTAACAAGAACAGGAAAGATCTTGTGTACATGCAAATCTTACCTCTGTCACAGACTCCAGGGCATCATGGTAGTCATCCCTGCAGTAAACTCTAATCATTCGGGGCTGTAATTAGACAAGCAGGCAGCGGTGGGCCAACTATGCCTCTTAAGAAAAGCAAACCCAATCTCTCAGCCATTCAAGTCAACCAAAGCCAGGATGGGAGGCCCTGGGAAGGGCAGCAGTGAGACCAGCAGTAGGACAGAGGTGCACTGAGAAATCTGTGCAGAGAAAGAATCTGGGGGACCCTCAGTACCCCTCCCTCCTGTGGAGACACTGACACGTGATGGGAAGCACAAGACTCCTTTTGCCGCTTCTCTTCTTTCTACCCCAGCTCCTTTGTAAACATTGATCCCTTCCCCAGCCATAATCCCACCTCCATAGGACCCTTTAGTCTGTACCTACTATCCTGCTCCCAGAGACTGCTTGGAAACACCTCCACAATCCACCCTGGGTGAGGCGGGGATAAGCATCCTCCTCTGACTCTCCACAATGAGCAGGAGAAATCCAAACGGAAAAGGAGAACATGAAAAAAATGTGAACTCTGAACACCTCTGGTTTAAACAGTCAAGGAAGACAAAGGGAGCATGGAAAAAAGTAATCTGAATTCCATCTGTTAATGGAAATGAAAAGCAGAGGTGAAGTCCCAAGAAGGCTGGCGAAGGAATCAGAAAAGCAATCTGTCTTTACTAAAACTGATGCAGTATCGAGCTCAAATCTCCTTTCATTATTTTAGATTTAATACAAAGAAATAAAGCATAAGTCTAATAACCAGCATTCAGCAGCTAGTTCAGCCATGTTTTAAAAGCCTCTGAATTTCCTTCCTTTATAGGATTTCCTACCTCTAATATCAGATATTTACTAAGATCTATTTCTTTTTCTTCCTACACTTCTCAGTCCATGTAGCTATCAAGTATAAGGACCAGTATTTTAGTAAAATATCTGTATTTACTGGGGCTTTTTCAATATTGTCTGTTCTCTCTGTCTTATCCTTGTGCTTTGCTAGTTTCACTATGTGACAGCAAAAACAAAATTAATATCCACAGCCAAATTGAGGTGCAATTCATGAATACAAACCTAGAGAAGGATAAGCAGAAACTCCCTCTGCTGTCATGCATGGCATTTATTTCTCCATTAATTAATCCCTCTTACACCCTTAGGATTGCTTTGTCCATTGATAATTTCTCAAAACAGCTCATTATTTTATCCAACTGATTATATTGTTGCTTTATAAAAGGCATTTATTATTTATCATCTTAAGAATTCTTTCTACAGCCTCAGTGTAGAGACAAGATGTTTAGCTCTTGTTCTTCCTGAAAGGCTTGTATTTTAATCAAGACACAACATAATTACAGTGTTTTATGTAAACACCAACATAAAATCTAGATCTTAACTACAACATTCTCCATTTAGCCAGTTAAGTGTGCCTGTGTTCTCCAATACTTTTGTGTTTGACCATGTCAGGTTGCTTTATGTATTTTCACAGGGCAGAGCTATTTGCCTGGATAGAGAACTGAAGCAAAGACAGAAAGTTCATCAAAAGAACAAACAGATCCAGATTTGCCCTACCGATGGAGGGGCTGAGCTCATCTGCTCGCACACCCAGCCCAGGATGCTCTCAGGTTCCTTGTGCTGGCACCAGCTCCGACATGGCAGTGCAGCCAGCCAGGCCCACCAGCCACAGAATGACAGCAGCTTTTCTCTGGGCATCAGGGCCACATATTTCTGCTGGGTTAAACCTTTTGTTGCATGAAGCATGGATGGGGCTTTGAGCAGCCTGGTCTACTCAAAGGTGTCCCTCCTTTCCCATGGCAGGGATCTGGAGCTAGGTGATGTTTAAGGTCCCCTTCAACCCAAGTGATTCTATGAAAACAGCTTCTAAAAATCTGTCTTGTGAAGTGGTTGTAATTTGACAGGAATTCATTTTTTTTCCTTAGAATTTAGTTTGGCCTGCAAGATGTGGCGTGCAATAATATTCCTCCTCTAGAAGTATGCAGGGTGCTCTCCTGAAGAAGTCTGCCAGTTCATTTTGGATATTGGCAGCAAGCTGGATCTTTCTCACAAAGCCAGGACGCAGATCAAACAGGAACAGCAAGCAGCAATAGATCTCTTTGTCATGAACAGGTACTATGAATTCTTAATCAGGTTACTAAGCCTCTTTGCACTCTTTGACAGAGCCAGTTGTGCACTTTCTATTTATTCTACTGCCAGAAGTAGGAAAGAGGAGCAAGATCACACAGCAGTGATCTCATGATGTTCTCTCAGGATGCTCCAGGACAGCAGTTCTGATTGTGTAGCTGGCACACCAGCCCTTTGTAACCTCATCCCTATAGGAACGGGACTGGAAGAGCTTGTGCAGCAACACAGATTGAAATGTCAGGAATAGTTCAGCTATTGTAAAATGGCATAGGTTGGAAAAAATATGGAAATGATAAAAAAGTAATTTAATGTGAAAGGAAGTTCTTTTAAAAAGCTTCATGCTATCAAACTGTGAGAGAGAAAAGATCCCTAAATCCTTAAGATGGTCTGCAGCCTGACATTTTTCACTACTCTGGGATTTCCAGATAGCTGTGATTAAGGAAAAAATACCTTGGCTATCAGTATCTGGTTCATCTTCTGAGATCCTGTGTTGGCAGGACGTGAGACAACATTCCAAGACATGTTTTTGCTCTCCAAATATGACTAATTTTTATTAGAAGACTAACATCATCCCCATTTCATGCCTGCTTCAAGATAAGACTGCCCTATTCTAAGTGTTGGTTGGAATCCCAGGAAGCCATCTGTTCAGAAGACATAGGTTTCCCAAAGTACACCAACCTGGCACTTAGCTCCATCCCAGACTCAGAGACAAGACAACAACAGACAACCAGTTTGGGTTCCAGATGGTGATATGAGGGAAGAGGTAATTACACCTTTGAGTACTCCATGATTTTGGTAAGCATTAACTTAGCAACAGCATGAAGGGTCATTTAAGACGTATTAAAAATACTGGGGAAGTAAAAGAGTTATTGAATTGTGTTGGTTTAGAGTATTCCTGTGATGTTATTTTAGCTCTAACAGTAATAAATTTGCTATTTGTTTTTCATACTAGCATGTTTCCATTTACTTGGCAAAAGTGATGACAACAAAAGTTCTATCAAAATGTCACTGGATCACATGAGAAAGTAAATACTTACAATAACAATTTGGTTAAATTATCTCCTCTGGCCTCCTTGGAGGTAATTTAGGATTACTGAGTTCTAGTACTGTCAAAAAGAGCCTTTGTAGAATACCATATGGCTAAAAACATAATGAGCTTTAGTAAAGTTCAGCAGAAGGTGTGTGTTTGTATGCAGTGACTAAGCATATGCAAGTAGGAGGCAATTACAGATGGCTGGAAATATGCTACTACTGCAAAACACATATGATGTTTTGTATCCCAGAGCAGAAAGCAGAAATGCCCTAAACTTCCAAGCTTGGCTACTAGCTAATACCGTGATGCTGAATTTGTGTTATTTAGGACCACAGCATCACACTCAGCAGCTGCAGATCAGCAACAAAAAGTTGCTCACTTCTGTTTCTTAGATTGAAAACAAGTTGATGCAATCATGGAAAGTATGTGGATGTAAGTGGAATAGACCAAGTGGGAAACAAGTGTGACACAACCAGTAAAAGCTCCATTAAAAATGGAGGTATGAGTTTACTGTGGGACAGCCATGCTCAGGGCACTTAGGAAATGAAATCTCTTTACTGTATGAGCCAGAGTGGTTAGCCTGCATTCTCTCCTCCATTTTGGGGGTGCCTTACTGCTTCTTTTTTTTTTTTTTTTTTTCTCCCGCACTACATTTCTGAGATTGGTTTGGGCTGCTGCTGACTTTAAAATGTTAATTTGAGGAGTGTTCATTCTCACATGTACACTACACATGTGTATTTGTCACTTTGCCTAAGCAGTCGCTGGTGCATATCAGCCTCACAGTATTTAGCTGTTTTCACCTTAATGGGTCAGGGAGGTGTCCTGGAGAGGATTATCAAGGGATTGCTTTGGAAGTGTTGAGTGGGAGCTGATTAATGTGAGGTTTGTTGGAGAGGTCAGGGAAATAAACAAGTTGCAGTCCCTTCCCACCCGCGTGAAGGAACAGAGACCTGGCATTGGATGACAGGTTTGTATTTGGAAAAGAGGTATTTACAAAATAAACCCAAAACAACAACTTCAAAACCAAACCACAAACCACTCCCTATTCCACCCATTTAGGTTTCAAACCAAAGAATGATCCTACTGATGTGTACCAACTGATTGGAGGTGGGCTGAATGGAAAGAGACACCCTGCTTTTAAGAGAAAATAAGTCTATAAAAGGATAGAAGGCATGACTAGGATCCATGCTGATTCCATCAGCTTTGCACTGGGCAAGAGAAAAGACAAATAACAAGGCATTTTATATAGATATAAAATATATTTATATTCTAAGTAAAAATAATAGACAATACGTTGTATTGTATAATATTATAGTATATTATACATAATTATGTTTTATATAGATGATATATGTAATTTATATAAATTAGAGCTACTCATTTCTTCTTTCCTTTTTTCCCCTCTAAGGTCTGTTCAGCAACCTTATTGCAGGGTCAGCAGGGCACTGAATTCTGCATTTAAGCCTCAAAATTGCATCAATGAGTACAATTGTGTCTTGAAAGACTGGAAAAATGAAAAGAAGGAAGCATTTCCCACCTGAATACAGGAGGTAATACACATTAGCACACTCCAGCCAGAAT
>VZRL01005050.1:327438-346637 GCA_013397895.1 Origma solitaria
TTTTTTTAATTCAGATTCACGGTGACTAACTTATTGACTCCTGGAAGAACAAATCTTACTGCAAAGAGGAAAAGTCAATGGTGCTAATTAGCAACAAAGTGCTATAATTAAATAAAAGTGCTAGGAGAATCTTTGAATACACTGATCCTTGAGGGCAGAGTCACAGTCTTTAAATCCTAAGCCAATGAATGTATTAATGAAGAATAAAATTGATCGATTTATGGAACTTTTTGCCAGAAAATGCAACTAAGGTTGCAATGCTAGTAAGATTTAAGAAACAGAAATTATGCTAGAGGAAACTTCCAATGGGGTTAAAAAAAAAATTATCTGTCAAGAAGTTATTTTCTGTCAACTACCGAAAAAATTCTTTCATGTTCTACTGAAGCAGCAGACATATTTTTAGACTACATAAATTACTGTTTTTATAAGCTCTGATACTATTTTGGTAAATAATATATCAATATCTGTGTTCCTAACTATAGTCAAAGAATGAAAAACATGTTTTTGTTCTGTTTTCTAAAGCATACTCATTTTCTGTTTTTATAAGATAAAGCATGTTTATCAGCCTGATAGCAATCTTGACAGTAGAATCAAGCTTATGAGTGCATTCTGAATCACTATAGAATTCATATTTACTGCTTTTTAACATGATCTTGATTACTTATGTTTTTCCCCCCACTATCACCTAATTTACTCAACTTAAAGTGTTAAGTATGACAGCATTATGAATGGATTAAGATGCTATCTGATTTTTGCTATGATTTCTATATGCCTCAGGAACAATGTTCTGTGAGTTATTGCAAGGATACTTTTCAGGAAAATAAATGCACTTGTCCTCATGACAGAAAGTCAAAAAGAAAGTTACATTCCTTTTTCAACTCTATTCTCCCAACACAAGGAAAGGTGTGAAGAGCTATGTTATACTGTGAGTTTGCTTTTTAAACTGAATTAATAAACTAAAAATATATAATAATATAAATATTGCGCAAAAATACATAATAAACCAAACAGTTCCAAAATACTGTTTTTCTGGCTCTTGACTTAGGATTTTGATACACATCCAAGAAAACAGAAGTTGTTTTAGAAGGACAGCACTTGGGGCTTTACTGACAACAGGGGATACAGCCTGAATGTGATCTACAACTGTACTTCAACCACAGCCACTTGACAAAAGGTAAAAGATGTATCTATGGATAAAGGGAAAAGAGCACATATTCTTCAGGTCCTACATGCTTTATACCAAACTTATTTAGAATGCTGTCCCTAAACATAAAACAAAACACTGCAAAAGGGCTTTAGAGATTTGGACAGCAAAATAAGTACTCTTGGGAACTTTACTATTTTCCAGCAGACTTGTTTCTATCTGTGCATAGCATAAGAATTATATCATGCTGGCAACAGATTAACAGGAAAGAAATAGATGGGAAGTTACTTCTCCCTGCTCTGTTTACTTGAAATTTGCTACCAAAAATAGCTTTTAGAAATGCTTCTTCATGCAAAGCTATTTCTTTTACAAGCTCAGCAAATTATCTCGATGGTTATGTAACAATCATACATATAATTTGAAGTGTTTCCCCAGTGCAGCACTCTGCCTAACAGGTGAATGGCTATTACAAAAAATGTTGGGATTTTTTTCTGTTCTGTTCAAATGAAACTGAACCAGTGAGGAAAAAACTGAACACATTAAAACATTGCTTACTTATTTTTTTCATAACAAAATAATGTATTTTAATAGATGAAGGGAAAAAATGATTGCTCTGTTTAGGTTTCAGAGTTACAGGACAATTGAGGTTGGAAGTAGCCTCTGGAGGCCATCTGGTCCAGCCGTACTGCTCAAACAGGCCACCTGGAGCCAGTTTCCCAGGACCATGACTGGGTAGCTTTTCAGTATCCCCATGGATGGAGACTTCACCGCCTACCTGGGCAACCTGTTCCACTGCACAGTCATCCTCACATAGAAACAGCATTCCAAAGTACTGTATTTCGGCATTTAGGATATTTTCATTTTAGCCTCAGTGCTGTATTTGAACACGAACAGCTATCCACTGTAGGTGCTGGCTGCTGCACAGAAAGCACAGCCATACACTGTGGGGTTTAAGCAGCATCTAGTGGCTAATCTTAGGTAGACAGCCACCCTATTTAGCTCTATTTTCTCTTACTGTATTTAGCATTCAGGAAGTAAGGGAAGGGGTGCATTCTGCCAGTTTTCATAAAAGTGGTCCAAAAGTGTGCTTGTTTAAAAAAAAATCTTTACAGATCTCTACCTTTAGAGCAAAATAAGAGGAAAAAAGCACTGTACTAATCACACCCTAAAAACCGGAGCAGATTTATCACTGGAGAAATACTGAAATATCTTCAACCAAAGAATGAAGAAATTAAACTTCAAATTCATCTTGCAAGGCAATTTTTTAAAATGCAAAACAGCATCATGCCATTCCAGTAAGAGAAGGGAAGTATCAAGTGCTCACTCCACTTTTGCAGATGTTGTAAGATAGTTGAAGGCCATCTTGTGCACAGCTATAATGAAATTTACCTCATTGAAGGGGGAGGTCATGGAGCAGATGATCCTGTGTGCCATCACCTGGCACGGGGGTGACAACAAGGGCATCAGGCCCAGCCAGCATGGGTTTAGGAAGGGCAGGTCATGCCTGACAAACCTGATCTCCTTCTACGACCAGCTGACCCACTTAGTAGATAAGGGAAAGCCTGTGGATATTGTCTGTCTGGACTTCAGTAAAGCCTTTGACACCATTTCCCACATTCCTCTGGACAAGCTCATAGCTGGGAGAGGTGCACTGCTCACTGGATAAAAACCTGCCTGGATGGCCAAGTTCAGAGTGGTGACGAATGCAGTGACATCCAGCTGGCAGCCGGTCACAGCTGGGGCGCCCCAGGGCTCAGTGTTGGGGCCAGTCCCGTTTAATGTCTTTATCCTTGACCTGGGAGAGGGGATCGAGTGCTCTCAGTCAGCTTGCAGGTGACGGCAAGTGTGATTGCTGCTCTGCTGGAGGGCAGGAAGGCTCTGCAGAGGGATCTGGACAGACTTCATTGATGGGCCAAGGCCAATGCACAAGGTCCAACAAGGCCAAGTGCCAGGTCCTGCACTTGGGTCATGGCAGAAAAGGCCCTGGTGGTGCTGGTCAAGAGCAGCTGAACATGAGCGAGGGTGTGCCCAGGTGGCCAAGAAGGCCAATGGCATCCTGGCCTGGATCAGCAATAGTGTGGCAGCAGGAGCAGGGCAGGGACTGGCCCCCTGGGCTCAGCACTGCTGAGGCCACACCTCAAATCCTGTGTGCAGTTCTGGGCCCCTCACCACAAGAAAGACACTGAGGGGCTGGAGTGTGTCCAGAGAAGGGAAAGGGAGCTGGGGAAGTGTCTGGAGCACAAGTCTGATGAGGTGTGGCTGAGGGAGCTGGGGATGTTTAGCCTGGAGAAAAGGAGGCTCAGGGGGAAATATTGCTCTCTACAACTGCCTGAAAGGAGTTATAGTGAGGTGAGGGTTGGTCTCTTCTCCCAAATAACAAGTGATAGGACAAGAGGAAAACAGTCTCAAATTGCACCAGAAAAGGTTTATATTGATTATTAGGAAACATTTTCTCATGGAAAGGGCTGTCAAATATTGGATCAGGCTACCCAGGGAAGTGGTGGAATCCCCATCCCCGAAAGTGTTCAGAAAATGTGTAGATTTCGCACTTAGGGACGTATTTAGGGGTGGACCTGGCAGTGCTGGGTTAACAGTTGGGCTCGATGACCTTAAAGGTCTTTTGCAACTTAAACCACTCCATGACTGTATGATACAGCTTTTTTGCCAATTGTAACTTTAAAGAATGCTGCACCCTGATTCAGGTATGTGACCAGCAAGCAAGATCCTGAAGGAATGATTGAAACTTTGTTCCTGGTTGTGCTTTGTAATGCGTCTGCAACTACAGCACTGCTACAGGTTGTATGAGCACCACCAGACTGCTCCAGTGGAGTCAGCGGGATTAATGTGTTTGCTCTTTTGCCTTTCAGCAGTGATTTCAATTACTCCAGCAAATACAGCTTTATAGCTCTTCCCCCTTTTGGAAGGTTGTAAAAAGTTTCCCAAGGAACCTCTATAAATAAAACTGAAGATATGAGTTGATACACCTGATGAAGGACAAATTGTGAATGCCCTACACCTTTTACTGAAATAAAGCAAAACACATATATCTGTTGATTCAAAGGGAAAACATCTTAAGATTTTCAACACTCAGTTCAAAATAAATTACTCTAAGGTACTGAAAAAGTGGGAGGAGGGTTACAACAGGAGGTAAAAATCAATCTGAAAAAAATCAATTTGCAAATGCTAATAGCCATAGAAGCCATAAAAGGAATACATCACATTCCTCTGACCCCACTCATCATAAGATCGCCTGGGTCTAAACTCTCACCTATTTATTAGTCCAATTCATTTTTGTTTGTCCACAAACCTCCTGCAATCAAAAGAAGACCCTATAAAAGTAGTCTTCTGCTCATACCTCCAATACTGACCTCTTGTATGCAAAGTGAAGCAAGTTTAACTTCAGCCTTCAGTATCCTCCAGAAGCTGGAATGCCTGTTTTCCAATTGACAATTAAAAATGAATGTACTTACCCAAGTACTCCAAAGTCAGAAGCTCTTAGCAGAAGGAAAATGCACACTTTACAAACAAATCTCTCCTTTCCCCTGGCTTGCCTAGCGCATCAGCATCCATGACACTTAAATCTTTCAGTCAAAACGCAAAATTGCTTTTACCCACCAGAAGAGATACTGAAGAGAAATTGCCAGGAGCAACAAGGTCAGTTAGAACAGTGACAGCACATCACAATGAACATTTTCAAAGGTAAACAGACAAATCCAGACTTGCTTTCTGTTTAGGTTAGAACAAAGGAAAATGTCAATGATTCATGTGCTGCTGAGTGACATACTTTCAAGGATAATTTCTGTCTAATGTATAAGAATAGACAGATTGTCACTTGGAGTCATACAGTGAAACCTGCACCATTACCCTCCTAGGGCTACGGTATGCAGTGGTTTGTCACAGCTTTACCTGGATTTTTTTGACTTACACAGTATGACTAACTGCTTATAAAGTGAATGTTATGTTGTACATCTTTATATTTCAATTTATTCTGTTCATTTCTAAAATTTGGACTCTAGTATTGCTAAAAACAAATGAACCCCAACAAAACCAAAAATCTCCTTTAAGCAATGCTGCATTTTACGGATATAGAATATATGTATCTCTAAAAAAACCCCAACTGTGTGATTCAGTACATCACAGAAACAACTAACATGGTAGCTCAGAGGTTTCTCTTCCCCATTAGCCCTGACATCTCCATCATCCTCCTTCTTTCTCCAGGAACACGACAAACATTTCCTCCTATCACCTCAATAATCCCCTTGTCTGATACCCCCTACTACTTCTGTGAGATTCGACAGAAATAATTTTGTGTATCAGCACCTCTTCCACAAGGAAAGATAAAGCAATTGCACATAATATATGAGAAAATGTATCTTCTATTGCAGTACCAATGTTTTAGTAATTGCTTGAAGATTAAAAATGACATGAAAAGCTTTTACTCCATTTCAAAAAGTTAAAGATTATAGTCTGCAATCATAAATCAGTGTTTTCATAAAAATCAGCATGGATTCTGAGCTTTTCAAGCTATTGAAGACCATTAAAGAACTGCCTGAATGCCTATACACAGGTAATATCAATTTAAATCCTCTTTAAGGAAACTTGTTCAAATGGTGCAAATCTCTTTTCAGGAGTCAATTGGTTACATGGCCACTTACACACATTTTGTATGTGTCACGTGGAAGCCACGCCTAAAATAGGTACACCAGACATGGTTTTGACTCACTCTCAGCTTTAAAAATAAATGGCTTCAAAGTTGCTGTTATAAGTTTATATTAAGGCTAAGAGAAATCCAGTATTGGAATGGCATATTGTTCATTACTACACCTAATATAAACTATCAACTGCTTTGAGATAGATTCTCTGAAACTCAAAGATTCTCCCCTTCTTGGTAATTGCCTTGATGAGATAGATATGGAATCTTGCTCTCTTGTTGGATTTTTTTTCATTTGTTTGTGCTTTTTGTGTGTTTATTTTTGGATTTTTTTCTTTTTGATTGTTTTGGTTTTTAGTTTTGTTTTGTTCCATTTTGCACTTTAATTTTTGAATGAGAAGTATTCTTCCGGATTGAGGAAAGATGAAGATTGATTGCTGAGAAAAATATAAAAGGAGATCTACAAATTGCAGCACAAGTGCTGTAAGTACTAGGAGCCACAGTGACTGACAGCCAGCATGATGCTGGTGCAGGCACCTAACTCCTCCAGACACAAGAACGTGAACAAAGAAAGCATCAATGTCACTTAAAATCTCAGAATCACCCAACTTGTACACAACGTACATAAAGGAAGAACAACCTTACAGTTAGCTATTAAGACTGAAATTCAGGTACTTTTAAACACAAGTGCTGCTGTTAATCAGAATATAAAAAGGCTTGTGAAAGCTTTATTAAATATCACTAGATTTCAGTTAAACTTTTAGGTTTTTTTTCTTCTCTATAAGAAACTATTTCTATGTATTATAATTCTGTGGTAGAAAACAAAAATATTTTCATGAGAAACAGTAATCCATAGCTCTAGTTCGTTACAATCTGTAGACAATCCAAAGTGTCTAATCTTCACAGAAACTGAAATACTAAATTCTGCCCCTTTTTTGGCCACAGACTTTTAGCGAGTGACATAGCATGAAAGATTAGCCCAAAATCCAGATTTCTGAATAATTTTAAAAGGACAGATCAATGTTTTAACAAGATTTTATTGTGAAACATTGGATTTAGAAAAGGTACAAAATGTCAACGGTCAGATGTGTGCCAGTCTATACATGTGGACAGCTGAATAGCTTCACTGCAGAACGCGGATTTGGACAAACTATCTAAAAGGGGGGGCCGCGATATTCACAGGCTTAAAATACATAAATAACTTGAGCCAAAACGGCCATTACTGGTCAATGCTAATCACCATCTGGAAACAGGCTAAAAAGCACAATACAGCACAACAATCTCCTCGCAGATCCACGTTTAAAGAACATCAGTTTCTTATGTCAATAACCTACAGCTCCAGGACATGATTCTCAGGACCGGGATTCAGTTGGCTAGTTAACAACTTCAAAAAATTAATGTTAAAAATGAGATTATGTAAGAAAACTCACAGGTATTTAATTAAAACTAAACACCGTGAAGCCCCTAAAAATTCTTCTGACTGGGATTTATAAAGTCAATTACTTCTAATACAGAACTTCTATTTGTTTCTTTAAAATGTCCTGACTGTAGCTTGAACTGATATAATTAAGTAATCTTAATTCAAACATTTCATTTTGCTATGCATTTCTGTCTTTTAAAACCCATTTCACTGAATATGGGTCACCATCGAACTGGAAAAAAAAGTGACCCAAATACTAATTCTGAATTAATAAAAGCCATAAATTTGTATACTAAAAAATTAATAACAACCCCAAAGATAGCAGCATTCTCTACCCTAGTTTAGGACGTTTAAAGAGGAGCATTTATAAACATACAAAGTTGATTTTAGGGTATAAAAATACACATATACTATATGAAATAAGATAGCTCGAGTTTTTCATATTTTTCAGTAGTCTGTCACTGCTGGAACTCATTTGAACTATTGAGAAGGTGTTCATAGTTCAGTACCTGGGTAAACAGCCAAGGGTCCACAGATTTTGTTCCCTAATGAAAAATGTGTAGCTGTTTCTACACAATTAAGCTTGCTGAAATATCAACAGCTACCCTGTTACCAGTCAGTATTCAGAGATGACTTTACCCACGTAAGTCTACCTGCCTTTATGCTGACTCATAACTTACCTTCCTGAACCTACACCTTGGGGTATACTAAATTATTGTTTAATAGAAATTTGTGAATATGACTCGTCCATTAGGAGCAGAGCTAAGCTTAAACTGATGTAATTTAGAATGAAAATCCACCCAATACATTAAAATTCACCCTTTGACACCACATCCACTCCCTTAATTAATTTCAAGACCATTAGTTTTGGCTACTCTTTTCTTATTGTGTATCTTCAGTGGGGAATGAGAATCTTGCAATTCATTAAGAAGAATCACCATAAGTTACAACCAAGTACACTAAATCAGACAATGGAGAATAAACGCATTTAAAACTTTGAGTGTGTATCACTAGCTAAGGATGTAACATTGCGAGTACGTCTGCTATGGAATTAAAATTTGTGCTGTGCCAAATGGGAGAAATGTATAAACAAACCACGAAACTCCAGTGCGGCAAAAAAACATTTTGTTTTTTGTTCAGGAAGTGTTTGGCATGAGTGGCACTAACAAAATTCTACACATCACAGACACAAGCTACAAAGGTTCTCTAAAGCCAATACTCACTGTCCATCACTCAGCTAGCTAGCTCTTAATGCCGCCTCGAGCACTGCACTAGCCACTTTGATCTTTGTTTCAGATTCCTCTGTACACACATTTATATTTACATAAAACATTTATTAAACATGATTTTAAAACATAAAAACCTTATGTACAAAATACCAACATTCCTATAAATAAACAGTTGGAGAAAGGCACTTGCAAGAAAAGTCTACAGTAAATCTTACAAAAACCACACTGCCTCTGTTACTGTACAATAGATAATCTTTCAGTCAGTCCCTATCACAAGAATGTAAAACACTAATTACTTGTTATAACTAAGAATATAACCGTTACAGTCGTATTTACACATACATATATGCCTCTTTTTAGTTCCACTTGAGAGCACCATGATTTCCATTCTAAATTTATATTTTCATACAAAGTAAAAGAACAGTTGCCAGAAACCAGTGTTCAGTGTCACTGCAGACTCAAAAACTTTTGGCTGACATCAGTGTAGTTTAAAAGACTCAGTTGCTACTTTGTAAAAAGTACACCTAGTTTGTTATTGCATGTTGTCCTTTTAGAGAGAGCATTGCTATGTTCTCTATGCAATTGTTTAATACTATTGCTGGCAAAAGGTTTCCAATATCAAAAAAATAAAAACATTCTTCAAGCCAGTTGAAGTATTTCATCTGAACAGTAACTAAAAAAAGCTGCATATTAATTATAAAAACATGTAGGAAACATGCCAACTAATCTGGTGTGCAAAAATATTTTTTCCACTACACAGGATTTTAAGGGCTTCACAGAATTACTCAAATGTACATTGAGTAGCAAACCCCACAAATAACCAGTTCCTCAAGGAGATGTGAGAATACTCCCACTTTTATCAAACTTTTTACCCTTTGACAATGCTGCGACCTGTTTGAGCAGTTCTCTGTTTTTGGCCTGCAACACAGATTAAAAGAGTATGAGTTACTGAAATAACAGTGTCATGTACTTTGCATTTATGAACTAATTTTCAACATGTATATGCTAAGAACATTCAGAGAAGGTAATGATCACTTTTCAAAGACTGGTATATGTTCTTCGATATGCATTTTGATATGTATTTTGTCTTTAACAGAGAAAGTAACCACATTCCCCATACTGCAGAACTTAGTGTATCTGCTATTGTACCAAGTGCCTGTTCAGTCTGTGATTCATAATGCAACTAATTCAGGCTTTATCTTCCTGATAAACCATGCTTGAACAAGAGACATTTAGCTGTCATTGTGTTCATGCTGAGCCCTTAAATCAGATGGATAGCCAAATGACAACTGATAAATTGTCAGAGATCAGACACAAAAAATAGTCTTTGAGAAAGCACGTGAGGTAAGGCTTTACCTTCTGAAGTTAAAAGAATGAATTTATATGGAGTCTGACTGTTGACTGCAGAACCGCAGTACTATGCATTTGAAGTTAAACAGGGCAGTGACCACTCACAAACTTGGTACTACTGTATTGGAGTGAACAATACTGAGTGAACAGCTTGAATGTATGATTCCAACTGAAGTGTTTCCCAAGTATTGATAAGCAATTACGCACCTGCAACTGTTCCACAGTTTCCTTGTGAGCTTTCTCCATACTGTTCATCTTTGTCCTCAAGTTAGACTCTTGGTACTGGAAGTCTGCCTTCAATTCTGTCAACTGAAAAACACAGATCCTATGAAGATTCCTTAAACTGCAAACAGGATACATCTTCTAGTCAATATGGGAAATCTTTACGAAAGCCTCAGGAATCTCAGGAAACACTGTATTTCCTATTGCAGTATTGGCAGCTCAACATTTGAGAAGCAGTTTGAAAAGTCTGTACACCTATTTTATATGCAGAAAACATCTGTAGTTATATAACCATACTGTTTGCTCAGGAATTTGCAGAAAAAAGGCTAAACCTCAATGAAAAAAAATTCAAATACAAGACTGGTGATTTACAATCTTTGCTATTCTTTCAGCTGTGAGACGCTTATCACAATCTTCAGTTACATCTCTCAGTTATATGGTGGTGTAACACATGAATAATCTTCCATACAAAGACAAGGATTCTTCTGTGCCCTTTTACACTGCATTTTGTCCTAAAGCAGAAGGACAAATATATACAATGTACACATTCCAGGTTTATTAGGAAATGAAGCCTCTTTGCTAGCAAAAATGCCTGTCACAACAAACCAGAGCATACACTCCTAAAACGACTACCAAGATGGCTATTGCCAGCCTTAATGTGTCAAATCACATGTACTGAAACAAGGTATTGCTCAAAAGAACAGTCAATCAGATGGTCAAGCGCAGGTATGCTGACACAACCGTACACAAGTCACTGCTGCTCAAGGCATGCACTTATGGCTGTTGTAGACTACAGGAGACTCAGTGCAAACCCACATACTTCACACTAAATATGAAAAAAACTAGTGGTAGTGTTGCACCACAGTGAAGTATGCAACCAGATGAACACCACCTGAGAACATTCAGCAAACTGTGCTCCTCTCTAATAATGAAATCTCAGGGCCCCACGGTAATGTTGTGGTTTCTCACTACTGTTTGGTGCAGAAAGACAAACAAGGCTAGTACTGCAAACAATAAGCACTGATAATGACATGGCTGATACCCTGACTCATAACAGAAAGTGATGAATGAGTTTTATCTGTAACACTGGTGTACCGAGTTGTTTTTGTTGCCATGCTATACAATTTAGAGGTTTTCATTTTGGAGCATTCAAAACTGTTCAGAAGCTGTCCCTTCACATATCGTGAGACATGACCTTAACAGCAATCTCCCACAGGTATGCCTCAGGCTTTTCACCTTCTACATGTCTTCAAATTTACTATCTCACAGTCAAAAAAAAAAAATCTGCAGGGTGTTCATTTGCTGCGATTTTTTCAGCAATGCAAACATTGTATAATGTGTTCAGCTTTTCTCCTCCCTGCAGCAGCTGAAATAGTAAGCTACCTTCTGAAAGACTTCATGCCTGAAGGTGCCTTTAAGTTCAAAGAACTCTGAAGTCAAATAAATAGTTTTAGCAGTGGGGATATTAAAATTATTAGATGCTCTCCCTATGGAAACAGCACAAAATAAGTCACTGCAATGGTTATGCAGAAGTAGGTGACATTTCCCTACCTACCACTTTTGTTAGCTTTGCCCAATAGATTAAAAATAAAAAGAGATAAGTGAGTTTCCTACTGACTCATGACCTTCTGGCTTTGAAAGAGAGAGATCAGGGCCTAATGTCCATCCTTTGAAGGAAATACCTAAAGAGAATCCATGACAGACTCTTCAGATCTTTTACACTGAACACTTAAAAGCTTGAAATAGCAAGTACTTCTAACACTAGGTATATTTTAACAGTGACAAAAATGAAAATAGGTTCAATATCCTTTACAAAACACAACTAAGTGAAGAAATTAAGACAGTGAACTATTAGCTTAAAAGTGGAAGCATTTTCCTTTCAGCATGAATGAGTCTTTCTTAACCATCAATGTCTGGTAGGCCACCATGCATTCGCAATCAAAATTTTACTTGAAAATATAGTGATTTTTTTTTAATACAATTCCACCACCTATTCAATCCTAAACAGACATTCTAGAGCCACTGTTACAGTGTGCTAAAAGCATCTAGTTATTCAGCTGGCAGAGAAATAAGCTCTAATAAATGCAAAGTGTGTATTTGTAGTTATTTCTCTTTTCTTGTTAGTCATTAGTTAGTTTGAAGGGTGAATCTTCTGTAAGAGTTTCGCTGCAGCCACTTGGACCTCACTGTTTCACTTAACTTTTGTTGACTGACAGCCATTTAATCCAAGCTTTTCTTCTAGTCTCTGACTACCCACAAAGACTTGACAACCTACAGTACACATGCTACCAATCCTATAAAAACAAACCACTTAATTTTCATACACTATACTTGTAAATTTGGATATCGACTTGTTATGGCAAGAGTTGCTTTAGCTTAAAACTAAATTAGAACTATGCTAAACTCAGAATGGTTACTAACTCTTTTGTTATGACTCAGTTTAGAACATGTAAAACATGCAACCCACTGGCATTTTATCCATCACCTGTGGTGTACAGCCTGAGAAACAGGCTAACTTCTCCATGTTGAAGTGAGGTAAGATGAATTACTCTTTGACTTAAGAGTCAAAATATATTTAGGGTACAAAAGTCAAAAACTTTTCCTTTAACTGGTAAGATCTGATTAGCTGCTATAATAAAACAATTGTATCTGACTTTTTTTATCTTATTGTCTTGACATTTTTAGGCGACTACAAAGCAGAAAACAAAATTATAAAGTTCTTACTAAGCAGGTGTAATTTTTACCTTTTTATCTTTCTCTAGAATAGTCTGATCTCTTTGCTGCAGAAGACGTTTAAGTGACATTACTTCTTCTTTCAGCTGACTTATGAGGACAAAGTTGTCAGTTCCTCCACTGTCTGCAGACTGATTTATAGAGCTACTAAAAATGAAAAACAATAATTACTTACAACATCAAAAGAAAAAACCAAAACACTTAAGAATATTTCAAATTGGATAATTAGTAATTCCATAAACATCCTTAAGGACTAATGCAAAAAAAGTATGTACCTGACAGAAATGGATGCAACTGGCAAATTACCTTACTAATGGCACACATTACATACACCTGCAGAAATATAATTAAGTATTAGCTTTGAGGGGGACAAATACTTTTTGACTGAAGCAGCCACTTTTACTCTGACCATTTGGCCAGAGACAGAATAAAGATTCAGTCTCCCACATTAAGGTTCAAAAGAATTCTGTAGATACTGGGTCAGCTTAAAGCAGCAGGTTCAACCCTGCATCTAACTGATAAAACAATTACTGACGTGAGGGAATACCATTTTGTTGATAACTGTTACCTTGTACATAAGTTTTGTTTAATTTTGCCCTGAACAGCTTAAAAGCAGGAAAACAGGGCTAGTTTTCTGCTGATAAAGTGACCTGACTGACAGCACTGAGATGCCACCCAATAATCCATGTGGCAGGACACAAGTTTCACATCCCTCATTCTTTACACAAATAAACAAACAAACAAAGGCAACTGGCCACAAATCAGTGCTCTATTTGGTTGAAATGGCTCAGCTTTACAAAAATATAACTTTACCTATCTCCATTTGATGGCTTGGATTCCAGTTTGGGTTTTTTCTTTGGAGTTTCATTCTGAATAGCTGCAGAGGATTTATGGCTGAAATCAAACAAAATGTAAACCTAAAACCTCATACTATATAACTCTCTAATATCACCATTTGGTACATGTGAAAAAAAAAAACTAACTCATGCTCCTAGGTGGAATGCTAGAGACTAGCCAGAAATGCAAGAAAAAAGAAATTCTTTAAATGAAAACTGCAAAATAAATTAAAAGAAAATTAATAAATAATATCATATTTACCTCTGTTTCCATAGTCCCTGATCTTGTTCTGGACTCAGATTGCTGATTCTGAAATATGTGAAATGTACTTGGTAACTGACCAAACAAGCCATTACTTATAAGTTTATGTGAATGGTATGTATACTTGAGAAGAATTCTCCCCCGCTTTTTTTTTCCTAATACAGTGAGCACTTATGTATTTTCAGTTGGACACTGATACTGTCTGTCATGTTCCTTACAACACTTTGTCAGGATACTATAAAAGTATTTCTTGGCTAAGTATCTACACTATTGCAAGCCACAAGGGGTAGACCTCAAGACTGATTTTTTTGCTGATACCTCTGAAATTTTGTGAACTTTGCCTTGGTAATTTTGTACTCAGCAAGCTGGTCTAAAGCAGCACTCCTGGGATTCCCATACTGCCATACGAACACTACCTGAAGTGATGCTCATTTGGCACCATAAGAATAAAGCTAAGTTTTGGATCCCAGAAAATAACTGCTTCTCAGTTGCTTTCAATCATTTCAAAAGCAAGTAATAAAGAACACTGATATAGGAATGGTAGAAAGTAGAAGACTGCACTGAGTGAAATAGTTCAAAGAATCTGTATTTCTACCTCATTGTCTCTATTGTCTGATCTTAACAATAACTGAAAAGGACAGGGAAGAAGAGTCATATTAATTGGACCAGAAGCAATGGACCCATGGCAGCCGACAAATAAACAGGTGAGAAACCAGGAACATTGTGATCTGTATAGATACGCTTACTGTTATAACTCCTGAGTATATCAGAAGCTCTATTCTGTAGTAAAGAGCTAACTTTCTCTTATTTAATCCTTACTATACCTGTGCCACATGGATTAAATTAGATTTAACTTTCTGTAACTCAATTTTCAGCAGAGATTTGAAAGAACAGGAATAGTACAATAACTCTATGCATGAAAAGAATATTTTTCTCCTTCGAATTCCTAAAACCCCTAATCTTATTTTTCTCTTTTTTAAAGTGAAAATATGGGCCTTTCTCTTTTACTCATTTCCACTATCATTTCATCTTATTTTGTTTCTATCTTTAAGTCACACTTAGGCAAGATGCAGACAAGATAAAAAAATTATAATTCACTTGAAATGTGAATTTTAGAAGGAAAGTGTCTATGTGTCAGGGATCAGCATCATTACAATTGCAGACATGGTATTTATTATCCAACACAAAAAATAAGTAGTTCTGAAGTTATGCTGCCACAAATCCATCAATGAAAATAAGAATCGTGACTACTATTATAGCAACAGAAAATCCCAAATGAATTCTGGGGTTTATGACTAAATAAATTGAGTACGTACATTAAGGTTGGTACATCGTTTATGCCATGGTCAGAGATGATGTGTTGAGAAAAGTTACAGAAGATGGGGCAAAACTATGTGAAATGGTAACAGAGTGACAATAATTGAGCTGACAGTCTTGTGTCCCTATGTATCACAGCCACTCACAAACTGCCTATTCCAGCAAGACTTGATCACAAAAGCTAGCAAAGATATACAAACTGGTCCTAGACTGTAATCCCACACTGTCGCTTCTGCTTCTCCTCTGAACTGCAAGAATTTGTACACAACTAAGTCAGGATTCTGAATGAAGCCACTGTTCTGTGCTCATTGCTAACACACACCTTTTAACCCATGGCAAATGCATGTAAAATAGCAAGTACCATAAAACAGTTACTGCCTAGAAACCCAAATACAAGTCTACCCACAAGTAACTTGTTTCTGTAGCCATTCTGTGAGCTTTTTCTCTAGGCTTGTTACCAATTTTAAAATCAACTAGATCATAATGATCACCAAGAATCCTTTCTTTTTTTGATGAACTACCTTAATTCAGTCTAAGAATCCAAGGATTTTGAAAGACCCTGAAGAACAATGTTCTGCTACTGCTTCTGACACCATGTTTTAAATAGCTTTTCTTACTATCTCAGTTCAAACAGAACACAGAGGATGAAGATCTACCACCAACTATTTCAATTTTTGAAATACTTACTTATGATGACTGCTGCTGTGACGATGATGATGGTGGTGATGGTGGTGGTGTTTTGAATGATGCTGGTCTTTCTCAGTAAGAGATGAGGATGAGGAGTTAGAATGTGAAGATCCTAGGCTCTTCCTCTGTTCTTTTGTCTTCTGTAGCACTCTCTTGTAGGACAGCGTGCAGAGCCAACACAACAACTTTCCATCAACCTTTTGGGAAATAATTCAGGTTTTATTTCAAAGTACACTTGCACTGGGGAGATGTGCTCAGTATTTGCAAGGAAATTTTGTTTCACTTCATCCATTATCTTTGGGAAAAACAGACATCTTTGGGATTAAATATGACTATTGTATCTCCAATGTATGCAAGTTTGTTTTAAAAAAGTGATCTTATTCCATTCATATTGAAATTTAAAGTTATGCTACAAAGAATCCTAGCAATTGTTGGACCTGCTCTACATTGCAAAAGTAACAACAACTTTCTTAAGGAAGAGTCTTTTTCAGTTTAGACATCATGTGCCCTCTCTCAACCTAACGTACTGCAGGCAGAATCAAGATATCCAGCCAATGTGTTACTTGTACCAAGTAAATTCTTCTGTAAAAACAGCATTATTCTTGGGTTCAGTCAAGAGGCTTTTAAGGTCATTTTCTGGAATGAGAAAGTGGCACTCACCAAAGCTATTTAACAAAACAGAACACAAAGGGCTGCTCAGAGCAGTCTACCTCTCTAGTGCTGTACTTGAAGGCAAGGCAGGCAAATAAGAGGTAAAGTGACAGATTCAAGTAATGAACATACATGAGATCCAATGGATGAGAAGATAAAAGTAAAATAAATATCAAAACATGAGGAACTGTTGAGCTGCTTAACTTCGGTTCCCCAGCTACAACTGTCTGCTTACACTTACGCCTATTTTTAGAAAGGGTGATTTAAAGTTAGCTCAAGAGCTAACATAACAATGGCAAATTACAAAATTTAATTCAAATATTGTAAAGCACAGATCAGCAACTTTAATCTAATATTAGAGAGCTTAAAATACACTCCTATTAATCTTTCTCTTCTGAAGGAGGAACACTGTCTATTGTCAGCCTAAGCCACGAGAGATGTGGAACAAAGCCTACCTTCCTTCTTCCCTCCTCTTTTCGATCAAAAGCACACTGCTGTTTGCACTGCTCACAGGTCTGAGGTGGCCCATACTTCTTCTCCGAGTTGGTGCAACGCTGACATTTTGTGCCAATAAATGCTGCAATAATGTTACAATACTGACAAGGCTTGGGCTGAAAAAAAGACAAAATGAACTGAAGTCAATACATTTGCATTTTCTCGAATGAATACAGGTATTTCAACTCACACAACGCTGCTTCAAAACTAGTAGGACTTCATATAACCTCCATTAAAGAACCTTTTTCCTACCATTTCTATCTTCAGAACTAAACTTTTCCTCTAAAATGATGCTTCTTTAGTGGAGAAAACCAGCCTGGATTTTCCATGAAAACCCAGACATAATAAAAGAAACACACACAACCATCTGGTTACTTACCTCTACACCTGCTGCTTTTTATTTTTTTAAATATGATGACATTTTCTCTCAGTTTCATTACATTACTAAGGAAATTACTTACAGAACTTTAAAAGGAGAGTAATCAAGTAACTTTTTTAGACTGGAAGTTTCTGAAGGTCTCCCTCTCCCTTGCATGGCTCAGGGATTCAATAACCCCACAGTCCCAAGATTAGTATCCTGATCCCTGTAATTCTAGGGAAAACTTTAAAAACAAAACAAACAAAAAAAGCCCCACCACCAAGCAAAAACCAACTTCAGACACCATCAGGTCAGGTTATCAGCTTTTGTATGTACACTCAACTAAACTAATACAGTGCTGAAAAATAAAATTGCTGTCAGTTTTCATAGGTTAGAAGTGGCTGATTATCTTCAGCGTAGTTCTGCTTTTCGATGAACTACTGATAAAATCGTTGCTGGATCTCTCCTGTAATTAATTTTGCTGCATTTTGAACTTTTGAAAGCATTTCTTTGTTCAGTTTACATACACATTCACAAAGTGCCTGACTACATACCAACAGCTATTATGTTTCTCAAATAAGTTGAATTTCAACTAAGATGGTTTATGTCAAGTATAGGGAAGTTATGCCTTTTTGTTTCACAACAAGATTATCTTGATACCTCCTAAAAACTCATATCTGCAGGGCAGCTCAAATACAATGTGTGCATTCACATAATAGAAAAATACATTTTTCCAACGGAACTGAAGCTGAAATTCAGTATGAGAAAAAGCAAAGTAACATGAATACAGATAATACTCAAAATCTTTTCTATGTATTAGCTTAACATGATTAACATGCATTTTTTAAGACTTATACAATATAAAATATGTGGCATTACTAGATTTTCACATTTACCACTCGTTAAGCACAGTGAGGGCTAATGGTCTTCCTGCCATCAAGCGTGTGCTTAGGAGAATATGCAAGGAACAACTTAACATGCATGATGTGAAATAATATTGCTTTGTTACAAATAGTTATATTGAAATTATTCTTAATTTCAAATGGATTTCAATTTGGGGAAAGAAACGGTAACTCAAATGGATTTCAATTTGGGAAAAGAAACGGTAACCCACAGAGGAAATCAAGAAATGTCAGTCTTTGCCATCCAGAAAGGTGATTGAAATCTCTAGCGTGGGCTTGTTGCTTTGTTGGTTTTTTTTTCCAAAAGAAAATAAGAAGATTAGTTGCAAGAGAACTTTGTTTTCAGTTTAAAGCACAAACGAGCTCAATTTCAGCATTAAGAACCAAGTGACTACTCACTGTTCCGAACTGCTTCACGTTCTGGGCACATTTCTTGCATATTGTGTTGGTTTTGCTAAAGAGATAAAATGGTACAACATTGAATTAGGTGACAAACACACACTTTGACATTCTTCCCCATGCAACTGATGGCAAACAGAATCACAGAAGAGTTAGGGTTGGAAGGGACCTCTGGAGATCCTCCAGTCCAACCACCCTGCCAAGACAAGAGTCTCCCAGAACAGGTGACGCAGGAACGTGTTCAGGCGGATTCTGAATGTCTCCAGAAAGGGAGACCCCATCCCCTCCCTGGGCAGCCTGCTCCAGCGCTCTGCCACCCTCACTGTAAAGTTCTTCCTCATGTGGAGGTGAAACTTCTTGTGTGTCAGTTTAGGTCCCTTGCTCCTCGTCATGTCACCGGGCACCATGGGAAAGAGTCTGGCACCATCCTCTTGGCACCCGCCTCGGAGATATTTATATGCATTGACGAGATCCCCTCTCAGTCTGCTCTCGCCCGGACCAGCCAGGCCCAGCTCCCGCGAACGCCCCGAGCAGCCGCCCGCC
>VZRL01005050.1:347653-418894 GCA_013397895.1 Origma solitaria
AGGCTGTGGAAGCTGGCTTGTCTGTTAAATTGTATGTGTATGCATATGTATATATACACACATATACATGTGTATTTGTATATAAGTATATATATACATGTGCGTATATATATATGTGTGTATATATATGTATATGTGTGTATGTATATGTATGTGTGTATATACGTATGTGTGTGTGTATATGTATATGTATATATGTGTGCGTGCACATGTGTGTGTATGTGTATATATATATATATCTGTATAAATCCATGATGTATGCACATATGTTTTCTGAAGCGACAGAAAAAGAAACAGGTACTCTGCTATTGAAACCAGCCCTCTTGCTGCCCCCATATCAGTCAGTGCCTGGAGATCCTGTTTGTAAGTGAATGGGAATAAAATGCTGAATTTGGTTTGTTCCCGGCAGTAACTTGGGGCCGTGACTTTGGAAACGCCAGTTCCAAGGGCAGGCGGGGCTCAGTCAAGCCCTGTTTATGCACTGCTGGGTCAGTCGGGCGAGCATGGCAAGCCCAGAGTTCCCAGAGCAGAGCTGGGGGTGGATAGCGCCTGGTTGTTCCTCTTTGTGGGATGGAAATGTAGCCTTAAGCTGAGGCATGGCTTTAGTAGAAACCTGTGTCCTTAGGCGTGTGTGGGAGCGGCTGGCGGATGGACAGGTAACAGCTGTACGGCGGGAGCAGAATTCCCGTGTCCGAACTGCTCCCGAGGCGCTGAGCGGAGAGGAGCGGTGGCACACGTGGCTCAGCTGGTGACAGGTGACATGAGGAAGCGGCCTGAGCTGAGCTCTGTGGACAGGGCTGGCTGCCTCTGCCCGGTTGTCACCTTCAGCAGGTTCCCAGCTGGGATTCTTGTTTGAAGTTTTGGCATGATGTATGTAGCTTTGTGAAGTTAGTTGTCTTTTTAGTTGCTTTTCCTTGTTTTGTTTTGTTTTGCTTTTTCTTGTGAGAAGCTGTGTGTTACATGTGCTTTGGAGGAACAGAGATGGTGAAAAGGGTGCAGCACAATGGTGTGTGAGATTAGTCCTATGGGATTCATGGTTTGGGGTCTCACTGGCTGTGTGGTGAGCACCCATTTTGGGGTTCTTTGTTGTGTGTCTCCTGCCCTGCACTGTGCTCCCATATTTACATCTGTACCAGCAAGAGGAATTTGAGGACGCCTGTCTCCTTCCTGACTCGAATTGTTTCTAGCATGCCTAGAAAAGGATGCCAGAAGACTAGTTTTAGTCTTCAGTAGGTAAATGTAGGCTGTTTAATTAATTGAGTTAGCAAAACAAAACCATTTGGGAAAGAAGTTGCCCACTCTAGACTTTTTGTTATGTGTTCAAAAACAAAACTTTGTATTTTTTCTGAATTTCGAAAACAGTTGCTTTTAATATATCTGGCACTCTACAGCAGAAAGTTGATAAAATTCCTGTATTGTGCCAACATTTTTTCCTCCCCATTTGATGTAATTGCTTAACTAAGTTCACCTTTTTTATGTCTACTTTTAACTAGAGATGTTACTGAAACATAGAGTGCTCCTGACTCTGTATCAGGGAGGCACAGCCAGCACATAATTTGGCCTGTGGGTGATAGGGTCTGTCCTTCCTTCCCCACTTTCCTAGTACTGCAGTAATTAGGGAGGACAGGCTGCTAATTGAGATTGTCCCTCCTGAATGACTGTGAAAGTTTCAATAGCTGGGTGCTTTGATGTTTTATAATCAGTAAATTCAGTACCTTGTTATTTTGGTTTTTTGTCATTCCCTACATATTTTTCCATATTTTGTTTTTGGTTGGTTTGTTTGGTTGGTTTTTTAAACCAAGTTTGAGTACTGTGTGTTACTTAAAGCATTACCAAACTTTGATATTTTTTTCCTCTTTTTTTTTTTTGTTGTGAGCACCCACATGAGAACTTGCAATAGCACCCATTCTAATTTAGTCCCTTTTTCCAGTGCCAGAGTGCAAGTACCAAAGGTGCTGACTTTGTGCCTTTATGTTTTCTTTATGCAGTTAGTGCCTGAAAGATGTTGTGTCCTCCTGTCACTTTAGTGCTACAGTTTGTTTATAAATCATTGTTATGTTTTACTGTCCATGGATGTAGTAAGTTTGTGTAAGACAAGAAAAATGGTTGTTTTTTCTTTTCCTTGCTGAAATGACTGGTACACCACTGAGATTAAAAGCCTTCTGGATGGTTTTTCCTGGTGTGCTGTATCTCTTTACTGTATCAGAGAGGTGACAGCATTATGGTGGGTCATTTTTAACATCAACACAAGTTGGTTTGAAAAGTATCCCTCAGACCCAAGTTGCTGATTCTTAGTGGAAAACTTTCCATATGAGTTTGTGTCTTTTTTTCCCTGCTGTGTTCAGCCTTTGAGAGCTTTAGGAGGTGCCTGTGTGCTGGTAATGGGTTAAGCTATCTCTGGTCTGTGTTTTGAATATTCCCTTCTGCCTGCTTGAGTAGGCAGCTGATAATTAATTTTGGAAGGCAGCGTTCTCAGACCTGTGGAGATAAAACGTGCTCAGCTCACTACTGTTATGTAATAGGGGGCACTTGGCTCTGTGTGGGACTGTTAAGCTTCTTCATTTACTACTCTGAGGCTTTAGTGTGGCTTAAGGAAGGAAAGACTGCAGGGTGTACCCTGAAAGAGAGATGGAGTTAGTAAATGTGGCCTCAGCTGAGATTCAGAGCAGATATATATAGAGTTCCCTGAATTTTATTTTTCACAATTTTTCGGATAGTTGGAGCATGATACTACTCCCTGTGAGACCTTCCATGAGCAGGAACAAACTTAAATGATTTTTAATGGCTTGAGAGATGTAGGGGAGAAGGGCAGAGAATTGCTGTGATGTTTGAGCTTTTTGATGAGAAATTCCTTGATACTGTTTCATAAACTTTCCCAAAGTATTCAGCTGAATTATTTGAAATACTCTTTGTGAAACTGAATATAAGTCACTCTTCTGTTTAAAAATATGTAAGAAAAATACACTTGGTAGCAAATTATTATTTAGTCTGAAAACAAAGAATGATTGCCCATATAACATATGATATTCTATCACCATTTTTTTCAGTCACTATTTGAAGCAGGTCTCAGTATTGACTATAGCACTATTCAAATTAGTGCCTTTTCCCTGCATCCTGGTGAAATTTAGAAGCCTCTTTGCTTTGCTTTGTGTGACTTTGGTGCTCCAGGGTTTTGAGTACCCCAGCTTTTTCTTTCAGTTAGTCTGCTGTTGGCTAGAAAAATGTTACTAATGTCAGTAAAAATGAACAAAAGAACTCCCTTACTTTGGTATCTTTTTGTAGTTAGATTTAATTCTCAGACAAAACTTTACCTGTAAAGACATAAAAGATGATAGGGACATCTAGAAGGATTGTGATGCTCTCAGCCCTACTTTGGTTTCAAGCTTTTCTTTTTGACTGTTTCATGGGATACTTTTGATTTGAATCAATAGCAGACAGGATATTGATATTTGAATCAATAGTTACTGTTGTTTGGGTTCCTGAGGCTTATGCTGTTCCTGTATTGCCTGCTGTTGTGTTTTGCTTGGTTCATTTTTACTCCATCGTTTAGTCTTAGTGTTCAGTGCTCATCAATGCCCATATCCTGTAACACTGATGGCATTTTTGATGTTAGCACCTGCCAGGCTTTCAATCCGATTGATTCGTGTTCTGCTTAGACTTGTGAGGCTACTGAGTGTAAAACTGTGTGTATGCATAAAACACCTTCTCAAAAGGGTTTTATTAAATTATTCACTGTTTTAATTCACTTTCTGTGGTAGCAAATGTGTGTGCAAATGCAGTTGTTTCAAGAAAAGCTATTATGTTGTGTAGGAAAATGTTATAAACACAAGCTGCAAAGGAGTCATAAAAGTGCTTAGAAACACCAATTGATACATTCAGAGTAGTTAGGATCTTAATTTTCTTGCCCATGATGAACCACTTTGTTAAAGGAAATTAACTATGTATGGGCTTTAAATAACTTAAAAATTTTCTTAAATGTTTTCCCCATATTGGCTCCTCATAATGCATGTTGGACTGTTGTGTAATTTGCTATGAGATACTTGATACTTTCTGTATTTTAATTAAGGTCATGATATGTTCCCAGTGATTGGTATTTGCAGAAGCTCAGAAACACCCTGCCAAGATCAGCAATTGCTCATTTGACTTATTGGTGAAGGTGGGAAGCTGTAGGAGCTTTGCATCTGCCTGCAGCCCACCTCTCTTAGGTTGCCTTCAGATTCTGTCACTGAAAGGTTTAGTGATGGGTACAGTTGACAGAAAATAAAAATAAGCATTTCATTTAATTTGTATATACAAATTGTAAATTTTAGTCCAGATAGACAGTTTTTGAGTCAAAATTATAAACACTGTATTCTGCCATGTTTCCTTTATTTAGGAGAGCATCTTCTCAGCTGCTTCGTCCCTTCAGGTCATTGCATCATCCAGAGCTCAGCAGATGTTTGCAAAGTTGGTGCAGATTGCTGGGAAATCCATGGTCTCCATGGTCATGTTTTTCAGAACAGTCTGAAGCTGTTCTTTACTGCTTAGATGGAGGCCTGCTGATTTTCCTGTGTTGATACCACTAATAAGGTGTAGCATGAAGTCATCTGGATGTGTCTTATGAAGTTCCATCTACTAATGGAAAGATAGGGAAGATGCATTGAAGTGAGTGGAGGAGAAGGATTGGGACTCTCACCTCACCTCACCTTCCCAGCTGCAGAGGGTGTCCTGTGCCCCACCTGCACTCAGTGACGGGGATGTAGAACCATGGTCCTATCAAGTTTGGCCACCTTAGTGCAATAGCTCATGTGCATTAAATGTAACCAGTAATTAAGAAGGTGGTTGTTTTCCAACTGATTGTGTGTTGCCTCCTCCTAATAAACAGGAGACAGTATAAGGTAAATGGAAAACGAAAGTGTAAATCAGAAACTGATATGGGAAAGACATTCTTCTTTTTGATATTGTTTTTAGTGGGGGGGAGTTGGATGTAGAAATGACACATCCTAAGGCTGTAAGGAAGGAAGTACAGCTTTTGAGATCCAAGTCTCCTGTAGCTGGACTTCTACACATCATTGGATAGAATCCTACTTTTTTCTTTATTTTTGTTGTTGTGACAAAGAAACAAATGTGCTGAATAACAGCTTTGTTTTGTTTTCAGGATGATCTGCACAAAGCTCATAACTCTACATCAGCCACAGATGGACTCTCTTCAGCTTCATTTATAGAATATCCAAAGCACAAGCCATTTATTAATTCGGATTTGCAGCGTTCCCCATGGAAACCGGTAATTCCATATCCTGAAAGCAACAGCAAAGGTAATAGTTCACCAGAGTTGTTTTCTGACCTGTTTCTGAATCATGTGGTAAAATAATGTATGTGTTCCACATCTGTGAATGTCACAGTCTTTTTATCCTTTTATCACTTCCCAGTGATGTCCATGTCACCTGTTTTGTAGGTCTTTTGCACTTCTCTTTCTAAAGAACATGTGATGAAAAAGGTCATCTTAGAGATAGAGAAAGATGCTCCTCTTTGGAAGTAGAGAATTGGAAAATTGTCTGAGTACTTTGTGAAACTGTACTGACATATTTTCTTTGTCCCTTCTTCAGTCTTCCTCTCCTTCAACCTTTCCTCTCCTGAGTTCATAGCTGAGTTAGAAATAAGGATGATTTGGAGCAAAGGGAGAGGTTTGGTCTTTTAAAAACTGGAAGGGTTGTCATGGACAAAGGATGTGTTGTGAGTATTTATCATATCAGTGAAGACTTAAAGGATACAGAGAAGGGTTCAGCAGAGTGCTGAACTGAGAGCTCACAACACCAAAAAGGGAGGCAATTTTACTCCCGTATATTATTCTTGTTTCTAGGCTATTCCTTCTCCCTCCTTTTCCACTCTGGTCCTGATGTTCATGTCCAGATAAACAGATTTGTCTTGCCTGACTGGACATGATTAAAAAGCCTATTCTATGTTAGTTTTCTGTTACTTTGGTGAATTAACTTGCCATATAGTGAGACTTACTCCAGAGCTGCCTTGGAGTACATACAGGATGCATCATGAGGAGTTGAGAGACTAGAGCAGCACCAATCCTTTGATGATCTGTTTGGTTCAGGGTCGTTGCGGAAATGTTCCCTTTGAGACTGGAGTGGCATGGAGGCTTAAGGGTATGAACGACTTGGTATTTTTTCCTTATATGAAGAAGAGTGAGAAATACTTAGAATGAATCCTAATATTACCCAAACTAAGTAAAAAATCAGGATGACAGCCTCAAGTCCCTGTTCCAATAACACAATTTATGTTTGAGTTACTAGGGACTTCTATGTTAATAACCTAGAAGAAATCTGTTCTTGGAGTACTATTTAAAATGCTGTATATACTCTGAAGGCCATCAATTTTGAGAGTGCTGTTGACACAAAGCTAAAACAATCTTTACAGATGAGAAATTGGATATGCAGGAAAGAGCTTCCTTATGAATTACTGATGCAGGTATATTTTTGTAGGGTGTGCTGCATGTTGCATTAGCAATAAAGTTTGACTTCCAAGTTCTCACTTGGCAATTTTTTTTCAAATGGGGAATCTGGGTGGTGGAAGACAATGGGATAAATTATATCCCTTTTTAAAAATTAGCAAATGTTTTTATTTTCAGAAAATGTTTAGATAAAGTGCAAGTAAATGTGAATGTGTACTGAAAATTGAATCCAACACTGGGATGATCCAGTATGTTTCTTCTTTTGCATAGCTTTTAAAAATGCAGAAATGTTTTGGAGTTTATATTTTAGTAAATTTAAGGATACGGGAATTAATTTCAGATGGCAAAATTGATTTGATTGTTCTTGAGGGTCCATATCACTCCTCCCATTCCCCATATTTAAAAAAATCTTATTGAAAATTCCTGAAATTGAGTATCGTAAATTCTGTTTATTGTTGTTTAAATTTCTTCGTGTTATGTAAGTGTGTCTCAGCATGCACAGTTGGCTTTAATACTGAATGGTACTCGGCGTCCTGTTGGGTTTTACCTTTATCTGTTCATTGCTTGAGTTGCTGCTTTGCTGTATTTTGATAGTCATTGGTGTGAATATACAGAGAACTCAATGTAGCTTCTAAGAATAATAGTAACAAATCTGATAATTGTTTCAACTATGCCAATTTCAACTGAATTCTAGGAACAGTAATGTAAATAGAGGGTGCAGTTGGTGATTCTGATATTGCAAATCGGGCCAAATTATCGCTGACTTCCTCTTAACTGTGACTGCTGCTGGTACTTCTTATGTACTTAACAGGTACCCTTAAAGCAGGTGGTTTTCACTGATGTGATACTCTCATGTGCTATTATGCATTTCAAGACGTAATGCATTTTTACTCTGGAATCTTCATTCTGATAATTATTTTTCCTTTTTTCTTCTTTTTTTATTTTTATTTTTATTTTTGGTAATCTGATCCCCAAACCAATATGCACTCCCAACTCTTCTAGTGCTCAAGCATTCTGTATTAAAGGTACATTCTTTCTCTGGTGTGGATTTAAGCACAAAGGAGTAGGCTAATGTGACCTTGCAGATTAGTCTGCTATATGAGCTGTGTGTACAGATGTTTCTTACATTTTACTTTAGCAGCATTGTGTGGGGGAAAGGGCTTGTGGTTATGGTTCCCTTTACAGAATTAAACAGCACAGCTAAGAGACGTAATACATCAGATTACCAGCAGATGATCTAATTGCAAGGTGATGTGAGTTCTATCACTACTGCTTTTCTTTCGGTGGTGAAGAATATATAAAGGCTTTGTTTAGTAACTGCTGAAGCTGGGAATGCAGCAGAAAGGGAAAATGGTTCAGCGCAAAGGAGAGGTATGTGTTTTGGTGGAGTGGGGGGAACACAAGTGAAAACGAGAAGACTTATAAAAGAAGTCTGCTTATAAATAAACACTTTTGTAGCCCTTCTCATAAGTAACCTTTATTATGCTGTGTGACCATTCATAGGAGCGTTGTGTATTTGTTGTGGTAGGAATAACAATAATAATACAGAGAATTGCCACTGCTTTAATTATCTAGTTGTGACCTTTCATTTTCTTCTGATAAAGGGTTAGAGGATGCACTGTTGTTTCTTAATAGACACAATATTTATATGCCTTGTTCTGGGAAATAGTTGTATCTTTCCCAAATGTGTCAGGTGAAGGGTGTGCACTAAGGGCATCTATTTGTTTGAGACTAGTTTTAGAATCAGTTATGGTTTAAAGGGAAGCAGGTCTTAATTCCTGGAAGGACTCTTGGGTGCTGGTTAGGAACACTCTGACCTTCTTACATAACATGCTTTCATAATAACATTTCAGTGTTCAGTGTTGCCGTGAAGTGGTGATTTACCATTAAATGGTAAGGGTGATTAGCAGTAAAAAATGGTATCTAACAAAAGGTACTTGTTTGATTGCAGCAATATTTTCTGCTCTGAAGAATCTCCAGGAAAAAATTCATCGACTGGAGCTGGAACGGTTTCAGGCGGAGGAGAATGTAAAACACCTCAGCAGGGAAACGGCAGATTATAAAAAAGTACTGAGTGAACAAATGCAACACAAAGAACATGACAAGACTGAAGTGTCAAAGAAAAATCAAGGTTGTTTGCAAACTTTACATAGATATTATAGAACATTGATCTGGATGAAACTTGATTTCTATCAATGCATAAACCAATTTTAATTTACTTTGTTCAGCATCTTTTAATATGCAATGACACGTGGAGTTACAAAGAAATAATTTAAAAGCTTTAAATTCTTTGTTTTAGGGATTTTTAAGCATACAGAAGTTCATTAGGTGTAATATATGAATTTCTTAGATGGTCCTTTTCTTGTTTGTTTTGAAACTGTCCTGAAAACAACAACAGAAAATCCCAGGAACAAGCAATGCCTGATTTCCATTTTCTGCCTTCTGTTATCTTCAGAACTGGCTTCACAGCTGGCAGCTGCTGAGTCTCGGTGCAGCCTTCTAGAGAAACAGCTGGACTACATGAGAAAAATGATCCAGCATGCAGAAAATGAGAAGTCGCATCTTTTGGAGAAACAGGTGTGTTCCCAAAACTATCTCAGGGTTAAATCATAAAAATCACTAATTATGTCATGATTTTTCATAGTTACTGAGATTTTAATACCTTCAAGTGTGGATGTCTATTTCAGTTGGCCTTCATATACTTAGGTGTGAATAGCTTCCCTACTTAAATTTCCCAGTCTTCTCACAACCCTGCTATTTTCTTTATGCACCTGTTTCTAAGGCAATAGCAGGCTCTGGTATTAATATGAATTGTTTGCTTCTGCATGATTGGCTCACTGCAGTAGCTCATCCTTATCTTCCAGTGCTATGCCTGTGTTCCACTGGGAGAAAACCTCCCTTTTGTGTTTACGCTCTTCAGGTCTTTGGGGATTTTCTTTACTAGCACTACTCTTGCTAAAGTGGGGCTGAAATACTGACTCAGTAGAAACAGCAGAAAAATTTCTATTGCCCACCATCAGTGAATGGGATTTGGCCTATATGTAAAATGAACTTTAATTTTGTTTTATGGGCATATGGGTCACCTAGAGCTCTCTGTGGCTATTCTATTTCAGTCTGTTAAATATTTACTGAAGAAAAAAATTCAAGGAAACTATTTCTGGTAGCTGCAGAATGATTTTTTTTTTTTTTTTTTTTTTTTTTTTTTTTTTAAACTGGGTTGGGAGGAAGGAGAGACTGTAGAATCCTCTCCCATCAGATGTGGTTAAGTGTGTGGTTTCCCAGCGCTGTTGGTGCACTTTGCTCACTGATTGTGGCACCAGCTAAAATTCCACAGAGGAAGTAGTTGTTCCTCTGGGCTGTTTATGGGCCTCCTTTGTGCTCCAGACACCAGGCTTACTGTAGATGGTCTTGTTTTCTTGTGCTTATAATTGTTTTCCTTTTCACTTCTCCCTTCAAGGGTTCCTTGGAGAGAGATCGGCTTCTTGACCAATCACATGTTCAGTCTAAATTGGAAAAGCTGGATATGCTGGAGAAAGAGTATAGCAGACTTACTACGATGCAGTCCGTAGCAGAGGTCTGTCATTTGTACTGGATACTATATCAGATTTTATCTTTTTTATTGTAATCTGCACTTCATAGCTATATGGCAGTAGCAGAGCTAAGCAAAACCTTGTGTTTTAGAGTAAGACAGCAACTAGACTGTTTTAAAACTGAGATGTTGTAACAACTTGAAGTTATTGCTGGAAATCTGCGCAGCCAGGTAGGCTTTAGGTCACTGTACACTGCAAGAATTGGGGCTTTATTAAACCTTAACAGTCTGTTGGTGTTCCTCTTTTGTGCTTAGTTGGTGCCTAGGCATTGTAAGATTGAAGGCATTCCTAAGACCTTGACTTGCTTTGCATTCCACTGAATGCTAGCAGTTATTTTCTGTTATCCAGATTTACCTTGACTTGTATGAATCTGATGTTTTGGGTTTTTTTTCTTTTAGACCTCCTTATTAAGAAATAATAATTTCTTAATTATTACTATTTATTTATATATTACTATTTGTGTAATAATTGTAATATAACAAATAAATATTACTATTTATTATACAATTATTACTAGTTATTTTGTGTGCAAACTTCTGGAGCCTGGTATTGCAAGGCCGCTATCACTGGGTAACTCTCAGTGGGTTTGAGTCAGTCTGCCTTTGCCAGAGTCTGTTTGAATCAGTAGCTTCTACAAACTCGACATGACTATGTTTGGTCATGCTCTGTTGTGGTGGATTGACCCTTGGATTTTTATAATTTTTGTAATTTTATGGTGAGAAATGAAAATAACTGTTGCCATGGGCTGCAGGGCAATCTCTGTTCTGGCACCTGGAGTACCTCCCCCCTTCCCTCATTGACCTTAGGGTCTGCAAGACTGCTGCTTTCAAATATTCTCACTTCTCCCTTCTGGCTGCCCTTCCCCAGCAGGTTTTTTCTGGTCCTTAACTCTGTAATCCCAGAGGTACTACTGCCGTCACTGTTGGGCTCAGCCTTGGCCAGCGGTGGGTCCATCTTGGAGCCAGCTGCCATCGGCTCTGTTGACACGGGGAAGTTTCTGGCAGCTCCCCACAGAAGCCACCCCTAGAGCCCCATTGCTACCGGTGCCTTGCCATACAAACTCCATACATCTCTGTACCATCTGTGGTGTTGGCCTCTGAAGTTCCATCCATGTACCTGTCTCTGCGGCTGTAAGAGACGCCACAAGTCTCCCAAGCCTGGAAACTACAGAGGGCTTAACCAGGGAGAGATTTCCTTCTACAAATTTCTTCCCTGCTCCCCCAAAAGGATCAGATAATAAATTATTAGATTGTGGTATTGAGAATGGCAGCTTTGGGTTCTGTTAAAATCATAGGCTTGCCATCCTGCACACCAGCCTTTACCAGGTGCTGAAGTAGATGATGTTTCTCCAGAAGTACATAGGGAGATGTTTGGTAGTAAATTTTCAGCTACTTGGCTTGCTGCAGGACATTTAGATGCTACAGCTATTCTTGGAAGACCCTGAGCCAAGGCAGCTGCAACAAGCTGTTTAAGGTCTTGGCACCCCATTGTGGTGAGCTGCAGTTGTGGAGCACAAGTGCTTGCATTGTTTACTTAGGCCAAACACTTGCAAAGAGAAGTGAGTGTCTTGTGGGTCTTGTACTCTGAAAGTCCTCCAGGGGTAGAGTTGAAATAACCAGTTCAGCAACTGGCATTCCCTCTGAAAGGCTTTTACCAAGTTTTTGACTGGTAGTAGCTAAAGTTTGGTGAGACTGGGCTGTTTGCTTTTTGTGCCTGGCTTGTGAAAATAATTTCAGCCTTTTTTTCACCAGAGGTCTTAGATTCTTTAGGAATTAGTAGCTGTCAAAATCAAATATGTTTTAGAGGAATTGGGTGTTAAATTCACACAATTTTGAAGCAATTCTAGGAACTGAAATAAATCTGGATTTAGCTGTGATGAGAGGTCGTTTTCCTTGTGATCATTATGCTGTCATGAGCCATTTTCTGGATGACAGGTCTGCCTGCCTCTGTGGTTATAGGCTATGTTCCTTTGTGAGTATCCACGTGATAGGTGTTACTTTAAAATCTTCAGAGTGACTGTGCTCTCTACTCCAAAGCATTGCATCTGTTCCCTCTTTGATCTCTGCTGTAGTTGTGGCAAGATCACAGGAACATTTTCGAATTGAATTTGAAGCAAGAAGTAAGAGACTGTTTCATACATGATGTGCTGAAATGGGTGGAAAGTGGTGAGGTGATGGCTCATGAGTGAGCAGTGACATATCTGCATCTGAGTTTAGACACTGCCAGAGCACAAGTTGTGTGGGGGTCTTATTGAGAGCATTTAATCTCCCCAGATCTGCTACCTGGCCCTGTAAGTATTTTCTTCAAGTAATTTGCTCATGTCAGTATTGCCTGTGAAAAGGAAATGCTGAGATTCCTATTTGTGTGCAGTACTTTTAATTGGAGTACTTAGCTTGGAAATGCTTTTGAGGCATCTCTATTGCAACTGTAGTCCTGCAGTGCAGTCTCTGGACAGCTGACTGAGAAGATCTGAACATGTCTGTGTCTGAAGATGGAGTAAAGAAACAGAGCTGTTCCCTAAAAGTGCAGTTTGGGCTGTGGTGTTGGTGTAGCCAGATGTCCAGAATTTTAATATATGTGTGGATGATATTTTTTGAACAGCTGTGCTTTGTAGTAATGGATATTAGTGCTAACAATGAGAATTAAAGCCCCCACTGTTCTGTGGGTTGGGCTGCATCAAAGGCAGTGTGGCCAGCAGAGTGAGGGAGGTGGTTCTGCCCTTCCACTTTGCCCTTGTGAGACCCACCTGGAGTGCTGTGTCCAGCCCTGAGGTCCTCTGCCCAGGAGGGGCATGAACTGTTGGAGCAGGTCCAGAGGAGGCTACAAAAATCATTGGCGGGTTGGAACACTTCTCCTGTGGAGACAGACTGAGAGAGTTGGGGTTGCTCAGCCTGGGGAAGAGAAGGCTCCAGGGAGACTTTATTGTGGCCTTTCAGTTTTTAAAGGGGGCTAGTAAGAAAGATGGGGACAGATGTTCTAGCAGGGCCTGCAGTGACAGGACAAGGGACAATGGTTTTAAACTAGAAGATGATAGACTAAATACAGGGAAGACATTTTTTATGATAAGGGTGGTAGCAAAACACTGGAACAGATTGTCCACAGAGGTGGTAGATGCCCTGTTCCTGGAAACATTCAAGATGAGTTTGGACAAGGCTCTGAGCAACCTGGTCTAGGGGAAACTGGCCTTGGACTTAGGTGACCTTTAAAGGTCCCTTTCAGCCTAAACTATCCTATGATTCTGGGATTCTGTGAGTGAGGTAATTGCATGAAATTTATTTTTCTATTAGAAAACAGGCAAAAAGAGACATTGAAATATTTTATTTCTATTTTTTCATTAAAATTTTTTACAGTGGCTCCTGGTGATTGAGCAGGATGCTTAGGCAGCCCAGTGCTGACCTGCAGGCTGCTTGCTGTGCAGTGCTGTCTTACATGATGGGCAGCATGGCTGGGCAGGGTCTGTTTGCTTGGCTCTGTGACCTTTCTCTTGTAGTGACAGTCTGCATAATACCTTCTCCTGTAAACAAGAAAACAAAATTATTTAGGGAATCTAATTTGGGTGTATAATTCCTAACAGGTATATAACAGATGATACAGTAAGATATACTTTTGCTGTGCAGTTTGAGCTGCTTGCTGCAGCTGAACAGCTAGCTGAGGGAATACTCATTCATTTCAGAATAAAAGCCTTGGTCCAGCTTCATGTCAGTCTTCAGTTTAAACAGAATATTTTCCTCAATATCTTCACACTAAAAATTCTGTCAGATTTAACAGTTAATGAAAGATCTTTGAGACTGACCACATGGATAATCGAGAGTTGTGCCAATAACTGTAAAGGGCAGAAGATGATTTTAAGTTACCTGGAGTACCTCTTTTTGAAGGAAAAGAAAATCATCACAAGGGTTGTTTTATTCAATAGAAAAAGTTGGTTCCTTTATATAGTGCCTTTGTCCTGAATGTTTATCCAGGCTTTTGCCTTTTAACACCCTTGTGTAACAGTGCATTACATTATTCTTGCAGTTAATGCTTAAGTAAAGCAGAACTGAAATATTTACTGCCTCAGTGTAGTGGGTTTGTAAACAAACAAGTGTACAAATACAGCTGTCACTCTGTATTGCATGCTTTTCTGCCTCAAGTTTGGTTAGTGGCTCTATGAATTATCAGTCTTTGGGGGAAGAGAAGGGAAATTGTTTTGGGTACTGGAGCTCTGGATTGTTTTTTCACTGCTTTATAAAGCCAGAAAGTTATCAAATAACTTTCACATTGGGAATTTCAGTGTATCCTGTTTAAACAAGGTTTTCATCTTGTTGGAGGTTTACAAAGAAATGTGTGCTTTTCCCCTTAACCTTTTCCTTTGAAAAGGAGTTTCAAAAGAGTTCTTACATGCTTCTGTGATAAAAAGATTAAATTACTTTGGTTTTGTTTAGAGGTATCTCAGAGGCATCATACAACCTTTCCTCCCTCTTCTTTATTGGGAAGGTTGCTAGATGTTAAAAAATTCTTCCCTTGTAAGAGTGTAAGTTACAGATCTTAGCAAAAATACCATTCATTAGTGGTCTAAATAAAGCAAGTCTTCTCTTGCCTTACAATGATACATCTTTGTTATCTCTTTTGTAGTAGAGAATCTTGGAGGATAATGTACACAAAGCGAACTACTGTTTACAGTGTTTTTACAATTGAAGAGAAAGAGCCTTGTGTATTGCTCTGTTGGCTGTGACTTAAATTCAGATACCAATTGTGAGAGTGAGAATAGACAAATCAATTTAAATGTTAAGCATAAGCTTCTGACTGCTGTATTTATGCCTGTGCAGGCAAAGGATCAGCAATCATTCTAATGCTTAAGTCTTCATTTATCTTTAAGTTGTAAGTTGAACTCATAGTTTTGCTTAAGCTCTTAGTATTGTAGCCTTCAGGAAGAAAAAAATTGTTTCATTAGTAATGTTATTATTTTTATTCAACTTTGACTAGAAAAAAATGAAAGAGCTGGAACAGAAGCTTCAGGAGGAAGAACATGCAAGGAAGCTTGTTCAGGAAAAAGCAGCTGAGGTAACCAACAGGAAATTTCTTTTGTACTGGTATGCACTGTAATTAGCTCTTCCTTTTTATCAACTTTTCAGCTAAGCTTACTGAAAGTGTCCCCCATATGCCTCACAGAATAATGAAATCCTGGTTTTAGTCCTCTTTTTTCTTTTTTGTTTTTCCTCCTGCCTGAGGTACCAAATGTTCTGAAGTTTTTGAGCTTTTTGGAAGCCTTTCTCTAACACCACCTGTGCACTGAAGATTTGATTTCTTTACTAAAAGAAGTTAGTTGAAAAAGAGGAGTAGAAATTCAGACTAACTCATAATTGAGTATGCATGGGAATCTCTAAATACATCAAGGTCAACAAATGGGCTCCCTTATTAATAATTGTAATTAAAATATTGTAGAAGGAGGCAAAATGAGACAACATACTCTTGGTTGAGCCCTTTAGGATGCTGGCTGGTCTTCTAACCGGAAAGCGTGGTGTTCATTAAACATTCATTGTATGCTGAAGAATTATGGAGGTAATTTGTTAGGCTCTAGCATTAACCTTTGCCATGAGTTTGGTGTGATGGGGAAAGGGTATCTCAAATTAATAGCGAAAAATTGTGCTGTGAATGCTTTTTCAGGATGTGATTTGTAGAGCCATGCCGTATCTTCCTCTTGAAAGGGACAGCAAAGTGTGTTAAGATTCTCACTGTCAATGGGAAGTCCTAACCTTACCTCTTTCAATAGATGGTTTGGTGGTTGGTTTTTTATTGTGGTTTATTGTTTGTTTGTTTGGAGGTTTTTTTGCTGTCCAGTTTAATAGAACAGAAGGAGTGATTGCCTATAAGCTATATGTCATGGGATCAATTGAGCAGCGTTGGGTGGCATGATTTCCCAATACCTTGTCAAGTGTAAAGTACAGCTGATGTTTTGGCACTTGCCTGCATGGGACTAATGCAGTGAGGCTCATTTTCTAAACTTATTAGGATTACTGATGAGTAGTGCTACCAGAGGAAATACTTAATATTTAAGGTGACCTTGGACTGCAAAAATACTCTAAAAATTTGCAGTCATTGCTTTTAGAGAGCCTGTGTTTTAAAAATTCTTGTTCTTCAATTCTCTGCTTGCTCTGTCTCTGATTATTTATTAATATAATTTGAGTAAATCCCCTTATTCCCTCAATTATAGCTTCAGACAGGCCTGGAAACCAACAGACTACTGATTCAAGCAGCATCACCATTGCTTTCTCCAAAAGCAAGACAACCCAGGAAAAAAGCTAAGCAGCCAGAGAAGGTAAGATGTGGGGAAGAGAAGGGCAATTACTGAGGGCCTGAATAAGGTTGTGTGCATGTGATTAGGGAGCAGGTTGCCTCTTTTACTACAAAGCAGAGGGAAAGTGGGTTTTCTGTAGTATAATCTTTGCTAAATACTTCTGTCTTCCTTCTATCCAGAAATGCTCTCTTGGAAGCCGTCATGCTGTGCAGCCCCATTACAGACTGTGTCTGGGTGATGTACCCTTTGTGGCTGGGAAGGTGAGCTGATTAATTCCGAAGCTTAGAGCTCAGGAGCTGCAGCTCCTTAAGGAACTTTGGTTTGGTGCACTTCTGACACCCAGTGGTCAGATCATTTAATTTTCTTTGACACTTTTCTTACAGATTGTCTTCAAAATACTTGTTGGATATTGACAACTTGCTGAGCTGGTATTTCCAAAAATGGGCCTGCACTATGCTGCTTGACAAGTTGTTCTTCTTAGTGCATATTAATTCAAACAAAAATTATATTCTTGTCAGCAAAACAAAAGTATCACTGTTTTTAAATGTTCTCCAGTATTATCAAGGTGTTGATAATGTTGTTTTAAAGAAGTCTTTTACTTTTCCTTCCAGTCTACCAGTCCCAGTCATTCAGTTGCTGCCAACGTGCAACACGTCCTACACCTGATGAAACAACACACGAAAGCTTTGTGTAACAGGCGTGTGGTAAATGATACCCCACTAGCAAAACCCAGCAGTGCTGGTCATCCTGCCAGCAAAAGCAGAAGGCCATCCCTGCCGATGGATTCGTCTTCATCTCAGGAGGAGCTCTCAGAAGTGTTGCTGACTTTACAAGATGAATTTGGACAGATGAGTTTGTGAGTGTGGTATATTCTCCATTGCAGATTATGAATGTAGATGTTTCATATTTTTCCCTTTTTGCTTTGAACTTGGAAGGTTTTGGCTGGGTAAGGTCTTACTTTAGGAAATCTCCAGTGAGTAGTTTTTGTCTTGCTGGCTGTGGAGGCTGTCATTACTCCTTGCAGTTAGAGAATTCTGCTAAACAGTCTGGACACCAGACCTGGGTGTATGTGCAGCAGTGTTAAATTCAGAAGAGACAAGGGAGAAGTGTGGTCATAGCCCCAAAGCAGTGGACTACTGTGGTGTGGACCCAGCCAGCCCAGTACCCTGCAGCCACTCACACACCCCCACACCCCTCCCTGCCCCCTGTGGGCATGGGCAGTGTCCCCCCCTTACACTGTACCATTTACATCCTGCCCAAACCCCACACTTTCCCATATGTACCGGTTAGCCACCAGCACCTTTCCAGTCTTTTGATGTGTGTACCCACAGATATCATTCCTGTAGTCTGTGGACCATCCCTTTACTAGTCTATTGAGTTAATTTAGTCCATGACTTTGGACTCAGCCATCATAGCAGTCGTTCAGGGCAGGAAAATGTTGCACATGAGGCTGGACATGACCCAGCCACGTGCACTCACAGCCCAGAAAGCCAATCCTGTCCTGGGTTGCGTCAAAGCAGCATGGCCAGCAGGGTGAGGGAGGGGTTCTGTCCCTCTGCCGTGCTCTGGAGAGACCCCACCTGCAGTGCTGCATCAGCTCAGGAACCCGCAACATAAGGATGTGAACCTGCTTATGTGAATCCAGAGGAGGCCATAAAAACAGAGGGCCGGAGTACCTCTCCTTTGAAGACAGGCTTAGAGAATTGGGGTTGCTCATCCAGGAGGATTGAAGGCTCCAGGAGGACCTCATTGTGGCCTCTCAGTGCTCACAGGAGGCTACAAGAGAGCTGGAGAGGGACTTTTTACAAGAGTGTGCAGTGTTTGCATGAAGGGTAATGGCTTTAAACTGAAAGTGGGCAGGTTTAGATTAGATATCAGGAAGAAATTCTTTCCTGTGAGGATGGTGAGGCAATGGAACAGGTTGTCCAGAGAAGCTGTGGATGCTCAATTTCTGGAAACGTTCAAGGTCAGGTTGGATGGGGCTCTGAGCAGCCTGGTCTAGTGGAAAATGTCCCTGCCTATGGTAGGGAGTTTGGAACTAGATGATCTTTAAGGTCCCTTCTAACCCAAATCATTCTGTCGTCTCTTGTTCTTTGACCTTCAGCAGCCCCTCAACATAAAGGTCCTCTGAGAGATAGAGCAGGGCAGACAGATGCTTCATTTCCTTTGTCTCCAAGGCAGCTATACTGGAAGCCCACCAGTGCCCTTTTGGGTCCTTTAAATGCCCTCTCCTGAGACGGTCTCTGCCGAGGGTGCACAGAGCCTCTGGGCCAGTCACAGTGGGGTGCTTTTGCCAATTACTCTGTCACGCTGATTTCAGCCTCGAGGACCATGAGCTGTTGGGATCCTCCTGACACTCCAGAAGTACAAATGGGTTCTGCCCCTGTGCAGCTTGATTGCATTAAGGTACACTGTGCTCCTGGGTCTGCTAAAGCCTTGTACTCTTGTGGGGCTGATGTGCCCAGGCCATCTGATCCACACAGTCCAGTAAACCTGGTTGTCCCTCTCCTGCACCTGGCTGCAGACAGGGCTCCTCTAATACTGGTGCTGGGATTCTCCATTTCCTGTAAAAAAAAAATGATTAGAATTCCTTTCCATAAGATCAGTCCTGCCAGTCTGTCTGTGACATTGCCCACTGAAGACATAAGCAGTAACTTTCCTGGAAGAATCCCTATTTGTGGTTGGTTTTGCCAGCAATTCACATACCCGTGTCTCTGGGGTTGAGGTGTATAGGTTTTCCATCCCACTTCATGTTCTCCCTGTGGTCCCACAGGTAAAACTCGGGATTCTCTGTCGTGTGTACCTTCTATATCCTGTCTTCTGTGCAAAAGGAAGCTTGATCTTTGTGGGGTTTAACCAGCAGCTTGGTCCCATGCAACTGCTCACTAACTGGCCCTGATCGAAATCCTCCCCTGATCTGAACCGCATCCAGCACCAGGCTGGATCCTAGCACTGGGACCACGGTGGTTTTAACCCTGGGGATATTGAGCGCTCAAAGGCTGTTGTAATTAGCGTGGAGAAGAAGGGGAAGGTGTGGGACCGTGTGTCCTCTATAGGCTGGCTCGCCGAGCAGGAAAGGAGGAAGGTGTGATGACACCCATTCCCCGAGAGATGGCTCCCGCAGCGCGCGGAGGACACCGATTCCCCCGGGAATTTCATGGCCGAGGATTCCGTGCTACCATAAACCAACACTGTGACCAGCCACTGTTGAGCTAATACAGCGATGCCTAGAAAAGATTTGTCCTCACACACTGTGGTCAGACCTGTCATTAACCCCCTCATGGCCCACGTTGGGTGCCAAGAAGTGCTGTCTCTCTTTAACCCCAGCAGCAGCTAAGCACCATGCAGCTGCTTTCCCACCCTTCCGCTCTGGTGGGATGGGGAAGGAAATACGGAAAAGGTAAAACTCATGGGCTGAAATAAGGACAGTTTAGTAACTCAAAGTAAAATGTAATGATCATAATAATGAAAAAGGGAGAGGAATAAAATCCAAGATAAAAAAGAATGTGATGCACAGTACAGTTGTTCACCACCTGCTGACTGATGCCTGTTCCCAGCAGCAATTGTCCCCTCATGGCCACCTCCCCCTGGCCATGATGTTCTGTGGTATGGAATATCCCTTTGGCCAGTTTGAATCAGCTATCCCAGGTCTCTCCCTGCCCCAGCTTCTTGTGCCCCTCTTCCCCGGGATAGCAGGAGACACTGAAAAGCCCTTGGCTTAGGGTAAGCGCTGCTCAGCAACAGCAAAAACATCAGTGTTATCAGTATTATTTTTGTACTAAATCCAAAACACAGCACTGTAACACCTACTAAAAATGAAAACTCTATCCTGGCCAAAAGCAGGATCTGGACAAATGGTCCATTAAAGGACAGCTTTGCTGGGTGTTTTGCTTGTCCTGGTTAACAGAATATGAATTGTTACTGTACTGCACAACTGCAGTAGGTACAAATACACAAAATATTAACTAAATGAGTGCTGAGATCAAGTTCTCAATGGGTTATTTGATAATTTTGCACAAGCAATTTGAAGTTGGAAGCTACCCTAGGTTATTGAGACTTAATGTTGCAGCAGCCTGCTACCAGGATGTGCTACTGCAGTAATGCTGCAAACCAGCAAAACTTCTTACTGGTTTGTTATGGTGTGTTGGACACGTCTGGCTGCTGATGCTGTGGTTTCCTAGAAGTGTTATTTCTGAGCTGGGTATGAGCTGTAGAAGCCAAGGGAGCCTGATGCAAGCTCTGTTCTGTCTGAATTGTGTGCAGTGATCACCAGCAGCTGTCAAAGCTTGTCCAGGAAGCCCCAACCATTGCAGTGAGGGAAGATCTGGAGAGGGAGCTTGAGGCACTGGTGGAAAAGATGGAAGCAAAAGCAGACCAAATCAGCAAAGTTTGGAGGCATCGTTCACAGGTGAGTATCTTTTGCCTGTGTTCATGCTCTTGTAGAGTTGATGACTTAAGCAGGGTTTTGTATGTTTTACCCTAATCTAGCAGCAGTTGCATAAAGTAGAAATAATTACTTTAGAGTAGTATTGCCTAGTTCTAGCTTTAATGTCCCAAAGGTGGTCTGTGTACCTCCACCTTTCTATCCCAGTATCTTTGCAGAAATACTTTGTCAGCCTTGTGCCCACTCTTCACCCTGTCCTGGACAGAGCTTTCACATCTGTTCTCACATTGCATTTTACAATCCTCTTGTCCTTTGAATATTATTCAACAGTTTTTCTTTACTTGGAGAAAATGACCTATTTATGTTTTAATTTGCATTTTATAAGACCCCAAATGTCCATTTTTGCTTATAACTTTCAAAATGTTTTGGATAGTTTAGACTGTTCGTGCAAAGCTATAAAACATATTCCTTGTTTTCTTTTGTCTTCATTAATTTTAGTGAATTTCTTTCAAGAGCTTAACCCCATGTGTTTAATCTGGTTCAGTTCATATGAAATGAGATTCGCCCTCACCTGGCATAACTCACACACAAAACACATGCTGAGAGCTGACATCCAGAATGGACCTATGAAATGTTTGCAGTTAGAAGCATTACTCACTTTTGATACCTTACGATCTTCAGGGGAACTGGTGCAGAGAAGCAGATGTGCTGTAGTTCCCAGCAGTAATGATGCTGCATGTGCTATTAGCAAAAGGTTTAGAAGCCAGGGTTTAGGAAACTTGCTGCATTCTGTAAGCTGGGAGGAGCGAGCACCCCCACCTGAACAGGTGGGACCTACAGAGCCCCCCATGTTGTGGTTTGGGCATGTGAATGTGTGTGCACCTCTGACTGTCCAGCTCCCCATTCAGTCTTTGTTGGGGAGTACTGAGTCTTACACACTGCGATTCACAGTGCAGTGTGTGGATGCCACCTCTTCACCCCAGCAGAGTTCTCGTATTCTTTTCAAAGCTACATCTCTGGCAGTGACCAGTATGTATGTAAAAAACCCTTTTTTTCTTTTGTTTTCATTTGTAATCACTGAAGGGTAACAGTGAGAAATCAACTTTTTTCATCTCTGCCTTTTTCTGTTACATTTCTAATGGTGATGTTCCCCCATAATGAACTTCTCAGCTTTTAGAGATAGTAGGTCAGACTGTAAGCTAAACACATCTCTAAAGATCCAAGTATAACAACGCTTTGTAAGGAAAATAAAATACTTATTGTTCAGTGTGATTTGGAAACAACTGTTTGCTTAGCTGGGTGAGGTAAGTGGTGGGATATTTCAGCTGTTTGGAAGAATTGCTGAACATAAAACTGAAACGAGGTCACTTCTTAATGTTTTTCTTTGGACTTCTCTTTCAGCTAGAGAGACTTAAGAGAGAATGCAAGTCCAGAAAGACTTCTGCTAAACAAATAAAAGACAGCAGGCTCCCTGTCAATGAGGTTAAAGTAACAACTACAGTAACCACAAAAGGAAAGAATGCAGGTGCCATCAAAGTGAAACCTGGAGAGAAGAGTCGGAGGAATCTTCAGTTGCTGAGAGACATGCAGACCCTACAGACTTCACTACAGAAAGATGATATCAGCTGGGACTACTGACTCTTCTGCAGGAGATGTTCTTTAACCATCCTGGCCAAACTTTCTCACATTTTGGATCTAAAGCAGCTGCCTTTCCTGCTGTGTGGAAGAGACTACTGTACGCTAAGCGCACTTTTGAAATACAGGCTTATGGGCTCCTCAGTTCTCCATCCCTGCATTTGATTGTATATATTATGGTCTAGCTTAAATCACATTCCATTTTCAAGGTACACAGCCACTGAATCTTAACAACAGGGCTCCTCCAGTTCCCTTATGTTATGGTTCCAGCAGTCTCTCTGTGTTGTTCCAGCACTCCAAGCACTGCACGTTTACATGGGTTGGTGTCTGTGTGACGTGCCAGTGCCACTTCATGCTGTTGTTGATCTGGGAGGCTTCTCAGGATGCATCTGTGTGAAAACAATGCTGCAGCCCTGGGTTTTGAGGACTTTTGTCACTTCTGTTGTGTGTGCAGCTGCAATGACTCCATCTCTGGGAGTGTCTGAGGGAGAACAGGTAAACCCCTTCAAAGGTGTTCTGTAGAGCTCTCTTCAAAATGCTTCCCTAGTTCTTGTTCTGCTGCGTTGCATTAGTCAGCGTCAATGGCAGTGGATGTTTGAGTACTCAGAAAAGGAGCAAAATAACTTATGAATTATGTTGTTTAAGGATCAAGTGAAATTTTTCTACAGAAATCTTGCTTTAGGAAGAAGCTGTAGGATAGGGGGTAATACCCTTCTCTAGCTGACAGCTTTGGGTGGTAAAGGAGTGAGAGAAACCACGAGTGTTTTAAACTGCAAGTGCCTCAATCATGCCATTAGGTCCTGGCGTCTTGCTTTTAACTTGAATTGTGTGCTTTGATGAGGTATCTACTTTGGTAGTATTGCAATTAAGTTTGTGCTCTGACTTGCACAGCTGATTAAATGTTATTTATTATGTTAATAATTTAAAGAATTTCCTATTAATGGAATGTATAGAAAACCCAGATTACCTGTATATACAGTTGAAAAATAATAAAGCCAGCTTGCCTGTTGAATGATTTGTGGGAAAGCTGCACTTCCTCTAAATTAGCTGGGTGTTTGCTGCAGCACTGTGCCACAGCCAGTGGGCTTTTCATGGTGAGGTGCCTTCTGCCTGGTCAGGGAATGAGAGCTGCAGGTAAGGTTAGAGTCAGAGTAGTCCACCCTTGCCTGTAGCTCTGCAGGGTCAACACAGGCACAGAGGGGTTCAGTTTGGTGCCTGTCGGTGATCCACCCCGCTTGTCTCCTTGCATCTAAGGCACATAAGGTGTTAGCTGTGATGGAAGTCAGATGCTGCTAAGCAGGTATAATGGGAGTAGCCACCTAAAGAGCAGTTCGTACCAGAGGTCCTGAAGAATCTGTAGCTGAAACTTATGCTCGGTCATTTTGCTTGGGAAGGACCTCTGGAGATCAGCTTGTTCAAAGATGGGTTAACTTCAGCATGACCTCAGGCTGTCCTCATGCAGCTCCTTACTGGTGGAAGGCTTAGGAGTATTTTAGGAGTACCATCCATGCTGCCTACAGTGAATGAGGTGGCCAAATTAGAATGAAGCCCACTACAGGTGAGAGCATCAAGCAGCATCCACTGACTTGACCACAAATCATCTCAGTGAATTGGGGCTTTGCAAAGTGACATGCAAAAATGTAAATCTTTCTTTTACACATAAGTTACTGTGCCAATGCCCTGTAAGGTGCAGGAAATGTGGAGTTTTTAATTGTGAAAGCATTTCAGAATACTTTGAAATACTTTCACAATTAAAAAAAATCTGCACTTCACTGTCTAATGCACAGTTTCTGTGAGAGTTGGGGTTTAACTTGGAGAGGAGGAGGCTCTGGGAGACCTTCTAGAACATAAAAGCGTTACAAGAGAGCTGGAGAGAGCGTGTAGTGATAGGACAAGGGGGAATGGCTTTAAACTGAAAGAGGGCAGATATAGATTAGATATCACTGGCATAAGTTGGTCAGAGAAGTTATGGATCCACCCCTGGAAGTGTTCAAGGCCAGGCTGGATCAAGCTTTGAGCAATCTGGTCTAGTGGAAGGTGTCCCTGCTCATCAGGGGGGGTTGGAACTGGATGGTCTTTAAAGGTCCCTTCCAACTAAAACCATTCTGTGATTCTGTTTTTATAATACTGAGCAGCTAAGCACTGTATCTGTATTAATACTGGTCTGTACAGGATAAATGAAACTCGTCCAAAGATGAATCTTGGTTTTCTGTCTTTCTAGACTTCAGAGTTTCAACATTAGCGTCTTGCAAGACCCTCTAGAGAAGAATGAGAGAGATTTAGATTTCACACACTGAACTTGCGGTGCTATTTATTTAATGTCTGCGTGTCCTGCAAGTCCTTTGGAAAACCACATAGTTGAAAATAAGAGCCCAGGAACTTTATCCATTTATCAGCTTTTATTAGTGTTAAGGAAACCAAACAGCCTTCATCAAGAAACAAAATATACACACATAGTCAATTTGCTAATACATAATAATGCTTAAACCATCTTATATAATGATTGTACGTAAGAGCAGACCTGCCCTTTAACCTCAAAGCAAATCCAAGTCCTTAGAAAGTATTTTGTGTGGATTCTTTGCACTATTGAACCATAATGCCACAGGCCACCCTATAACAAACACGGTGATGCTGTATAGCCTGTTACTCATCCTGGTGGAAGGTGGCTGTGGATTTCTCTGTAAGCACGGTGTGGTGATTGCAGCAGTAGAGCAGGCAGAAGTGGAGACTGCAGGAGGAAAGTACTGTTAACTTCCTTGGAAGGAATGTGGCTTTTCAAAGGCAGCTTCTTAGGTGTAAATGGGTCTACTCTTACGCTCTGTCCAGAAATCCTTCTCTAGTGAAATAGCAGCTGAATGAAGCAGCATGCTAGCAGGCATTGTAAACAAGTGGCCACAGTCTGGGATCCTGTCATAAAAGAGCAACACAGGAACCCCCACCACGCAGTTCCCCGTAGCACAGAGGTGGAGAAGCAGCCTGGAGTGAAGACCATGCACATACTTAACTGTCTTTGCTGTAAGCCCCATGTTCTGCAACCCTGTGCTTACCTGTTTGGAAGAGCAAGGGGGCAGTCATGGTTTCACTAAGTTTGTGTTTTATCTCCTACAGTATTAAAATTGAATTTCAACTTGAGTTTAGTTGAGTGACACCAATTCTTGAAGCAGACTATGAGGAAAAGGTAGGGTTTAGAAAATGGCTAAGCTCTTCAGTCTGCCAGAAAAACAGTAAGCAGCAGTTGCAATGCAGGCAGAAAGGCGTCTTTGGTTGATGCACAGTTGCTTCCATTAGTTAACAGAAAACTGAAATACCGTAAGTACACCACTATAACCCTGCACAGAAGCATTAAAATCGCTAATTATGCTTACCCGAGCGAAATGTAATGGCTGATCCCAGCAGTTCACATGTGCCCCTTGGTATTCCACTACCTTTCCTCTGATGACTGAGGCACTGGAGGCCAGAGGGGCTGTGGAAAGCCCAGGGGAGCCAGGCTCTGCTCCCCCCTCACAACTAAGGGTGCTTAAGTTGTATCCTGGCTCACCCACTGTAAACCATAAGCGAGATTCTAAAGTTGCAGAGATGGAAGTAAATGTCCTACAAAATCAAGTCCTGTATCTTGCTCCTCTACTGCCATGTTTAATTGGGAGAAGCTGCCCTTTCTTTAAATAAGGCATCATTTACATGGCTTCCTATGCTCTAGGTCAAGGTGAAGGGAGTGACACGTTTCCAGGTGTGCTGGCAAACACCCTCATTCACTCTGCTGTGCAGACATTAACAGCAGAGGGGTTGTCCATCACAGCTGCATCAGGCTCCAATACAAAGTCAGGTTTGGCGTTTGAAACTTCTGAGCAGACATCTTTCCTCCACAGTTCTTCATTCTCGTGCACAGTGTCTTTAAAACCAAGTGATTCCCAGCACTTCAGTGAAGAAAGAGCGAGCTCCAGGCTTCTTACAGGTGGCAAGTGCAATTGGCTTGTATTATAAGCTAGCCACTCAGAAGGTTAATTGCATAGGGGGCCTTGTCTGTGTTTGTTTTTGCTTTAAGCTTTCTCTAGTTCTACAGTTACTAATAAATTACCCTGGAAAGAAATAAATAAATAGGTTGGCATCTCCCAGGCACCATGCTGGCAATGCAGGGGGTTTCAGAAAAGCTGCCCCCCATGGTCCTGGGAAGGTACTCAGCAAAAAGGAAGTCTATATTATACAACTGTCTGTACAGGAGCGACGCACTGTGCGGGAGAGCCGGCTCGCTCCGAGGATGAGGTGGAACGGTTGGTGATCTCTCTCTGCAGTTCCTCCACTTTCTTCTGCAGCTCAGCCCGCTTGGCCAGAAGCTCCTTGTAGCGATTGTGGACAGGCTCCTGCAAGGAAATGTGTAGCTGAGTGTTGGGAGGTCAGCATGGAACTCAGCTGGGAGCCTGAAGCACAAAACTGTTGCTGACCTTACAGTTATGAGGGAAGGAGGGGAAGTACACGAGTGTCATCAGTCTCCAGCCCACAGGTACCTGACTTTGGGATGCTCATTTGGATCCGACATGCACAGTGCAATGGTGGCTAAACAAAACAGTCTCTACATATTTTGAAAGATGACAATTGCCAAACTCTAATCTCTGACTTTTCTGGGGGACACTGACCACGGCATCTCAGCCTGGACATAATTTCAGGGGCTTGGGGGGGAAAAACCCAAACAGATTCTTCTAAATATTTTCACATAGTTCTGACTGTTTAAGAGTCAGTACTGCAAAGTGTTTGCTGGACTCCTGTCTCTAATGCTGCAGATTTGTAAAGCTGTTACCTGCAGATGGAGACTAATCTGGGAATTTTTGTCCCTTTCTACTAAAAGGTGATGTCAGCATTCAGGGTCATACTCAGACTGCTTGTTTGAGATGCCTGCCCCAGGCAAGCCAGCTTCCCTGCTGGCTGGGGTCAGGGGTGTAGGATGGCTGCTGCCAGACCCTGTGCCCCAGGCAGCCAAAGCAAGCAGCAGGTTCCCTCACCAGTAATTTACATACAGCCCCAAAATTCCCATCTAGAATCCCACATCCACAGAAGTCTTAGGGGTTTAAGCTCTTTTGTAAAGATAATTCTGATCGTTTTCCCCACATTCTAAGTGAGAAATTTCCCAAATTGCTGAAAATCTTCAGCTCCTGCAGATTTCACAAGGTGGTGACGTCCAGCTGAGCACAAGGCAGCTCTAGTTGGTGCTTGCTCTTGCTGGCATTTGAATTTAGGTGTTTGTTTTCTGATTTAAGCGTAAGTTTGTACATTACCTAAAGGTCTTGAACTCCAAAATAAGAGCAGTGCTACTAGGAGAGAGGGAAGCAGAAGTAGGAAGAGACATACCTGAGGCTTCATCCTGGGGTTCCAGCGGATGTAGTAGCCGACCCACAGCTCGAGGTGGCGCATGCTGGCCACGGGATACAGGACGTGGTTGGAGTAGCTCACGTACAAGGGGTTAGTAAAGTCTTCCAGTTGGCTGTTGATGTAAGACCAAAGTGATACAGTCTTTTTTGGAAGGCTCTGTAAGGGAAGGGGGTGGAGGTGGCTTTATTTGCCATACGAATCCCAGCTATCTACAAACTACAGCAGCACAGACATATGCCTGTCATTAATATGGAGCTGGTTGCTTTTTTTTGTAGCTTAAAAATCCCCCCAAACTGTTCTTTTGATGTGGTTATTGTACTCAAAGCACATGGATGCAGGCACACACGCCCTGGCATGGAACAAACCCTTGGACCCACTCAGCTGCCAACACAGACCAGGAACCACCCTTGGTACAGCGAGGGGACACTGCCATATGAACTCACAGTGCTTTAGTTACACTTCACTTCTCTGAAGTGCTCCTGGAGGACTTGCTGGAGTACTTAATTGGAAAGGAAAAAAAGAAAACATTTGACTTAGGCCCTGATCTAGTGGAATAATTAGGCTTGTGAATACTCCCACTGAAAGCAGTGTTGAAGTACTTTCTAGAATAAGAAGTTCACTAGGCTGAGGCCTTTAAAAAAAAACCCCAAACCCACGTGCAAACAGCATACAGATTTTCGTCTCTGGAAATGACAATTATTCAATCACTGTTGACTCCAGAGAAACAGGGACACTGATTCCACTATAGTAAAATGTTATCCCTTTTACATTACAGTTAATTTTTATGATTATTTTTAAGAGATGTTCTATCAAATATAATCACATGAGGTCACACACTGCCCTCGTGTACCTCTGTGCTGTCAGGCTGCAGCCTTTGATGACAGACTGCTTCATCTTCAGGTAGGTGAGACAGAATGAGTGCCACTGTTTCCTTCTAATTCCAGACTGGGTCTGAATGTACACATCTCTATGCTCCTCCATGGGCAAACAAACCTCGGTGAGACTGCAGGGCAGAGCTGGCTTGTGGCAGGACAGAGAAGCACGTCCTTATGAATAGTAGGAGAGCTGTCCTCTCCCAGAAAGATGCAAGCACAGCAAGAACACACATTAAGACCAGTTACTTGCTGTAACCCGTGTGTGCAGAATGACAGCACACACGTGGTAGTTAAAAGCACCCTAAAGGGACCACTTCAAAGAAAAGGGACGTCAAGAAAGTACCAGTTCCCACAGAGAACGCTACAGTAAACTGAAGTTCAAAGTAAAATTGTGTTTCCACTACCTGGGAGACACCTGGAGCTATTCAACCACTAGTGACTAACTGGAAGTAGACAGAGTGTCCAGAAGGGAGATGGTGTTGCTCTGAAACATAAAGTCTCCAACAGACAGCAGTTTGTGCAAAGAGAAAAATACCCCAAGTCCCAGCTGTTGAGAAGGGGGGATTTCCCAGACCCACGTTTACAACTATCTTTGAGTGAGAAGCCAGCTTCCGTAGCAATATCTGGCCAGCTAAAACAAACAGGAACAGGCTTTTCCCTTGGAGAGAAGCTGTCTTACCTCCTTCACTCTCTGCTGCTCACTGCTGCACAGGAAGGTCCCAAACAAACAGCTGTACAGGTGATCCAGGATGGTGATCAGGAAGTACTCATTGAACTCAAATGCTGTAGGAAACTTCAGGCAGAAACAGAAAATTAGGCTGGAATTTTAAAAAAGGAAAACAAACTTTCTCTCACTCTCTGGTCTTGGTTAAGGAGTTGGCCTCTTGATTTCTAGAACAGCATCTGTCCCTGTTCCCTGCCTGGCTGGGTATTCAGGGTCATATTTGCTCCTTCCAGAAGCAAGAGTTTCCCTCTTGGAAAGCTGCTTTGCATGTGCAGAGAGGAATTTTGAGCAAAAGCCAGAGGTCTGAAGGGTTAGAGCATTGTGTTTATATACATTTAGTGCTGCTTCAAATTGGAGCTTGCTCTCCTCTGCCTGTCCCTCATGACAAGCCATGCAGCCAGACTGAACAAAAGGCACACATGAAATAAATGCACTCAAAAAGCAGAAATTTCCCAGGGCCAAATGGAAATCATCTGGGGGCCTAATACAGCCCTTCCCAAAGGGAACGGCAGGGAGACACCTTGCAACAGAGGTCAGCAGGAGGAGAGGGTGTATGGGTACATGCCATGTTTGTTGTTGAGTTCGGTGCAGAAACAATCTGACCTGAGACAGGGACAACTGAAGCTTCACAAAGGGTCAGTAAGAATGCGTACAGTGAACTGCAAAGACAAACCGGGGTGATGGAGAGGAGAGTAGGAGGCCTTCCTCCCTCACAACCACCCTTCTCCTCCCAGGCTGCCCCAGTTGCAACATCCTGACCTCACCAGCTGCAGAAGCAATCCAAAGAGACCACAAAGAAAGAGATTTTGATGATGGCAAAGCCTCTTCTCTCTGCATGGATGTGGTACAGCTTCATATATAGTGGCATCCTTCTTTTCCATTTCTCCTAGTCTAATCCATTATAATCTTAACTTTTTTTCAGTGAACTGCCTGACCATAGCTGACATTTGTGTCACAGAAGACACAAAAAACCTTCCATGTTCCACATACCTTGGGGAAAAACCTCTCAGACACAGAGGATCTCTCCTGGACTGTACCTCTGCCATGCCTGGTCTGAAGTGAGGCACTCAGCTCTGTACATCACACTGTGAATTGGGAGCAGTATCTCCCTTCAGCAGAAGTTAAAATGGAGCGTGTCTTGCGGCAGGTTTGATTACAGGATCAGCTCGAGCAGAGGCAACAGGGATCTGCTGCACCCACCGTGCTAGAGACTGACATCAGCAAGTGCCTTCAGGCTCTTTGCTAAACAGACTCCCAAAAAGCCTACTGCCAGAATCAAAGCAAGAGTACAAGCCCAGGAAGGAAAGCCTCCACGGATCAGCCTGGAAATCATTCCTGTGTCCAGACACCACGCCATGTCTCGGCACACTGGCTTTGTGGACACGAGTACCACTCAGCAGTTTACCTGTCTTGTCATTTGCCAGACACAGTCGATGAACTGAAGGAAGACAGGAGAGCGATCCGCGTCCGCGTGATTCTTGTCCCCATGGCCAACTCTCTGAAACAGCAGGACAAAGAACACGAGTCACACAGGGCTTCACAGAGAAACTGCTGGGGTCTGCTCTCAGCCACCTAAACCTTTACCAACAGCTTTAAAAAACTTCAAATGAGTCTTGATACTGCTCTGTCCATATCAGTGGGTAATGGACTAAAGGACAGCTGCTCCCTTTGTGTTTGAAGTGAAAATTCTTTACGGGGATATTTTCATGCTAAGTTAAAACACGAGTTGTTTGAGTAGAGGCTCCAGATGCTATGCTGGCACTGATTTCAGTTAATAGCTACAGTTCAGAAGGAAAAAAAATGAGAATGCTTTTTGCTTCGGTTGCAGCTGTTGTCCTGGCTACTTCAGTAGTAGAGCGTGCTAGATCCAAACACTACCTACAGGCACGGCATGCGGCGATAACCGTCACGCAACACCTCGCGGCTTCCAAGAGCTGTACAAACACCAGCCCAGCCCATCTCCTGCCACCTCCAGAGGCAGTAATGACAGTATTCCCAGAGGGAGGCCTCCAACCCTGACCATGCTGTGTGGCCAACACATGTGAGGCACGACTCCTCAGAACTAGCAGAGTACATTAATGGTTATATATTACCCGGGAGCCCCAAGTGCTGTACAAAGACACGAGACCATGTAAGTAACAGAGATCCCTAATGCTGCTCTCCCCTCACCAAAGAAAATCACTATCAATATCTCCTTTGGCTTCCTTAGGTGAAGAAGCTGTACAAGAACTCATTGTTCAAATACCAGATAACAAGTTTTGCTGCAGCAAACCTCAGTTGGTTTAGTGCCTCAGTCTCCCCACCTTCCTCAGAGCATTTGACAGTGCAATCCACCACTGCAAGTGCTGTACACAGACCTTGCAAAATTAAACAACCACTAGAGAACAGCTTCGAGCAAAACACAATAGGAACAAAGACTGAAAGGATACTACTGAAAAGCTCTCTCAATTCCCATCAGGGCAAACCGTAACAAACTGCTGTGTCACAAGCCCACAAAGCTGCTTGTCTGCCAACTGCGAGGGCACAACTACAAGCTAGTCTTGGTCCAGGCTCAAACTGTTGCTCTTTCACCTAAATAATTAGAAGCCTCTCCATAAACAAAGTGTGCCTCAGAAAATGTGAGGTCAAGGCTATAAAAAAATTCCCCAACCTCTTCAGTACCAAAGCATTTCTTAGATGACGACGCTCAAGCAGTCCCAGAAAATGGACTGAACTGCAAAGAAAGACAAAAAATAGCCTAGTGGTTTCTGTCAACTCCCAGAAATGCCAGCAGAAATGCCAGCACTGAACCCAAAGCACACTGTTAGTTTAAGCTTAATCATGGGAACATGACATTATCAGTCAGACATCTGAGAGATTTAATACCACCTGTTCCTTGTATCTAACCAATACAGTCCCAAGGAGGCTAAGAGATGAATGGAATTATAGGCAGAAAACAATAGCATCAGCATTCACCTCTCTTCTGCAAGTTCAGGCTGGAAACTTCTCACAGAAAAGGCTAAACTCCTTTGAAATCCTTCAAGAGGAACAATAACTTTCTATTCAGTGCCTTCCACAGGCTAGTGACTCACCAGCTGAAATCTGTGGCCGAAGCTCAGCCACTCCTTCTCCACTAGCACTTCAAAGCCCCTGATAGTTCGGTAGTAGCCATCCAACATGAGCAGGGAGAGAGAGGTGAGCTGGGCTGTCCGGTCCCAGCCATCACTGCAGTGAACAACCACAGATGTCTTCCCCGATTCCACTTTGTCAGCAATCCGAAGGGCTCCAGCAAGAATGAGCTAGGACAAGGAAAAAATCAAATTACAAAATCTCTTTGGAACAGAAACTATAAATGAAAAATGGCTAGTGACAGCACAGGACAAACCAAGGGCTCTGCTTGCCTCAAGGAGAATGGTAAATCAGTTCCAACTACTTTATAACTAGGACAGCAAACTGGTGAACACATTTTTTATTCCAGCAAGATGACGACACATCTAAAGTGTAGTGTAGGCACAACTCTAGAAGAGCCCTTGCATTGAGCTCAGTCCTTGGACAAGTCAGGATTTAAATGCAGGAGCATTTTGTGACCAACAGGAACACAACATGGCTATCCACCTCAGAGCTGTCCCAGGAGCAGATCTGCCCCTCTCTGCATCAGCAGAGCAACAATGTATGCTGGACATTTTTAGGAGAGAAAGAGCATCATTTGAAAACCCACATCTGTAGAAGTCAAAACATTTTGCCTCCTTATTCTGACTCTGCTTAGATTCCTGAAAGGCTGACATGGCATGAATTCCCAGCATTTGCTTGTCTGGACCAGGCAAGAACATCAGGATGTCAAGGACCTGAGTCAAGAGCACGGAAACTCTGTGACTCCTAAGCTCTAAGCAGAGCTTTCACAGTTACATATCAACCAGGAAAAGCCTTCACTTCCAAAACACCATCTTTCAGTGTTTCAACCCCTTCTCTTGTCTCTCTTCCCATCCCCTTAAGATTCCTCACTCCAAGAAACTATGGTTTTAGTTGCTAACAAATTGTAAGTCTTTATATTTACAAGGAATCAAAAATCCTGGAGCTAGCTCTGGGTGTCTTTCCCAGTGAACAGACTGGTAAGGACTTGTGGTTGCTCATGCATCTACTCACATGCAGTGAGTAGATGCAGACATGCATACCTTGATATGCTCTAGCCAGTGAGTTGACTCTAAATTAGACAGCCAGTGAGTCTCCTCGATGTTGGGATACACAATTTCTTTCAGTTTTCTCAGCGACTCTCTCATAACATGTATATTGTGAATGTCCAGGAACACTAATTCTGCATTCTGATAGGCATCTTCACTCTCATAGCCCCCTCCTTTAGCCTGAAGAACAAAATTCACATACAAATCATTAAGCAAAAACATATTTTATACTTTACCCCAGTCATCTGTCCTGAGAAAACAGCAGCTGACAAAATACCCCCGTGACTGGACTATCTAAAGCAGGCAAAAAACATTGGCTTTATCTTACAGTTGGGAGCAAACATGTACAGGCGCACACTTTGTGTCTCTCTTCTGCAATAGCTAATGAATGCTACAATTTTTACCAAAGAATATCACATTACAAGCCTTCTTTTCCTCTGTAATTATCATTTATCCACATTCATGCTGCTAACCCATTACATTCGCTATTCTATCATTTTTAAATTTACCATACCATTACAGAGGAGTATAACCCACACATTAATTGCCTTTCCTAAGCAGTGGGAAAGGCAGATTTAAAAAAAAAAAAGAGCTTTAGGGCAACAAAGCAGGTCCAACATTAAAACAAAGCTTGAAGTGATGACATGAAACACAAATTTTAGAAGGGTAGAATGATGGACCCTGGGATCTACTGATCTGATCTGTCAGCCTCACCTCTGACCAGCCCAGCGGCGTTCTATGAGGGAGTGACTACAGCAGTGGACAAGGAAACGGCTGTGGATGTAATTTACCTGGACTTCTGTAAAACCTTTCACAAAGTCCCCCACAACATCCTTCTCTCTAAATTGGAGATGATGGGTAGAGAGTTTGATGGATGAGAAATTGGATAGTCACAGCCAGAGGGTAGTGGCCAATGGCTCAATGTCCAATCAGTGGCAAGCGGTGTCCCTGAGGAATCTGTATTGGGACCAGTGCTATTTAATATTTTCATCAATGACAAAGACAAAAGGATCAAGTGCACCCTCATCAGGTTTGCAGATGACAGCAAGCTGAGCGGTACAGCTGACACTCCTGAAGGATGGGATGCCATCTAGGAGGGACTTGGACAAACTCAAGAAGTGTGTCCATGGGAACCTCATGGCATTTAACAAGACCAAGTGCAAGGTGCTGCACCTGGGTTGGGGCATACCCCAGTATCAAGACAGGCTGGGGGATGGACAGATGGAGTGCAGCCCTGCCAAGAAGGATTTGGGGTCACTGATAGATGAGAGGCTGGACATGACCCAGCAATGTGCACTGGCATCCCAGAAATCCAAACATGTCCTGGGCTGCAACCAAAGCAGAGTGGGCAGTAGGGGCAGGGAGGGGATTCTGCCCCTCTGCTCTGCTCTGGTGACACCCCACCTGCAGTGCTGCATCAGCTCTGGGGTCCCAGCACAGCAACGACATGGAACTGTTGGAGCAAATCCACTAAGATGATCAGAGGGCTGGACCACCTCTCCTGAGAGAAAAGGCTGAGAAGGGAAGGCCCTGGAGAGACCTTATAGCAGCCTTCCAGTACTTAAAGGAGGCTTATATGAAAGATGGGGACAGATGTTTTAGTGGGGCCTGTTGTGACAGGACAAGGGGTAATGGTTTGCAAGTAATAGAGGGTAGATTCAGACTAGATATAAAGAAGAAATTTTTCACAATAAGGGTGGTAAAACACTGGAGCAGAACAATGGTAGATGCCTCATTTCTGGAAACATTCAAGGTCAGGTTGCACATGGCTCTGAGCAACCTGATCTAGCAGAAGATGTCCCTGCTCATGGCAGAGGAGGGTTGGACTAGATGACCTTTAAAGGTCCCTTCCAACCCAAACCATTCTATGACTCTGTTACAGCAGAAAGAACATAGCAACTTTCCTTGACATTAGCAATACCCAGTTATATTTTGAAATGAAAAATCCTGACGCCTGATTTTCCAAAGTGCTGAGTATCTCCCGCTGCCATCACAGTTAGCAGGGACATAGTTCTGGTGCTGTTAGAGGAAGCAGTCTTTCAACCAAGTAAACTGAAAAATGGTGATAAGCAAGATCCAGGGTGCTGGAGTCTGACCTCAGTATTACTTCAATATTTTTCCCTTTCCAATCTCACTTACCATTGTAGATTAATACAAGGGATTGTTAGTAGTCACACTGATAGCTTACAGAAACCACTGCAGGTATAAAAGCCTGTCTAGAGAATCAGATCATTGCATGCAGATTTCCCAGTGGAAAACCCTTTTGTGATCCTTAAGAATAATATGAAATGGTGATGGGAAATGTGCTCTAAATTATGACATTCCCAGTTTTAGACAGATGAAAAGGTACTTGACCTTATTGGCTACAGCATTCACACTAGGCCGTGCATCAAAAATGAAGATTTTATGGGACTGAGCATTAGAATCCATGATGGCTTGAAGGTACTTTTCATCCTCCTTGCTTCGTTTGCCACTCACTCCCACCATGGGCTGGCTACAGCGAGTAATTGTTGCTTGACTTTCTGGGTGAATCCATGACAAGACCTTCAGAAACAAATGGGAAATAAATTAAGGAAAAATTAAACCAGTGAAGTGAATTACCTGTAATGGCTTGTTCTGGGATCCTGTGTTGGTGGGTTCCAGAAGGCTGGATTCTATTAAATCACAACTGAATGAAAGAAAGAACTCTTCTGTCCTTATTCATTCTGGTGGCATTCCCAAAGTTTTAACAAACAAAAGGTGATCAAATTGTTTAACTCTGACTGTAAAATATGATGCACTGTTTTTCTGGCTGGTGAGTGAGTCACTATGTGGGATATGTCTTACTTTATGTTACAACATATAAAAGTTAAGCACTTTAGGAACAGACAGAATTTCCTACAGACTTGCAAAGTAAACCAGTACCTTTTCAGTTACATCTCAAATAATCATCATAACCATGTGTTTTGTCATAATTTCATTTAATAAGCACGCTCATCAAGAGTATTGCTATGTATTCCTCTATCCTGAAAGTCAGAGTAGGCCAGACAATCGTAAACAGCCAAACAGGGCTGCTTTGTGTTTCCCAGGAACTGAACTGAGATTTGGTCTGAGTCGTGCCAAATTATCTTATCTTCTAATTTTGGTTTAGTCTACATCTCTTTCACAACAGTGGTTTCAGCAGATACTGTTGTTTTCTATGTCCTCAAACATGTTGTCACTTTTATTATCCACTGACCATTTATTTGCTCCCTGGAATCCACTCAGCGTGATCTTGGTATTACTTATTGCCCAAAGGTATGTGTAACAAAACCACATCAAAGTGGCTTCTTCTGACCCACTCACTGGTATGCGTCCTCTTGATCTGAAGGATGCCACTCTCTTTAATTCCTCGTCAGGAATGTTTACAGGCACAGCTAGAATGGCAGGGTATGTATCACACAGCTCATAGCGTTCATTAATTTTGGTCAACCTCCAGCTTTCATTGGGAATTCCCTAAAGAGGAAACAGCACGTTAGCAAATGAGTCGCTCTGAGACCTCAGCACAACAAAATCCCCAGACCTAAAACTGAAGGCAACTTTTGTTAGTGAAGGACATTTAGGGATGGCACCTGGGAATGCATTATCTTGGTAAATTGCATTTCATGTATCTCCCCAGAGCTTTGCTCAAGTCACTGAAGAGCAGGGAAACTGGACTTCAGGCAGGGTCACCTATGGCAAAGGAACTGCGGAGGCTACAGAGGTAGCAACGCAGGCGATCTCCCTGAATCCACCTTTAAGATACCTCTTGGTCTCATCATGGGCTTACAGAAGAGCCAGGAGCAGGACAAAATGGGTGACCAACTCACTCCTCTCATGGCACTTAGTTCAAATGGCGTGAGTGGAAACTGGGGATACAAAGTGGAGTTATCAGACAGGATGGAGGGGAGGGGCAGAAGAGAGAACATCCCCAAAAAATCAGCCTGGTTTGGGCTTTGTTCAGTGTTTGTGGCACAACTGTGCAAACCTCTAAAAACACCAAAAACTTAATTCTATGTCTCTGGTTGCATGACTTCATGTGATGTGCAATTCCCATCTTTCTGTCAGACTGAGCTCTCCTGTTGTACTCAGGACTTGGGCTGGGAGAGCAGGGAATCTCCACACACACATCATTAAGCTCAGTGCAGCGTGACAGGGAAGCCACTCAACAGCTTCCCAGACAACAACCTCCAGCTAACACCTGAAGCACGATGGGGACAATCCTGACAACGTGCAGACGTGGTTTGGCTGATGCTGGGAAAGAACAGACCAACACGGCGTGGCTGGTGCAGCTGCCTGCAAGGAGAGATTTAAACAGACCCTTGCCGCAGCAGGGGTGAGCTCCAACACAAAGCATCTCTGTGGGGAAGACACATCTGCTGCAGCACACATGGCCAGGCTGTGAAGCACAGAGTGTATTTTAGGGGAACATCAACTCTTAACACAATGCATGCCTCTGTTCTAATAAACACTACTTCATTTTAAAGGAGGGTGATGGGACACTGATTACCATTGTCACAGCTCCCACAGGAAATAAGTGACAAATCTAACACGAGTCAGAGATGTGATAATTATGGCTGACCCACACAGACTGCAGCCAGATCCCCACCACAGTGGTAAGTCACGCTGTCAAAAGAGGTCATGGTTAGAAATCTGAGGGGAAGCCAGACCTTCTGTCTAGTATCAGTCACACACCCTGCTTGTGAACCACTGCTGTCCTTTGGCCCTCCCTGGGAAGGAAATGTTACTACAAGGATCACAGGTACCCCAAAAGCTATTTTTGGCACTGCCTGAAGCTGAAGAATTGGCAGAAACAGGCATCAAAGCAGGCTGTATACACAGTTCAAGCCTACTGATGGGTAAAACATGCTCAGAGGTCAACCTGCTGTACCCAGCACGGATGGGATCTGCTGGGTCCATCAGCTCTGCTGCTAGCCAGGGAATAGCACAACTCTGGCCAGTGACCAAGCTGGTTACTACCTGGAAGAGGACTAATGGCAGCTTAGTTCTCAGCCCTGTCCTAATAAGTACATGCAATGGATCCACAAGCAATTCCTGGAAATTTCACCTCCCTCAAAAATGAATGAAAACTATGCTGTCAGCACAGTCTTGGCAAGGAAAATGGGACTAACAAGCAGCTACGTGGAAGAAAGGCTCATTTTCTTTATACCCAGCAACTCTACCAATGCTTATGGAGAAGACCAAGCAGCAAAGCACCCTCTTCACAGTGCTGGGCAGTGCAGCTTCATCACACACTGCTTGGGCCAGAAACTGAGCTCTAAAGCTGTCCAGAGCTCCTTTCAGCTGCCACACTGACAAATTTGAAGGAAATCTTTCCTCTGTGATAGCCCAGACCAGAAAAATCCATTACAAGCCCCCAAAGAAAGAAAAGGCACTGTATGTCAGCATTCACATTTCCTTTGACTCATGGGGAATGTCTGCTTTTCCCTGGCCCAGGAGCCTTGAATCACAGCACCACCCAGAACACTTTGGATTTGGGTCATGACTTTCACTAAGGACTGGAAGCAAACAGAAATAAGCCAAGTGGGCTAAAAGAGAAGCTGAATTTGCATCTTCCCTGGATGTCTGCCATAATGCAGTGTAGCTTCTGCATTTATTCGTGCTCCTTTAGATTTGCCCTTTCTCCAGCTGGAATCAATAGAAAAAGCTAAACGTGATTTAAAGCACACTGGTATTTCCTCATCTAAGATGCATTTCACTGCTTCCTGGTAGTTGTAAGCGCCCAAAAGCCTACTATCAAACCAAACTGTTACAGATGTAACTCAATAAGCCTCTGCAGGCTAAGGAGTTGCTCTGGTAGCTGCCTGCCTGTGCACCTGCAGGAGGAACTCAGGCATGCCTCCCTAACAGCAGGTAGAGATCATCCCGAAGTTGCTAGGGCACATGGCATACCCATGTTAGTGACCAGAGACTTCTGCACACGTCTGTCTTATAGTCATTCAAGCCTTACTTTAATGACTTGTGCTCACTTATCACTTGATTTACACGTTATAGAAAATGGAATTTCTTTGTTTGCAGGGAAAAACTGTTGAAGCCACACCAGCGCGGCACTGACACCACACCACCTTGCAAAGCACATGGTTAAGGTTAAGCACATGAAGATCTTTCACTGACAGGAAAAAAACCAATTTCCTTGCTGTAGTTACACACAGTCCCATCTCTCCAAGGGATCCAGCATATCCACTCTGAACTTAGATATGTAGGTGCACCTTGATCTGCAGCAGGCAAGGCAGGGAGGGTCCTGAGTAACACCAGCTGTACCCCTCTCAAACTTGGTTTGAACCATGAGATGCCAAGAGGCTGAGCACACTGGGCTGAGGCACATCCCTGCACCAACACAGGATACAGCTGCAGAGCCAAGCTGGTCCCTCTGGGTACACTCAGCCCAGGCTGTGTACACTCAGCACCAGAGTGCTGTGATCTATTCAGCAGTAGAGACGTAACCAGCATAAGCAGCATCTCAGTTAAACCATGGGACATTTAACAATTCAATCCTCACTTTACTCCCCTCAGTTACACCCAACAATCCTCTGCAGGATGGTATCATGCTTTATCTTTCCCGCTTGGCTTGTATACTAATGCTGGGCACTTCTTTTATCCTCAAAACAGGTCAGTGCTTCTGGGTTACGAGTTTCTACATGTGTTCTCTGAATGCAGCAACCACAGCCCTACACTGTGGCTCTCCGGTAGATATGACCAGAGCATAGGATATTAGACAAGAATGACTTGTGTAGGGAAACATCACAGAACTTCACAACCTCGTGTAATATTTTCCAAATGCTCCCCACCTTATTAAGGAAAATAAAGCTCCAAGTTACTCCAAAGGCATCTTAAGGACTTTTGGTTTCAAGTGAGTCTTATTCACTTTGCAATTCTGTTTTATACTGTGCCAACCCATGTGTAATAAAAATCAGGGAGCAATTTCAGTTTTAAATTTCATTTGCCACATGTGATTCCATTTACCAACTAAATCTCAAACCTCTCTGAGTTCCTTTTGTTCTCTACAGGTTGTTTATTACTCCCCATAGTTTTACACAATCACAGATTTTTAATAAGTTACATATTTCCATCTTTCCCAAGAATGCTAACAGGGAAGTCAGGGGTTTACTGAGTATCTTTCCTAATTGCTACAACTGCTATCATATCAATGCATTTCTATTAATTTTAATAAAAATTACAATCAATAAATCATACCACACTCAAACTTGCCATATCTATCAGTATGGACATAGATCGTACCATGGATCCTGGTCTAAAAGTCTTTTCTGGATGCCTGGTAGTTGGAGTTTACTTTTGCTCCACTCCCATCTTCCTGTGTCCCTGCTCCCACAGGGAAAAGACTGACCTGGCCTAAGACGTAGCAAGTTAATGCCTGGCCACACTGCTGGGCTGTTCATGCCCTAGGCCAGCTCTTCTCTAACAGTTTTTAAACTAATTCCAGAAGGTCCTGCTGACAGTGCATATGTCCTGCTTTTCTATTTCTGATCACAATTCATAGAGTCAGAGACAGGTAATCCCATTATCTGATTTGATGATGCCAGTTTTGTTTCACTGTTAACGAATCCCTGCTGCCATTTCAAGATATAATCCTGATTTACTGTAGTATTTGTTACTGTTTTAGCAGAACCTGGTTGGATTAAGAAAAAAGGCTATGACATTCACACAGATAAATTGAACATCCATAGTTACAAATGCTGGAATTAAATAAACAGATTGAAATACCTAAAAGTTTTGGAGGGGACATAAAGCATCACATTGCAGGACCTAAATCAATCTAACAAAAGGGATGAAATTCTCCTCCTGGCCAGATCACAACATAAACATCTACAGCATGCCTCTTGTTCAGCAGCTGGTGTTGGTCACTTTTGGAGATAAGGAACTGGAACAGATGGATTGTGTGATCTGGAATGGTAGTGACTGTGGCCCATCACGGGTGAAACTCAGATAAGCTGTGGCTGAAAAAAATCCTGGTTTGTATTCACTTTAACAGTTACCAATGTAAGGAAATGACCAAGGGCTTCAGCACGTCGACATTAGTTTGGTTTCTTGACATAGAAGCAGTCAGGCAAAGTTTGTCCTTCCACTCACAAACAACACAAAAGCAGGTCAACTGCACAAGTACACACTGCAGCAATGTCTCAGCTGTGTCACGCACTCATTTTCTTTACACAAAGGCCATGAAGAGCTGCAAATCACATGCACGCAAATACCTGTATCCTAAAACTCATGCGGACAGAAAAGCTTGTATCATAAAAACCGACATGCCAGGATTAAGAAAGTGAAGTGTTTTCATTGAAATTATCTAAGGTCACACCTTCTTTACAGGGGTTCTAAAACTGCCTTTTATTCTTCACCTGTTTTAACTGACACCTGGCTAAGTATATGCTATGCTTTTCAGAGGAGACTATTTTGATAGCACAGGTATTCTTTAGTTGTTACTCCAAAATTCTCAGCCCTATAAAGAAGCATCTTGCTCAAACAGCTTGGGCTCCATATCCTTCTCTACAAGCAGATCTTCCCATAAAATAACTACCAAGAAAGAGGTAAATTTTAAACAAAGCAATAATCGCTGCATTATCTGGTCTTATAGCCAAGTTGACCTTAGATACAAAGTGATTACAAACGACTGGAGTTTGTCTCAACCAGGATTTTAGATTGTGGCATCTCACCGCAAAACACACTTTTTTGCAATCAAGGCATCATACAGTAAGATACAGTAAGCTACATCTCACTTCCCATTAGCAGCCTAGAAGCCAGCAATCTATCTTAGGCAGCTATTTTAGGAGAGAACAAATCACCCCCAACAGTGAAGCGCTCTCTCCCATCTGTTAATGACAGGCCTAGATAACCAATTTAGAAGGCATGCCCAGCTTTTAGAAGACTAGAGCTAAAAAATGAGAATCCTTAGGTTTTGGATTCCAGGAATCAGATGAACAATGAGGCTAAGACAGAGGTCTGGTTTTGTTTCATTTAATGAGAAAGACCCAAATAAATCTTTAAAGTACAGGGCTTAAAATTTCTTAATTTTACAACGGAAAACTGGTTTTATTCTGGCAGATCTGGAGGAGACAGAAGCATACTGTGTCCAGGGCAAACGTGTCACCAAATCGTGCTCTTTCTTCTACTTGAGAATTTTATGACAGGAGTGATTTCATCATAAAAACCAAAATTCTCCCATCTTTTACCCCAAAGAGGACTACTCAAGTTTTTACTACAGCATTCCCAATTGACAGCCTGTCACTTTATGATCATTAGTACCTTTGATCAATCTACTCTGGACACACTATAACTGTGTGTTCTAAGCTATGGTAAACCACAGTATTCTCTAGGTTGATCCCTATGCTGAGAAACCATGCCTAGGATAATGAAGGCATTCTACACTTAATTCTTCTCCTCCCAAGTTGCTGTTTAAACCAGAAAAAACTGGGAAGAATTAAAACTAATACAAGCAAGCACTGAGGTGTGAAACTCAGCAATGGGATGCCTCTACACCTGTACACCAAAAGAAGCACCCTCCATTCCTCGCTGTCAGCAGCACCTGTTCACTAAGCCAGAGCATTCGTTTTTTCTGTCAGAGCCTAAAGTCAGCTCTCTGCAGCCTGAGCTAATGTCCATCAGTGGATGCTTCTATCTCTAAAGCTGTACTGCTGTCATCAATCACTGCAGTGTGGAGAACAACATCCTAGCCCAGCCTGCACGGCATTTGTCAGCAGGATCATTCTCCGCTCCACGTAACACACCCTCACTCCTGAGGAGTAGAGAGGGTGAGGAAGGATGTGGCACAATACGCACCTGTCTTCTGTACTCCCAAGTTGGGTCATACACTTTCCATCCATTTTCTGGGAAAACCTCTTTGTACTCAAAGGCAAAAAGTGGCTGAAAGAAAGAAAATTTGCCATTAAGAGCCCACTCAGAGCCCATTTACAGGATGTTTGATATCTCAAGTAATAAATAATGACTAACCCTTCTTTTTCCCCATGGCACCACTTTTCTTTTAGGGCTTTGTAAAAAAGATTAACACTCTCACTGTAGCAAGTAATTAGTAAAACATACTTTCCAATATGTTTCTGATCTTGCTTCGCTATTATCTAGTATGTTGTGGACAGAAGGAGTTTATTACTAAAGAGAGAAGATAAAACTACTTGGTCAAGAATGCGTTTCCCTATTAACAACCAGATCCTTTCAATCAGCATTTGAAACAACAATTGCAGTGTCATAACATTAGAGAACAGAGGACCTGCATTCCAGGTTTGCGGCAGTGCAGTCGCCATTAACTGTAAACCTCTGACGGATGTCACTGTGATTTGAGTACTTTCCCTCTGTTACAAGGCTTTATCGGTAAGTCATTGCCCATGCATGAAAGAAGCTTCACAGAAACAGACTTTTCCTATTTCCTATATGATCAAAACTCCTACAGAATTAAGTTTAAAACAGATTGGTAAAACAGCACTTCTTCTAGAAAATGCACCCCATGTGAATGCTGTATTAAGTAGATGGGACAGAACAAAACAGCTTACTGCTACCCTGTGACTTTTGGCAAAAGCTGAAGAGAAAACACTTACCAGATTATTTGAAACTGGAAAAGCATATTTCATTAGGTTCTCAAATATGGATCGTCTAGTTCTTCCTTCAGGCTTATGAGCAAACCGCAAGTTTCGAATATCCTAGGGAAAAAAGAGGGAAATCAAGTTACAAATTTCTGAACCACTTCAAAATCCAAGGAAAATACAAGAAGCCAGAATTCCAAACAGGGTCACGTCACAATGTTCTTTCTAGTACTGATTTAATACTGTACTTTGAACAGTGTTGGTTCAGGGGTTGTCTGCAGCCTCCATCAACAGCAGAGCAGCTGAGGGAGGGCACAGCTATGCCTGATCACAGCATCTTGCCTTCACATGAAGCTCTCCACCTGCTGAAAGTCTTGAGGAGAGCCCTGCTCAGGGACAAGCTCTGTCTGACTGGCAACACTTTGTGAGACAGACCTTCTTGGCTCTCACTGAGCTTTTGTGGTGGTTTTAGCTTGGCCCAGTTTTTGCCAGTGAGTAGGGTGGGGTACGAAGATGGCTCCTGTGTGTGTGGCACTACTCTCATGCCAAGTAGTGCCACAAGACCACTGGAGGGGATGGCCTAACAAAGTACCTCCACAGAGCTACTGCATGTAGGGGGCCCAAGGACAGCCAGTTGGGTGCAAAGCATCCAATGCCATTTCCCTTTAAAGCTTCCATCTCTCAGAGCAAGCAAGAGGATGTCTTGAAACCAAGAACTCCTCCACCTTGCACAGCAGCACAGTTTCCACAAAAAGCAGTCATCCAGGACCTCCTTTCCATAGTCATCTACAAAACCAAATTTGGAAAGTAAACAAAGCATCTCTAAGTTTTTCTAGCCAAGCCTGCAGCTCAAATGCTTGTAGTAGAGTCTAAAAGCCACCAGCAGGAAATGAGCTATCAAGTTCAGGCACATGAAGATGGTAGAGCAAGTCAGAGAATGAGATAAACAGCTGTAGACTTTGCATCCTTACGGAGATTATGTGATTGGTCTCAGACAGAGAACTTTTCAGGATGCATAAGCTGTATCTGTACCACTCTGTTACTGCACTAAACTGCTGTGCACATGCTGGTAAAGCAGGCTGACATATATAAATATGCTATAAAGGGTCAAAACACCCATCCCATAGTTTGTGCCTGAGTTTCCCACCCAGGGAAATGATACAGTTCACTCCAAACCTGACCAAGTGCGCTTACAGACAAAATAGCTGAGGACTAGGAATCCAGATCAAAACAGGGAACGAATCAGCTTGCCAGCACAAGCACCCCACCCTATGCTAGCCAGGGTGGATTATGACTGCAGCAGGACAGGAGAGCAGATGGATGATGAGGTACAGATTGCAGAAACTGGTCTTGACTCAGCACCCCTGTAGCCTGACAGCCTGCTTAGCTTCCTGGTGCCTCAAAATCACAGCAGTGACCAGAGCAGTTTGGGAATCCTTTCCATTCCTCTATCTGCTCTTATCCAGCAAGTGGCATTCTTTTAGCCTTGAGGGGCTCTGACAACCTCTAAGCAGCCCAAGACCTACAAGGTTCTGAATCCAGCTCTTCCTACAAGGCCACTGAGGGAAGCAGAGGGGCCATGCCATCCGGAGATATGGATTTAGGAGGGGAGAAGGCTTTATCTACTTTGTGGGTCTATAGTAAACAGACATGAGGAGGCAAATTCTTAATTTTTACAGCAATTTGTATTTCCAGTTATTCCAAGAGCTCTTGAGAGGCACATGTGAAATATGTACTGCCTTGAAAGAAATGAAAGAAGAGCCTTGATGAGGACTGAAGGCTACTCACCAGTCCCTCACTGCAAAGCACAGTAGCAGGTGGACGTGACCTAATGCTTTAGGAGGGAAATGTGCTCCTTTCTTGCTCTTAAAATGCGAATGAGTGAAAGGCCTACTGTATTCCACAATAACTGGAGTCTACCAGGAATAGTCTGGTGGGCATTCCTGAGAACTGAGGATGCAGGCCTACACTTCCATGATGAAGAAAAGCCATTGTCCAGCACAAAGCCTGAATAAAGGTCTGGACCTCACCTCAAATGAGTGGAGCTGGAGAATACTGAAAATTACTTTTAAAATCACATATTTTTTGACACCTGTGAAGTCATACTAACTGAAACATTTTGCAGAACTTCCTGAAGTACAACAGAGAAAACCTTTAAAAATACTTGCTCCCCTTCCCCTGTTGTAAAACACAGATAAAAGTTTACCTTGCACACAATCTCCAGCCCGTATGAATTCTCACCACGACTGGAAGCGCCTCCAATTTTCTCCACTCTGTTGATTACACCTAAAGACGCATCTAGGACAAAAGGAGGGTCCTGTAGACAGTTGAAATTTGTGAGTTTAAAAAGGGGAGCGGGAAAAGTCCCCAGCTCCTGCTCCCTTATGTCTATATTTCCAAACATACAGCTACATATCACACAGAAATACTCTCAAACAACATCTAGGTCTACCAATTGAAAAGGTGACAAAAGCAGATTGTACCAAAAGCTTACCCGTTCCATGCTTTTAAAATACAGTCTATAATTGGTAACAGTAAGGGTTCCTCTGATTGCTCCAGTGAAGGGGCAGATATAAGTAACATCCTTAGCTAAAAGAAAGAAAAAAAAAGAAAATAAGAAGTTGTTAATTTCATGGTTAATTTATGGGAGAGAAATTATGACAGCAACAATATTTGGGGGCTCTACTTTGCAGATCATGAAATTAAAACGATCTTAATCTGGGGTTCTAGCCTAGAGCTAACATACAATTTTCAGTTCTGTGGAGAAGGTAAAAATTTGGGTAGGAATAGTACCATCACCTAGAATCCTACATTTGGACAAAAACTGCCACCCCTGTCAACAGGCCAGTGTTTGGTGCAAACTGTTTGCTCTTACTGTCAGTAGCTGAGGACGTCATGCATGAAAAGAGGAGATCACTCCTGCCCAGATGCACACATTTGAAGCTGACAACAATCTGCATAAAACCTAAGGATTGTGCCTGAGATGGTTTGTGCCACCAAGGACAGGAGAAGGCAGCTCTCATGCATGCAGGTTTTAGGATGCTTGGGTCCCTCTGTACACCCTTGCACGTGCAGTCAGCCCTGGGGCGAAGGTCCTCATGCTGAAAGCCAGCAGAGCTATGGTGATTTGCAGCAGCCATGAATCTGTGGAACACCCAGCTGCCGGTGATCTTAGGTCTGAAGTCAGCGATCAAGTTACTCTGCAGAATTCAATTATTTTTGAGCCTGAGTGACGGTGACTCAAAACAGTCCCCTTCTTAAAAGGCCTCAAATGTTTCTCACTTGTTCCAGCAAACGGCAAGAGGTGCTGCTGGCTTTCCACAGCAAACACCTCTCCTAACTGCCCTTCTGTTTTATATCAATTAAGAATGCCATGATTTAAGCTGATGCCTCCCCACCTCTGCTGCCTATCACATCTTCTGCCACTGAAGCAGTTGGCGGGCTCTGCTGTGGAAATGGTTTACACTATTGCCAACAAGTAATGACACCCCTCAAAAACACAGAGGAGACCCACTGACCAGAGCTGTGAAATCCATGAAAGAACTCTATGGATCATCTTTAAAACCTCAAGCCTCTGAGCCCTAGGGGACCCATTTTGCTAGGGCTGTGTCAGGAGGATGGGTCACCTCCCATCCAGGAGACAGCTACCAGTACATGACGTGTGAGGCTACTGGGGTGGTGGGATGGGAACCTGAATTTCTTCCACCTTTATCCCATGAAACTTAGTCCAGCGAGAGAGAGAGAGAGAGAGGGAGAGAGAGGGAGAAGTCTGCCTTATTCCAGGGCACTGGCAACTCCTATAACTAAATCATCCTCACGTCAGCTCTGCTTCTGCATAGTCTTCACTGACTCTCGAGATCTGGATGTGGAGGAGAATCCTTAAAATATCAGAAGTGACTAATTCAGAGTAAAATATGTAATACACAGTATCTAGTTAAAAAGAAATAAAATATACATATCCATAAAAACATGCTAGTAATTCCATTATTTATTTATTACTATAAATTTACATGCATTTGTTTGAAGGACAATTAAACACAAAATGCTTATAGCCACTTCTAATTAAACCAAGTGTTTCATAAGTGGCTGATTATTAATCACTTTTTTTCAAAGACTAGCTTGACAGAGGTTTGAAAGCAGACTCAGGAAGCGTAACAAGGGTGAGGGCAGCCTGCCTAGTTTTTCCATTGGAGATCCCATTATTCAAAACATAATTTCAAAATGTTTAAAAAAACTAACCAAAATCCACTAATAAGAAAAGCGTGCATTTACATCTGAAAAGGAACAGGACTTCTGGGTAAAGAGGAAAGGTGCTAGAAAAATGTTTTCCAGGTAAGGAACCCCAGGCACGATCTCAAACACTGGCCTTGCCAGCTTGTAAGCCACACCACCTTTCACATTTGCATTTTATTAGCCTGGTTTCCTAAGGAAACAATTTTACTTAATTACACTGCGCATGTACAAATGTATCTACACACATGGTTGTCTGACCTTAACCCTGCCACAGCTGTATGATTTCAGCAGTCTCTGCTTGATAAACAGGCATCTCCACGGCATTAACGTGCTTCACTGTTTGTGAGAACGAATGCCAGGTATAATAGAGAGGTTGTAGGAGTGCTATCACCACAGGAAAGCCTAATGAGCTCAGTCTTTGGTATGTATAAAAGAATACATATGGGAGAGAGAAACTGGAAACCAGATTTACTAATTCCCCTGCTTGTGGAATTCCTGTCTTTTACAGGCCAATCTTGCCCTAGATTATTGGGTTGGCTGAAAATATTTTTTCTTCCCTTCCCTGTAAAATACAAGGAGAATTACATTTGCCTTTCTTCACACTTTTAACAGGAAACAATTATTGCTGATGAATAACAAAGATTTCCTTTTTGCTGCCTTTAACTTCTTTCTGGAACAGGCAGCTGCTGTCTGGGCTACTCCAAAAGCCACCCAGTCTTAAGAGATTTACATGGCTCATCATACCATTTGCCAACAGGTAAAACAGTGGTAACTCTGATCTCTTAAACCATTCTCTAGGAACTCTTCAAAATACTGCCTCACTGTCAGAGCTAATTGTGTCTGTGGAGTGAGTTTGATATCAGTCTGCAGTGCATGGCTGGAGTATGAGTTCAAAGTCCTTAGGAAAGAGGTTGAGAAAAAGATTAATCATTGAGGTGGGGTTGTTTGGAGGTTTTTTTTTGCTTGGGTTTTTATTGTTGTTGTTGGGTGCATTTTTTGGTGAAGTATTTTCAGTTTTTGGTTTTTGATTTTTTATGTTTAGGACTGAAGTTGCACTCTTCCATATCATCTTAAGAGGAAGGCAACATGTTAAAAAAGTGAATGCAAAATCTTTCACAGAAAATTAATCAAGAGGCTTACTCACGCCTTCAGAATGGAGAGCATCAGCAAATCTGATGCATGTCAGAACATCTGGATGAAAAAAGAAAAAACCCATCCCCCATCACTGTAAGTTCCCTGCAAAAGCACTGTATCCTTTCCTAGAGTCTATGACAGAGATTTAACACACAACTGTGTTGTGTCAGCCTAAGAAGCTACCCTGTGGCAAGGACAAACTGAAACAGTTGATCCATGTCCTCTCAGGAGGCAGCAAATGCAGAGTGGTACAACCCACCCCATCACTCATGGCAAGGGCGTTGAATTGCTTTGTACTTGATATGTGCTAAAAGGAGACACAGTTACCTTGGCCCATGTGCTGTACAATAGCTCAGTTAATGAAACAACATGATTGTGGTTCCCAAAACATCTGCAATTTGCTCTTGTTGGTCAGCAACTGCCAAGATATTGTGCTCTATGGATATTCTACTGTTTGCCAGCAAACAATAAGGAATTTCCTCTTCACGTACCCATATCTTTAATTGTTTCCCCAGGAAGCAAAGGTGGCTCTTCCATTTCAGCCAATTTATTAGCCTCCCTCAGGACCTACGCAAAAGACACAAATACAAACAGAAATTCATTATGTTTTCATAAACAAAGAAGTTTACACTTATGGGTCAACAATATCAAGGACAACAAATATTCAAAGATCTTGAAGTGATGCCTAGTGTCTCAGCCTCTTCAGAGGCCAACACCAGGCTCTGTGCTTTGGCAGAATGCTCCCCAGGTGTCCTTTCATGCTCCAACCTTCTCTGGCCCGGACCACCATCACAAGTCAAATTCTCTCACAGTTATGTACAGAGGCAAAGGAATCAGCTTCTTTCCCAGCTCAAGTGCTCAGAGATTACCACGACGCCATCAACTTTACACTGAGGAAAGCTGTAAAGGACACCTTAGTCATGCCACTGTCTTTGGTGAGGTTCCCACAACTGCAAGAGTCCTGACTTCACTCAGTTACAAAGGTACTATTTTGACAGGCACATATAGGAGATACAGTTTTGGTTTTGTTGGGTTTTTGGTGTTTTTTTTTGTTGTTGGTTGGTTTTTTGGTTTTTTTTTTTTTTTTAATTGGGTTTTTTTGTTTTGTTTTGCTGTTTTGTGGGGTTTTTTGTTGTTGTTTCGTTTTTCTTTTTTGGCATCCAAATGACCCCTTCTTCACTTTCCTTTGGGTTCATGTTATACCACAGGATATACCACATGACTTCTCAGACCTATGATTGCATTTACACAAGGGTTATCACAAGAACAGCTGCTATCATGAGCAGACAGACATTTTAGGAAAGCATGGCTGTAACCAGGAAAGCATAACCTGAAGTCTAAACCTCTAAGAACAAGGAGAGAAAAGCAAATATAAGTGATCAAGATTAAGGCTAAGTCTGTGTGGCCAAATGCAGATGGATTAATCCTGCTGTCCATGCCTTGAACTGGACAAATGACCACAATCACAGCAGTAGAGTTTGCTCAGGCTCTTAACACAGAGAGAGAGCAGGTAAGTTAGTCCAGACTCTGCCTCATGCTAGAGCAGCCACAAAATTTTGAGTTCAAGGTTGGCGTATGTCCCACCTGGTGAAGACAGGCAGAGGGAGCTCACTGCTGCTCACAACTGAATGTGCAGGCTTGCCCAAAATGTTTTCTTTATCATAATGCAAGGAAAGAGAAAGAATTTCTTCAATTTGGTATCAGGAAATCCCTGTAAAGAAAATTCAAAGACACAGCCTAAAGCGGCATTCTAGAACCTGACACGTCTGTGGTCAACTTTCATGTAGGATCAAGCCAAAGGGAGAGCCTCGGGGAAGAAAAATTCCCTAAACTATGCAAAAAAAATTGGAAACAAACCCAAAGAAAGCCCTTGCCACAATAAGAGCACATTCCAGCATTTTCACACAACAGATTGATGCATAGATGAAAAGATTAACAAGATCAAAGCCTTCTTGAGAACAAGATGTACATTTTAAAAAATGCATTCAAAAGACACAAAAAAATTAATAATAAAAGCAAGTACAGCCCCGGCTTCCTAACAGAAACCTCACAACTGCACCCACTTAGATCAGGTCTTACCAGGGAGGCTGCCAGAGCAGCTGGGCTAGGGTCCACAAGATGAGTAAGAAGAGGTCACCACTGACAGAACTCACACTGGCAGCAACTTGCCAGGAAGCTTCTCCTCCCCCACATCAGCAATATCAGTAAAAATAAGGTTTTGCTGGTAAAACGAGCAGAAATAGATGTTGAGCACTTCTTGTCAGCACAGCTGTGTTGGCCAAAGATCACACACCCCATCAAAGCCCTGACTGAGGGCCTCCCTGACAAAAGCCTGTGATGTAGACCCACTCTCAACCCCTGTGGGTCCAATTTTGCGCTTGAGTAACAGCCCTGAAATTAGCAGGATAACATCTGGATTATGATAAATGAGATGAAGGCTTCTGGCTAATTAGACCAAAAGTGGTGGTCATCCTTTTTGGCCTTTTATCTTGGAAGGACATTAGTGAAAATACACTCCATGTTCAGAGCATCATCACAGCTTCTTTGAGAAGGTCTATACCCCACACGGGCAGCAGCTGCTGCCAGGATCATTTCGGTCAACAGCTGGACTCGCTGCTCTCCTGCAGATGTCAGCGGGAGCACATCCAGCAGTAAACATTTGGGGGACTGGGTTGTATCTTCAGCCAAAACAAACATGAGGTAAGACATAGGGAAAGCACTCGGTATGACAAACATCTGCCGAGATGGCAGAGGTGGGCAGTGCTCAGGTGGGTTTGAAACACTGTCCTGCAGGTGGGGGAGAGGAGGAAGGAATAGGCAAGCAGTATGAAAGACAAGGACCTCCATGTAAACACCATTCCGTGAAGACAAGGTTGAAAGCTTTTTCAATTTAAAAACTGTCTCTTCTAAGTCTAATAAAATCTATCTGCTCACTCACACTTCTCTGAAATGTCCCTAGGGTCAGAGGAAAGGGTTAGCAATCCAAACCCATGCTCACTTCAACACAGGGCAGTAGACAGCTGGCTTCCTGGAAGCACAGCACTTCAAGGTTGGCCTCCTTACCTCCCCTCTTATTATTTTTTTTTTTTTTGCTACAGTCTTGAGGACGAAACTCATTTTCACCACCCTTCAAGTGACTTCAGCAAAATACCTATCTCAGGTAACAAAGCACTGACTCCATGATGATTTCAAAGTCGGTGTAAGCACAAAAGCCCTGGATAACAGTTATCCTTCCCAAGAGACTGAGACAGCCATGGTCAAAAAGTCTAGGACAAACACTTCTCTGTTGTGGCAGTCTATGCACTATTTGTTGGGCATCAGATTTTGAATGAGCCTCCAGTTGGAACATGGACACTTGAAACCCAACCTGGCAGAAACGAAGAAATGAATGGTAGGCATTTTCCTGAAATCCACCTCCATCAATGGCTGCTTAAAATCGATTCAGGGAAATGCAATCTGTGCAGGGCTGAAAATACAGGCAGTAGGCACAGGAGACATCTGTGGCCCCACTGAAGGACAGGGGCTGGCAGCAGGTAAGAGAAGTGGGTGGATAAGAGGAGAGGAGTTTTGGAAACAGATCAAGGAGAAAGAATGGTATGGGACAATGCCCATGAAGCTCTGAGATGACGTCAATATCATAGCTGGGCCCTTTGCTCCTTACGTGACTAAGAAGATGACACGAAAAGCCTTCCATCTTACTGCCACCCTCCTCTCCCCCTCAAAATCCAAAAATGGTTCATTAAACTGTGAGAAAAATCTTTTTTTGTACACTAGCCTATTTTCAAGGCTCTAAAAATAACACTCCTAGGCCCAAATTTAGCCCTCTGCAAGCCTCACAAAATTAAATTACGAGCACCAATAAAGGGAGGAAGCAGGGAAGGGAGCCAGGGACACGACTGCGGCAGCCTGGCTGCAGGGGGGAGACAGCAGCTGCTGATGCATAAATGCTATTGAGGCAGGTACCACAGACACCTGCAGCTGAAATGTCCCACCTCTGTGTGCCTCAGCCTTTTAAATTGCTCAGCAGGAATAAAACCAAAGAGTTCTTAGAGATCTGCAAGGAAGAGCACAGAGCTGAGTGAATCATTATTACTTAGGGATAGGACCACGATGACATAGAGTCACACACAGCTCTCTCACAATCACCACCAAGACAGTTTCTGTAAGAAACAGGTACAATGACCAAAAACCAGTAGAATACTTTGCCTTGCCTCTAACTTGAACAAGGTCTTTGTTCTCTTTTCCCCACAAAAATGTTATGCTTGGTAACTGAATCTTTGGAGGAATGACACTTCATTACACACCAGAACAGCCTTTATTTCTGTCTTCTTTTACCAAGTAACATCATCTACCCATCCCACCTGTCAGCAGCGCTTCCTCTAGATGAAACCGCTCTCTAGGAGTCTGAGAATGGGACTGCCTTAGAACCTAAACACAAGTCCTGCCTCAGCTCGGAGGGTGTGAGGATTGCATGCCACCACCTACCTTGGTCCTCTGCTCAAGCAGCAGCTTGGCAGAACAAACCCACACTGTTACATTTAACAACCATTCCTCTACTCCAGGATACCTAGGATCACACCTCCAGCACAGTCACTCCTGGCTGAAGGTGCAGAGCTCTCTCATGTCCTCCCAATACTGCACCCAAGACACAGAAACTGCTGCTTTGTTGAGGCAACCTCCAGACCTGGGCAACAAAATGATCATGTCCTTTGCTTGCATGTGTGGGGTCAGGGAAAGAGGTTTAGGTCCTGCAAAAAAGGTAAGATTGCTGTGATTCAGGGTACTGCAGTTCTGGCAAGTCTCTCCAACCACATGTTCACACTGCCTCCTAACACAGCAGCCGGCATGCTGCTACAAAAATCCCTCTCCTGGCTGATGTTCCTGCACAATTCATGCATGCCGCTCATCCTGAGCAGCTGCAGCCAACCCAGGGTGGTACAGAGCTGAACAGCAAGCAAACTCTATGCACAGGGTCTTAGAGGTCTGCACACCATGGAACACTATTCCAGAAGGACCGGAGAGGGTACATGAAACTCTAAATTCAGGGTTTGCTTTTTGCCTGTAAACAAAACAGCTGATGTGTTTTCCTCTTGTATTGCCTGGTGAGGTGCTTGCCTACAAGTGATGCTGCACAGCCCCGCTGACAAGCCCCATTCTGCTGCACTGGCTGAGGCCAAGCCAGGACTGCCTCCTCCTGCCCACCCTGCCAGTGCTGTGGTTGCTTCCGTGTCTAGTTCAGTCAAGATGCCCTTTACATCCACTTTACGGCTTTTATAATGGAAGTTTTTCCACAACCTGGATCATTTTGCGAGGACTAGCTTAGGATGTGACTACAGGAGTGAAGGCGCCTAAAGCCTGGGCAAGAGAGAGGGAGCAGCCCGGACCTACTACGGGAAGAGTGACTTTATCCCCGGACACTGCACAAGCCTCCTGATAACAAAGATGCATGAGGAGAGCACCCGAGGGCTCTCCTAGCCATTTTCCACTTACTCTCTTTTACTTTCTCCTGAATATTTGAGTCCTGAAACCCACAAAGGTCAGATTGTTTGGCTTCATGCAACTTAAGGCAAGACAGGTTTGTGTTACCAAATTGTTGTGTAACAGTTTTTCCATGTCTGCAGAGATTCTTCTATCCTGAATCACAATAAAAATGAGCAAAAGGAATCTTTTTTGGCTTAGACAATATTAAAATGTACCCTTTTTTGTAATTTTTTTTTCTCTGAGTTAATCTCTCCTTGGTAACCTCCTACACACTCAAGTCACTTTGCACATTTTGAACAGAGTTGTTATGCATGAAGCCACAGCGCTGGTACGACACGTTCAACCCGACAGCACGAACATGAACACCTTGCTCCTGTATTACTCCTTTCCCCAAAAGCATGTCTGCTCCATCCACTGAGAAGACAAGCTCTCCAAGCTGGGAACTGCTTATGTTCCAGCTACACGCAGTCCTGTTTTATGTTTCCTACAGCAGAAAGGCGGTCTCTTAACTGGTCCCTTGACATAAACACATATAACCTGCCTGTACAGACAAACATTGCACACACAAAATCCCTGTGCTTCTGCAGCCCCTGAACTCAGAGATTTGGCACATCTATGTCTACCTCATGAGCATGCATTGATCAGCAGCAACAGGTGAAATATAGGCTGCAGGGACAAGAATGTGCCTGCTGTACATGCACAAGAACATACTGAGAAAATCAGGAGAGTTTAAAAAAACATGTATATTTTCAAATCACATGTGGAGTATGGAATTGAAACTCAACAGCCAACTGACAGGTTTTATCTCCTACAGGAAAATATCTCTCTGATACTTCACATTTAAAGGACTACCTGGGAATATTCTGGTTGTACTTAACAGATCTAAACTTTCCTTCACTCCCTTTTTAATGTCTTTGTCTCAAGAAATGGAAAATTACTAAATGCCCTCCTTAATCAGCATTTTTGCCACTTTGCAGGCAGGGTAGTCAGTAAGCTGAATATCCATTTCACCTAAAACTGGAGATCTACATCTCTGCTGATCACCCTAGGCGCTCTGTAGCAGTCAGAGGAAAGCAGGATACCTAGGAGATGCACCTTTAGGGTAAGTACCCTTCTTCCCACTGAAGGCTGACAACTAGGGCAAAGGAACGTCAGTGAAGATCTGGAAGGCCAAATCCCAACCCTGGTCCTTCCTTGTGGTCAGCATAGCAAAACCCAATCTCCTGGACATCCCCAAACAACTGAGTAGTCACATCCTATACTTTGCAGAGATGTACAAATGTGCTGTGTGCAGAGAGGCAGCAGGGAATGAGCCAAGTCAGATACAAATACTGCATGAATTTCATTTAAAAAGGCATAACTCCAAAGCTTGTAGGACAGGTTGTCTTAGCTGAGGTATAAAAGACAGCTTTTGTGTTAGGGTTGGCTCTGTCTGCTGTCACAAAGAACCACATAAGGGAAGTCTGCCTTCCTTCAAAGACTTAGCCATAGGATTACTTTTACATACTTGATTCATTTATTAACTCTGCTTATAAATTAATAGCAAAACACACATAACTTACATAACCAATGCTTCTTTGCTTTAAATGCCTTTTGTGGGTATCAAATCATGTTGACCTATTCTTTCCCCTGAATTGCCCTACCACTCCATCCTTTTCCTCTTTCATGGCTGTTTCCATCAGTCAATCAAAAAAGGACAGTGCCACTGTGGCAGGTGCATCAAGATTTATCATTACTCAAATGATGGTATAAAAATGTCTGAATCAAAACAGATAGAGAAGCTCTTTCCATTCATGCCACAAAAAAAATCCCCACAGAGGTGTAATTTTGTCCAGCTGACACTGACAGAAGCTGCAGAACTGACACAAATCTGTGCAGAATCAAGATGAGTATGCTTCTTTAGGACAGTTTTTCACAGATGCATAGGTTTCTTCTCTAAATGAAACATGTCTAACAACAGGAAAAAGGGCACATTTTTCCTAGAATTTTACTGCTAAGGTGCTTCTATCCTCTCAGTGCTCAATTATCAGGATCTTAAAACAGAAGCCATGCTAACCTGACTGCAAACACTGCACTACTTTGAGGAGAATTTCAGCTGCCATTTATGGCTATGTCAAGTGTACTTGGAGAAGATTTATGTGCTAAGAATCCTACTGGAAATGCAATAAAACATAAATCGAGCAAGGAAGTGGACTTTGTTGATTATTTTTGAATCATTAAGAATACCACAGCAGAAAGACTATGGGAAAAGAACAGAAATATCTCTGCCTGACTGAGGCACAGGGACTTTTCTGAGGATTATGACCAGATGGCTTGAAAAACCGTGTTAGAGGCATTCAGAGCTACAAGATATTAATTGTAGGGAAATGCTTTATGTCTTATTCCTTTGGGATATTAAAAGTTCAAAGGGGAAAAGACAAAACACCATGGACACATGGATCATTTCAGAAGAGTACACAAAGAATCAAATATACCGTACAAAGACCACATCAAGCCCATTCAGCTCCTAAGAGAGCACTTGGCCAAAGGCAGCCTCCTAGCTTGGTTAAAAAAAACCACAAGAGGTACTTAAGTTATCAAAAAATGTTCTGACAACAGATCACGTATTACACTACTCTAAAGACAGTAATAACATATAAAGTACACTGCAACTGCCTTTTAACTATGCCTTCCTGACACAACTCAAAAAACAAATCAAGCTGTGGTCTACTATATATATTTTGAGAAAGCGCAAAAGGGCTTGAAAAATCACTTGCTTACTTACCACTGTCTTGAAAATCTTTAAAAAGAAGCTGAAGATTATTGTATTTTAAGAAAAGAAATACAGTCCTCAAAGTAATATAAAGGGACTCCTCTGCAGGAGGAAGCAGCCACCATGCAGTGTTTCCCTGGGGTTTTCTCCTTTGTTTTTTCCACGATGTTCTTCTCCACTCAGACCCGAATGTCCAGTGATGAAGAACACCCTCTCTGGGTTCTCTGGGTTGGTGAATCTCCTGGGCCCTCGCTGCACAGCTACAAGGCAAGGCTTGGCTCTAAGGAACACATTGTTGAGGGCCACTCATCCAACCACGGCTGGCTTGTCTCTTCAAGTTTGTATGGCTTGGTGCCTCAAGACAATTCTCTCATTAGGCTCTGACAGAAAGTTGTCATTGACTCAATGCTCCCTGGCACAGAAGGTTGCAGATATTATCTATTCAGACAAGTCCAACATTTTTTAATACAGAACCCTCTACAGTGCCAAGGGTTCCACATACGTCTCAAACCACAGGGGCTCAAATCCGCCTCTGTTCTCCACGGGCTGCTCAAAAACTTTGGACAGCACATTAGCCTACCTCTATCCTTTATTTTTATTGAATTTTGTTTAGCAAACAACATATATGTGAAAAAAAAAGATTGAAAGTTTCAAGGAAACCATTAAACTAATTCAGTGAAGTTCATATCATTGGTCTTAAGTGACAGAAAAACACTCTGACCAAAACCAGAATTATAAATTCTATCAACTAAAATAAGTCATAGAATACTGCCTCCATTACCAAGAATTTCACTTTTGAGTTTGATACAGGTAATTATATATTTATAATGAGCAAACAATCATAGGGAGGGGAAAAAAGATGTTTCATTGTCTGCAAAAACATCCACAGCAAATCAAATCTTGGCAGGCACTGCAAGCAATCACAAATCCATGTACTCCCTTTAAATACCACGCTTGTTCATTCCTGCCTGATCTGTCCTTCAATTTACAAAACTGTAACAGGGGGCAGTGGGGGAAACCACCTCTTACCTGGTTTTACTCAACAAAACGAAAATTCTTGCACTTTGTAGCTAGGAGAAATATGGCAGTTGATTAGGAAGAGATGAAAATATTTTTGAGAACATATGAAGGCCATTTGCTTATTCTCCTTAGTTTTCCATTCCTAATAGATGGCAATCATAAACACTTCCAGAGACTTCTCGCACTGCACATTACTCCATATTCAAGTATTTAGGTACCTCTACATAAGAAAAATTAGCAATGTTTGCTGTCTTTGCTCTTTCCTAACTAGATGAGCACTTAGGGAGTATTATTTCCATGTAAAAGAGACAGAAAACTGACTGCATCTGGCTTTCCCCTCTATCTAATTTGCATGAAATCAATATTTTTCAACCTAGAAGTTGGCTTCTCTGTGGGTTTGTTTCCTTGAAAGGGGGAGGTGCAGAAAAGGACTTAGTGGGGAGAAGTGCAAGGAGGGAACCAAGATTTTCCATCTCTTGGGACATTTTAAAAAGAAAATTATTATAATTCTTATGAAATATGCAGCATTTACTGTAGACTGGAGTCCTTGAAAAACGTGGCAATGGCAGGGGCAAAATTCCAGTCACTGACAGGGCTGTCCTGGTATGACCATGCCTATGGACAAGAGCATCATTCATTCTCCAGAACCAGTGCTTTGTGCCTTTGTTCATCAACAGCTTAATGCTCCCAAGAAAGGAAGCCCATTTCCCACAGGCACACACACGCAATTCATATGGTCAAAATCAGAATTTCAAGATAGTTAAAATATGTTTCCCTGTAAGACTTCCTTACTTCTCTTCTGCTGCTCTTTAAGTCCCTCTGTTTGACACCTTTGATAATGTAAAGCACTGCCTGTTCTTGGATTTAGCCCTTGGACTTCATCCCTGTGTACAAAGGGACCTATGGAAATACTACTGGCAGGTCAGGTAAGGGTTACTTCTGCCTGCATAGCTTCTACTCGTGTACACCCACAAAAAAATGAAGCACACCTCCATGTGAGAACATAACCAAGCAGTGATGCAGAGAAATGTACAGTTAAGTCTTCACACAGTGACAGTAAAAAGATGAACAGTTTATTCAATTTCACTGCTGTATCACCACCTCACATCTAGCCAAGTGTTTTGTGACCACAGGTCAATTACCTTCACCATCTGGTGGCTTGTGCAATGCAGTCTGTAACTTAATAGCAGTCACAGTCCAGTGCGCCAGGAAGGAAAGCTCCCAATGCAGGAGACATCTTTGCATTTGCTATGAATTAGTCTGCTTACAGGCAGTCCCATGCAAAGAGTCAAGGGCTAGTCTGAAACAGGAATATTTATCCCCATATATTATCATGGAGCCAACTGGCAGGGCAGAAAGTCTTCAACTACCATGCAGGAGCTTCGGCAGAGGTTTTGTCATGATTTAGTGCTTCCAAGCTAGCATCACTCACTGACTGAAAAGTCCCTTAAAATCAAAACTGAAAAACATTGTTTAAATGAGTGCTTAGAGTTTAAAACGTTATGTCACTCTCTAAACCCAGCTCTTGTTGAACATGTGTTACACATAACCAAAGCCTGACACACTTCCTGCATTGGCAGGGAGATAGTAATGGAAAAGCTCACTGAGGCTAGTTTTAGTGATTTACAGCAAAAGATGGGTGGGGGGCTCACATCTTTCTTCAATATGTTTTTCTACTAACAATATACATGTTCTACATAAAACTAATCTACTTTGCACTAAAGCTAGAATAAAGCAAGACAAAGGTGACAGAGTCAGTGACTGGCATTTCAGTTAATCCTGCCCAACATCACCTGAGGGACAGGATTTACCTCAATTTTAGAAGTCTGTATCTGGATATATTACTCTGCACTCTCTCCACAGCCAGAAGAGAAACACATTAGGCTCTCAAAAGAGACAAAACTACACCTTTACTGGAGCCCAGTTAAGCTGGGATCTGCAGCAATCACTTGCTGCCCCTCAAAGGATGTTCCCAACATCTGCACCAAGGACTTCTCTAGCTCAGCTCCATGACATTCTCACCTAGCATGGGCATATCCTTAAAGCTGAGATAAATCAGATCATAAATTATCTATGTCCTTCCACTGAGGGCAAAGGAACTGTCGTTGGTTAGCTTGAATGCAGACTTGCCCAAACAGATTTAATTCAGGAAACCTAAGGAGACTGCAACGGTATCCATTTAATGTCTTGGAAGGAAAACACTCCTTCATATACCTTTGGTCATGCACCAGTTATGTATCTTACAAAATGAACCACATGGGCTTGTCTCCAGTCTCTGATACACGCAGTAGATAACAAATTAAGGTTACACAAGTCACTCTGTTTCTTCCCATTTCTAACCTTCAAGTCCCAGGAATGCTACAATAATATTCTTGCATCTCATGTATAAACCCACTGTAAATCCACCAATTCCTCATATATTAAAGAAGAAAATCACTGTGTAAGGAACAAACAGTCATGAAGGATGGGTCATATGCTTGTGCAGTATTTTGCCTGGACTTCAGAGGACTATCAGGAATTGTGGATCTTACTGTTGCCCTCAAAGGGGAGAACAGTTTAGTGTCACAACAGCAGTGCTAACAATAAAGATTTGAACCCCTTTTCCTGAAGGCTGCACAGCTCATCCGGTGACATATGGATCTGCTTCAGTTTCCTTCTTTCTAGACGCAAGAAGCAATATAAAGAAAACAACATATGAATCTCCATCCTTTGGTTTAAGCTTTTGCTGTACACAATCCAAAAGCAAACACAATGGGCCTTAACAAATTATCAGGCAAAGGTACTGTTCTTTAAGCGAAGTGGCAGTAGGCTCTGCCGGCCATATCCACTGCAAATGAACAGGATCCAACCTTTTTATACGAACTACTCCAAAGCTTTGAACATGGTAAACTTCAGGCATTATCCTATAAAGCAACAGCTACCTAAAAATGAAAATCCCTACTGATAAGAGAGCATCAGCAAGAAGACTTAAGTACCATAAAATGCACAGACACATCTCCTCATACGCACAGGAGAAAATACTGCCTATAGGACTTAGGAGCAAGAAACTCACTGTATTTTATTAACCACCAACTTCCCAGATCTGTAACAGCTATTTATACACTCAATCCTTTGGCAATGTCAGCTTTAAGGTGTTTTTAACATCCCAACCCAAACTAAAAAGTTGGATTTCCAACTCCATTTTCACTTCCAACTATTTCAATTCTGTTCTTGCCTGATCTATAACTTATGCTAAAACATATGGCAGTGTATTTGCTAAAAAATCCCTCCAAGAGTATATACCCTAAATCAATTCTAAACAGCTTCAGATTTGAGATCAGGAAGGTGGTGGAAGGAGAACCTAGGAGTGCTTTGTTGTTTTTCTGTTGGGGTTTTGATTTGTTGTTTTTTCTTTTTTTTTTTTTTCCTATGAAACTAAGTGAAGCAGCCAAAAGTTATTTAGAGTTAGTTTATGAAGTGAAAATTCTGTAAACTTTCTACTGGAAAGGCAGTTTAATCTCAGTTCCAGATACTGACATGCTCAATGTACATTAAAAAAAAAAAAAACCCAAACCTTCATAAAGGTTATTATTAAATACTTTGGAGAAGGAGTTAGGAAAAATACTGCACATGCATTCAGTAGGAATCCCCAGTGGTTGTCTCATTTGCCTCATTACACACATGCACGCACACACACAGAGTGTTAATTGCACGTCAAAAGAAAACTGCAGGCACAGACTGCAAGAAATTAGGTGGGTCCTTCCCCTGGCTCCCTCCTTCCAATGGACGCCTACTATTCTAAAAATTCCCCACAGAAAAAGAGAGTGCTAATTGTAGCTATCACAAAGTGTTTTTCCATCATCACAGAAATTTAATTCCTAAATTTGAGCCAATGCACACGCAGAGGCAGAGACCAAATAGAGGTAGGAGTGATGATGAATCCATGTAGCAATTCATTCTAGCAGGAACAATTTAAACACACAACAAGATCACAATCCCGTAAGTGGCATATCCACGTCAAAATCCTGAAAAGCTTATTTTCGGCCTCTTAAAGCTAACTGATGCAACACCTTCCTGTGAGAACACCACGTAGCCCAGACACTGTCTCCCATACCACAGAGTTACCACAGAATGCATCGGTTCTCTCTTCAGGGCTTGTTCTCTTACATTCTTCCAGGAACAATGTAGCACCTCTTTTTGTCCCACAGTAACGAGACACTGAGCTCCAATCTCAGTACCTGGTAAGACTTGGGAGTTCGTGCTGTCTTGTGCCAATCAATCGGCACAAGTCGCTCTGGCTTGTGAGAAAGAGCTAAAGCATAGAACATGCTCGTGCCACTGTATCAGTCAATAGTATTGCCTCATCTGCAATATCCAAGGCAAGGCCACATCTCAGAAAGATCAAAGAAAATAGCAAAAACAATCAGGATCTTTAAAAATCTCTCACAGGACTGACTTTCAAAACTTGCAGAACTGTCACATGACAGAGATGTCAATTTGAAGGAAAGGGGACAAAGAATGACAGGCCCAGGGAAAAAACATTCATCATCCTCGACTTAAGATCTGAAAGAAATTGGCATTAGCTGACCACCACTCATAATAATTCCCTTTGGGAGCCGGCACCAGGCTCCAAGAGGAAGCCAAGGGAGCAAACAGTAACATACTAGCACTGACTGTGATTAATTTGAGGACAGATGGTGAGTCTGCAGTTGCACTGGCAATACCAACATGAGAGGCTGTCCACAGGTATAGAACAGATCTCCATCTGACCTCCCAGGACTGCTCTCCAGCACCAGCCACTCAGAAATGAAGAGTGAAATGATGAATACATGAATTCCTGTAGGACAATTAAGCCAACCTGTAGTAGTGGAAATGTCCCTTTTCCCTTCCTCCCTACACTCTAATACAAGTAGGAGCATGGGAATGCATTTTCTCTAGGTCTGCCTACCACTGACAAGCAGCCACTCGAGTGTAAAGGCATGACCCAGCTTTACACCTACACACAGCTGCATCACAGCCACTCACATCACTTCTGCAAGAGTAAGCTTTAGGTGAAGCACAGAAGGCTTGTGCTTTATTGTGTTCACACAGAGTTGATGCAGGTGAAGAGCAAGAAGAATTCTGCCAGCAGAAGCAAGTGCTCACACTTAGCCCACAGTGACTTTATTGTAAATAAGTAATTCTCTGCTTCACCGTCCCTCCTGAAACACTATGCTAAAATAGAAGAGGAGCAGCATTTGTTCCAACCAAGGCAGAACTTTAGATTGCTTAGAAATAATAAAAAAAAAAGACAGGCTGTGAAGAAATCACTCTGCAAATTACAGGAACTGTGGCACAGCATGAAATTATGGGCTTCTAATGGCCTCCAGGAATACACAGGCATCTTCTGCTTGAAAAAAATCTGTCACGCAGCTAAGTGAACATTCCTCTGTGGACACTGTTTTTGATTGCTAGTGGGTACAGAGGCCCTGTTGAATGGGGAACCAGACAAGCTGAGGAGAGCTGGAATCCCTTCCCAGACTGCTTACAGTTCACACAGACAAGGTGATAAAAGTGGGGGAAAGAGCCACAAGACACAATCAGGATTACAAGGAATACCACTGGAAGGGAAAGACAAACTCAATTCTAAAAAGGAAATACTGGCTTGTCCTCTACTTCTAAAGGTAGCTCTCATGTGTCACAAAAACTGTGAGAAGGCAAGTTGAGTTGTGCATCAAAAATGAAAAATGAATCCCACATGAGCAGACATCAGTAAAAAATTAAATAAGAAAATAAGCTTTTTTAGAAAATAATATTATACATATAATATTATACAGTTAGAACTGTAGCAGAATTTGCAATCTTACTCATATCAATGAGTCACTTAGCCTCAGCCTAAGAATGAAGTTTTCTGTATGTTGGAGTAACTGAATACCCCAACTTCTCAGGGCAAAAACTTCAGACATATTACAAATTTCCATACTCAGGCATGTTCAGAAGATGCCTGTATCCATAGGCAAAAGGTGAAAACTATCATATAATGCACATAAACTACTGACTAATTTCCAAATCTTAGCTTAAAACTGGCTAATCAGCTGCCTTTAGAAAGAAACATTCATATTCTTGTCACTTACGAACAGGTGGACTCTGTTATTATTATGGATGACTGAGACAACACCCACGGGATGAAAAATCCTCATGGTTGTCAGAGAAATTAGCTTTGCGCTCAGAGATTTTTATGCAATTTTACTGTGTTTAGATTTTACAAAGATTCTCAACCACAGAAGAGAAACGCTCAAGTTGCTACTATAATGTATCAGTACCAACAATTTTATATTCAGGGAATTTTTTTTAAAGCAAGATTCATCAGCAAACCCCTCGGTTTCAAAAGAGAAACATACAGATAGCTCCCGTGACACAGAACTAGAACACGGAGTTTATAATTAACTAAACTAATAGCAGACTTAAAAGAGCCCTGTTTGGACCTTTTTTATGTCAGAACAATTCATTGTGACAGAAGATTATTTTTATCAGCTTAGAGATAGCAATCTTTCTCTGAAAGAAGGTACTTCCAAGGACTCAGTGTTTACAAACAAGCAGAAGCTCTCAAGACAGTACACCTCTTTATATATAAACACATAACAGGAAGAAAAAGTATATACAGCTGACAGGTTGAGGATTTCACTTACTTACAGCACCTAAAAAAAAATGGAGTTGCTTTGAAAATTCATCTCCAAGTGAGGATTGCAGAGTCAGCTTATTGAAGATTAAACAACTTTATAAAGAAGGACATCATATGGTAGAGATTAAAGTTCAATTTCACCTGTTTAACTTCAGGTCCTTTCAATGATTTGGCTAAATAAATTTTACCATCACTGAAAGCTGACATTATTTTACCATATCCAATTCACAGAAGCAAGACTTGTTCCCTGAGGGACGTCACTATTTTTTTCTTTTTTTAAGCCAAAACATACATACCCTTAGATCTGGAGAGAAGTTGTCTGCTGAGGTGGAGATAGAATCAGACGACACAGCAGAAGCAGATTTGGTGTGAGTGGACTGGTCCGACTGCGAAGTGGAAGCGCTATAAAGAGAAACACCAGAGTGTATCAAAACTGTGCTCAAGAAGGCTCAAAAGCAGACAAGTCCAGCCACTCGCTTACAGTCATATCAGGAGTTTTTCACTACTCCCACCCTTTCCATTCTCAGTTATTCGGCCCTCAGCAGTGCTTTAAGAGAACCTGTTCTACTTGCCATTACCAGGGATTACCAAAGCATACACAATTCATTACTAAATCTCAGCTCAGACAGAGCCAACACTAACACAACCACCAACTTGTGCTGAGGAACACACTCAGTGCCCAAAGCTGGGTGAGCAGCTGAAGTGGAGCTGCAGGTGGAGCTGTGAGCGGAGAGAGACTGAGCCAAGAGGCCAGAACTGCCAAGCCTCTGCACAGCAAAGGGCCCGGGGACCTGTGGCCCAGCCAGGTGTTTGGACACTCAGAGGCACGTCAGGAGTCAGTGACCCACAGACCTTCCTGTATTTAGACTGTCAGGGTATAAAACCCCAGTGTTTCCTTTGTTTGGGGTCTCTCCTTGGAGACACAAGCTCAAGCTGCTATTTTGTTATTTAGTTATTGCACCATGATTAAATTATTTGAAGGACTGGGATGTCTAAGACTGCTCTGGGAAACCTGGGATTGAGAAGGTACGGAAACCTGGTCTGTGAGAGTGGGGGCTGTAGCTGCGAAGGGGCTTCAGTCCCAGCTCAGGTGGCGAGAGAGGGACTGTCAGACTGGCTCCTGCATGATTGGATGGGGAAGTTTCCTTAACACTGGATCAAATCCGAAATTACAGAAACTAAGGGCCTCCATTTCAGCCTTTCACATGGGAGATATCAGTGCGCTGCAAGGGGATGAAAACAGACAGACTCCTGAACGCATGCCAGCACAGCTCAAACCGCAGCTTTACAGCAGTGGAAGAAACTCAGAATTAAAGCTCTTTTCATCACACACAACTTTTCTTCTTCAAGGATATGTACAAACCAGAAGAGAACTAAAAAGACTCTCCTAGCACACCTCTCTGGTGATACAAAGTGAAATTCACTAAATAACAAAGCAAAACAACAATTTTCTTTTGCTGTACAGTCTTTTTAATATAGCTGTAAGCAATTAAAATAAGATTATATTTTACAGCATTTTTATGCTGCAACCTCTTCTAGAACCCTAATTGCTTAAAATTAGTTTTTGATACTAAGGCTTTTAAAACCCCAGATGACTGTAAAGAAAGATCCTATGTGGTACAACATTACTCCCTGAAGTCACTGTACACCAATAAACGCTACCTGTGCCAATTAATTCCCATACTCTTACCGACCCCAGAAAGGTTTTAGCTGGGTGTAAAGACACTCTTAATGATCAGATATCAGATTTGAAAGCCTAGCCTTGGCCAAAGCAGAATACCAGCAGGAGTATTACCATTACTACTTATATTAATTAGGCATGTGACAACTTAAGAAATAGCTGTATCTGAGCTTCTAAAGGGCCTGGAGATTTGTTAATTGTTTGAAAATTACTTTGCTGCTGATAAAAAGCCAACAAAAGATCAAAATGTTCCATTTTTATTTCTATTCTTTGGAGTTTGGCAAAGTATTGCACAGGCAGTGTTAAAAACAAAAAGGACTACAGAAAAACTGGGCTCTTGCTGGAATTTAGTCCTATCTGTTCAAGGATTAAAGAGTACTGGCACCTTTTTCATCCCATGAAATAGAAACTTCAAAATGGAACCTTTAGGAACAGTAAAAAATTATTTAAAATAGATGACACTGGTGTGCCAATCGATTAGCACAACTCCACTGAACGCACTTGTACAAGGTTCAGCAGCTGATCACTCAGCTTTCCAACGTGCTCAACTCCTGCAGTGTTGCCAGGTAAACTCACACAAATCCGGATGGCCAGTGGCACTTGGTGCACACAACTCATGCCACAGCCACCCTACAGGCTCTGTTCAGGCAGAAAATTATCTTACACTAGAACAGTAAGAACTGAATCTGCAAAACCTCCCATTCTTGTGAATGAACGAGGCACTGCATTTGTGTAGGGTTTCACATTATAACAAAATTTACATAAAGTGTCTGCTGCTGCTGTTGGGCTGGTCACATTCCCCTCTCCTCTCAACCCAGACTGCACACTGCCGCCATCTCCATTGTGCTGGATGGGCATCATGGCATGCACGGTTCAATCTGCTGATCTGATGGGGCAGTAAACTATTAATAAACATGAAGAGAGTCTTCTGTTGGGTAACAAGGCTGATTGGATTCATTACATGGCCATATAAATCATCAGATGCAGCACACAGAGAGGGAAGGAATCTGTATCTGGAGATGATGAGGAAGGCTGAGAACACTTTGCACACAGCAGCCTGCAGGCATGCTAAATTAGGCTTAGCACTAAACCACATTTTTACATTACTTAAACGAGCTCAGACCCCTTATGTGTTCCCTTGAAACTTCTTTCAGCCTGGTCTCTGCACAGCCAGTCTCCATTTTCCAAGCGTTCACCCTCATGTTTGCACCAGTTTAATTAATTTGATTCTTAAAAGCATGTTAAAAAAAATAAAAAGAAACACTTAATTTAATCATTCAACAAAGTAACACCTGTTTACCGTACAGCAACCTATAGACTGATGGTACTTTAAGGTACTTAAAGTTATCAATGAGCAAGCAGATACTGTAGCTGCCTTTATAGCTGGGTGACATCCCTGACTCTGCCCCTGGGTCCCCACCTTGCCTTCTCCCACACGGGCTCCAGCCGGGGGAGCCAGAGGCTCAGGGTGAGCCTCCAGGAGCCATGCCTTCTAGCTCCCTCCCCTTTCAGGACACAAACTTTCGTGTATTTAAATGCATTTTAAAAGGTCAGCAACCCTGCTGAGTTTACAAATCCTTTAGCACAGGTGTAAGTACCTAAGCCAGGGCACACCAGCAGCTGACCTGGCCCTGTGCACCATTCAGCACAGCTTATTTAACCAAGTGACCACTGTGAAATCACTGAGCACAGTAACCTGTTGGTAGAAGCATTTGCATCAAAAATTGCACATCCTTTAGTGACAGAAAAGGGAGCTGGAAAGACTGGACAGGTTCAGTGGAGCGTGCTAGTCTCTCTGCCCCAAAGCTAGGACAAGCTACACCCAAACAGCTCCTAAGAGCTGTCTGTCTAACCTGCTCTGAACAGCTTCCAGGGAGGGAGAGTGCTAACAAAAGGATGAAAATTTCATCAGTTTTTCTGCTGACACAACTTGCCTGCCCAGGTACCTTCCCAGTGACTGATTAATACACAAGCAACAATTATCTAATCACTGCAGACCAAAGATTTTTATTAAATATTTAATTAATTTCACTTTGTCAAACTAAGGGGCCAACTGCATTATGCAGGGGAAAAAGAAAAGAAAAAGGAAAAGGGGGGAGAACCATAATCCACAGCACGTCTGAGCTGTGAAAGTGTTTTGTGTTTGTTGAACACGCTTGGCTTCAAGTGGCTGTTAAAGAAGGAAAGCATTTGCATTTCAGAAGTGGATTTTCAAAAGCTCCCTGCACCAACGTCCCTGTGCTCCCACAGAAACCACCAGTGAAGCCTCCCTCCACTGACAGCAGTGGGAGCTTTTGGGAAGCGACGCCTGCACACACAGTGAACAATACCCCTGGATTATGCAGCTTGGCACAGTATGCATAGGTTGCATATGTTTGGCTCACTACCTCTGTCCTCCTCATCTGCCACTTCCAGGGAGCTGAGATGGAAGGAAGGAGCAGACAGCAGAAAGGCCACTGGTTTGCGGCTCCCTCCTCTTATCATTGTCAGGCGGCTGCACAGCTCCAGCTCTGCTGCTTAGCAAAATAATTAATCTGATGTCCCTGCGTGCACATGAGAAGTTTATTAGTTTCAGTGGTTTAGTCAATCTTAGCTCTCCTCTGCTGCCAATACAACAGCAAAGATCCTCAAACCACAAAGTTTCACATGCCTTTGGGTGGGGGAGAGCAGGAGAGCATCTTGGGACTGGCACACAAACTCGGAGTGAGCAGACCAGAGCTCCCTCCATGCTTTGCCATCAGCCCTTCTGCATCATCTCAGGCAAATCATTTACTCATGCTTCTGTCACAGCTTCTGCACATTATCCCAGCTTTAGCCAATGTAAAGTTAAAGCTGTCTCGTGCAGTACTTTTGGCAGCATGATGGGTATGTCTGGCATCAGTTTAATGTGCTGGGGACCCCACAGAGGATATTCTGTTCTCACAGGGACAACCCCACAACAGCTGTATTTCACCAGTAAGGCAACACAGAGCAGACCTGAGGGATGGCCAGGCCATGATGGGAACCCGCAAATGCTGGGTTGGGGGGCACCTGATAAACATCTGAGAACACAGGTAGGTTTGGACAGATTTCAGCCACAGCTAAAAATCACTAGAGCTGTGCCAGTCACTGCTAACTGAAGGTCTGGTTCAATACTATTCAAACATGAAGAATTACGGTATTATCTCTGAACCTCATTAAGGTTCTGGGGAACAACATATACTCAGGTTTACAAAATACTTTGAGCTTTAACTACAGGAAAATAAGTGAGTTCCTGTGAGGAACCAAGGAAGACCAAAGACCTCCTGGAGCATTTCTCTTCCCCATGCTTCAGGCCCAGGCGGCTCTACTTCATCCTTGTTGATGGATGTCTGTGTTATGCACAAAAAGAGACCCCTTCAACAGGTTGAAAACACCTTACTCCTTTGACTGCCATCCCCATTTATTCCTCTCCTCATTCCTCCCCCACACAGAAGCAGGAAACAGGTCTAGGATGCACCTAACACTCAGCTAACACTGATCTATGTCTTTCATCTTGGTAATTAATTTTATTATTTAAATGTTTTTCTTTACAGGCAGATTTTGAATGATAAATGAGTCCAAATGCAAGCTGTCGGCACGATGGTCTTATATAGTATCTGCACGCAGTAGTAACCCTGTGGCTATATGGAACACATACACGCAACTAATAAGAGAATTACACTGGAAACCGAGTACAGTGACTCAACTCCGGATAAAGTGTTCATTGTTATTATTAGGACTATCCCACAATATGCCAGATGGTTTTAAAACATAATTCATACTCAGACAGATGCCCTCCGGTGGTTCCTGTTCAGGCAATTGAAAGGTATTACTGCACCCGTAGCAGAATTGAAGGTATGCCAGTGTGCTGAGCTTAAACTGTCAACAAAGATGGCAAGAAGCTGCAAACAGAAGTGTCTGTGATACACAAACTTGACCTGTTACACTGTGAATGTGCAGGGGAAATATTTCGGGTGAAACCAGTGATAAAGTCTTAAGCCACTTCAAAAAGTATCATTAAATGGCATTTGCCATTAATGATACAAGGCAACTTCCCTGCAATGTAAAAAATGTGATGTATAAGAAAGCCCAGGAAGAGAAACAAAAACTCATAGTTGCCTTTTGTTTTGGCAACTGTTACACTAAGAGTTTAACTATGAAGTTCTTTCTTTCCTAGCATAGAGAAGCAATAGCTTTCCCTGGAAGTAGAAAGCACACGTACAGGTCCTGAAGAAGGCAATTTGACCTCGTGAGGGTTTGAGCATGACAGGGAACCCAAGTGTGGTAGTTTTGCCT
>VZRL01005051.1:0-13225 GCA_013397895.1 Origma solitaria
ACAGCTCCAGCAGCATTTGGACAGCACTGCCACGGGTGCACAGGGTGGCATTGTTGGGGTGCCTGTGCAGGGCTGGGAGCTGGACTGGGTGGTCCTGATGGGTCCCTTCCAACTCAGATATTCCATGATTGTGTGGCAGAGCTGGGATGGAGCCCCGGGCTCTGGTGGGGGAGCCCTCACTCCCTGCCTCGAGCTCCAAGCTGAAGCCCCTGCAGTTCTCTGACATCTTTAGATCTATGTGTATGCCCCCGAGGCCATGGGCACTGTCATAGGCAATCCTGAGCTGTGGTGACCCTGCCGGTCCGTGGCCCCCATCCCACACGGTTCTGGGGAGCAGCAGCTCACCTGACGCTGCTGAGATGGGGTAGCCGTTCTTCCTCCAGGTGACCTGTGGCTCTGGAGTGCCACTGACCTTGCACTCCAGCAGGATCTTGCCGCTGATGTTCACCTCCAGGTCCGTCAGGTTCTGGAGCACGTAGGGCGCTGCCTTCGCTGAAGCCACAAAGGAAAAGAGCCCCTGGTCAGCTTTGGGGAAGCACCTCCCTCACCTCGGCCACCTCCTCTCCTTGCATGGCCTCTCGGGGCTGGATGTGGCAAAGATTTGGTGGATCAGTTGATCAAAAATCCCCTAAAAGGTTCTGAGAGGAGTGGGTGAGCTTATTTGGTTTATTTTCATACTTAGGTTTGGCTGCAGCTCGAACTCCTCATCCTCTGAAGCAAACAAAGGACAGGGAGTGGGTGGTGCACATGCAGAGTGAAGACAAAAAAAGAGAAAGGAGGAGGAAAAGAGGAAATAGTTCTAAAGGTTTTATGTCCTCCATCAGGAGTGCAGTTTTCTCTTTACTACAGCCATGGTAACCCCCACTTTATGTTCATTTATAAAAGCTGCAGGACAGCAATGAATAAAATCACAAGCACAGCATAAAAAGTACCTCAAAGCTGCACTAAGGACAGAAGATGAAGGGGATTAGAACATATAAAATATTTGAATAGGGGAAGGAAGGCTGGTTTGGAGGGGCATTTCCATGTGTGCTCTCCACAAGAATTGCCTGACATGTGCCAGACAAATAACAGACCCCAGTCATTGTCAGAAGAGCGTGATCATAATTCCAGCTCTCCATGGATGCATTCCCAGTCTAGCTGTGTTTTTCCCATAGCCAGGCTGTGTAGGTGTGTGTGTGGGTGGAAATCTGACTGAGTGAATAAAAATATCTGCCAGGGGAGAGGAAAGGGAAGTGCCTGAATGCAGAGTGCAGAGCAAGGCCAGTGCCTCGGCAGGTGATGCTCGGGGTGGCTCTGGTGCTGTGGGGAGCAGCCAAACCATCAGCACTGCCTAATGCCTGGGGAGATTCCTTCCCTTCCTCCCCACCTCAGGAAGGGGCAAGAGCTCACGTGTGTCGGGAAATAAATAATTCCCATTCCGGAATCAGAGCTGGGGGTGAGGATCTGTGTGTGTGTGGAGGGAAGGAATCGGGAGACAGCGCAGGGAATGTGCTCGTTCACCCCAGCAAGGATGGGGCCAGCCCTGGGCTGTCCCTGAGTGCCAGGAGCTCGTGGCAGCACTGTCCCTGCAGTGTGTCACCAGCCAGAAAAGCCAGTCTGGAAATCTCTGTCTCCTTCAGCTGCTGAAGGACTCTGACCCCTGCCCCTGACTTGCTGCTGGATGTCTCTGTTCTACTCCAGCCCTGTGCCTGGGGCTTTTCTTCACCATTACAAGATGCTTAATAAATCTACCCATTCCCCATTCCAGCAGCCCTTTTTCTTCTGAGGAGGCCTAGAGATGATCACCCACTTTCTTCCCTCTGAAGCAGAAGAAACTTCACAGATTTTCAGTGACTTTCTACTGGCAGAGGTGTCCTGCCCTTTGTATTCCCTCAGCAAACAGAATGAGGCTGCAGAGTCCTAATGAAATAAAGGAGTTGGGGGCTTGGCTGCAAGTAAGAAAATCCTGTGATTGCAACAAAGTGCACCCCACTCACCCAGAGTAAATGGCACATGTCACTTGATTTTACACTTGCCCAGTGACTTTTGCGATCTGCTGGGTCCAAATCTATTGATGTATCTCATCCTGGCAGCTGAGAGCGGGTCCCAAAGTCACACAGATCTGGGGTGAGCATCCCAAACGGCAGCTGAGCTGTCACTAACGTGGTGGGTGGCCTTTTGTCCTCACTCAACTCTAAATCTGCACCCAGCATGGAGCTGGGAAGGCGAAATGCTACTGAAATCACCTTTATGTCTGAGGCAAATCTTTTATCCAAACCCAGCAGTGGCTGGGTGAGCGTTGTGCATGTCAGGCTGTCAATCTACAAGGAGTAAATGACAAAACCAAACCAAAGCAGGACACAGAGCTTGCACCAGGACCTGTCCCACTGCCACTCTCCCCGGCACATACCTCTGACCAGGAGCTGGGAGTGCTGCTCCAGCGTGTCCGTGCTGTTGTGCTGGTTCTGGGCTCGGCACTTGTAGAGGCCACTCTGCTCCCTCGTGACGTTGGCAATGAGCAGAGTCAGGGAGATGGAATATTTGTCTGTTTTCCTGAGCAGGGAGTGGCCCGGAGCCGGCTCTGAGGAGGGGTAGTACCAGCCCAGGTGGGTGTAGATGTACTTGGAGGCTCGGCAGGTCAGCTGAACATCATTGCCCACGATGGCTGTGACTTGGGATGCTGTTTGCAACCCGGATGGCACATCTAGGAGGGAGGGAAAATATGGCTGGAATTAAATCCCAGCTGAGAAGATCTTTGCTGCCTGGTTGCTGTTTGGTGGTCAAATTTCCAGCGGTCATGGAAGGAGCCAGGTTTAATGAGGGACATGTCTGCAGGTGGAAACAGGCACCGGAGCTGGGAATTAGGGAAGGGCAGGCTCCTCTCACTGCCCAGGGCTGACCTGTGCTAGTCCAGCCCTCAGCATTCTAAATCACCCCATTTCCAAGTAATGAATTGAAAGCTTATAAACAGAAGGAGTTAATGGACTGAGAGAGTTTAATCAAGGGCTGTTTCTATCCAGGTAGACAAATGTGTTTGTGAGCTCTTCCCTTTTTTCTGCAATCAGGGCTGGAAAATATTAACTGCAGAGGAATAAAGAAACCCTTTCCCATCCCTCAGGAGCAACACCCTCTTCACCACTGAAGATTCTCTCTTATTCCAACTGTGCCAATATTTATTTTCATCACATGTACCTCGATGGATATTTACTTGATCGCTGATGGATTAACTGATCTAATGATGTCCAAGTCCTTGAGGCCCTTATATTTAGCAGAGAAATACTCTGAGTCATGACTCCAATCTAACCACGAAAGAGTGAGCTGTTTCTTGCTGTATTTTTAGTAACTTTTCACTCCAGAAAAAAAGAAAGAAAAAAATCAATTTTCTTGAAGTGGCGAACTGAATCCATTTGAAAACAAGAAAAACTGAGTGGAAGGCCAGAGCCTGCACTCCTGCAGTAGCTGCCAGACATGGGCAAGTAAATTGGGGCTGGAAGACACTTTATTCCCTTTTGATTTTAGGGATCTATCCACCTGAATGAAAGTGCCTGGATAACTACAGTGACCTGGAATTCTGTCTGTGTGATCAGGATTTTGAAGCAGCTGAGTTATGAGGAGCCTCTTATCAATGTTAGCAGGGATGGGACACCTTGGGAGGACTCACTGAGGGCCACCCTCTGAACAGGAACAGGTTTGCCCCTAAATCTGAGAGAGGATTCAGTGCCAAGCTGTTGGTGAGATCTCTCTGAAGCCAGGATGTGCTGGCTGGGGCTTTGAGAGGACAGAAGCTAAAGCAGAACAAGTGTGCACTTCTCCTGCCATCTGCAAATCCCACATGGAATCTGGCCAGGGGCTCCTCCTGCAAAAAGTTCTGCAGAAGCTCCAGCTGAGCAGAAAGAGTGGGGCTGCTGAAATAACCAATCTGCCTTATAATAAACCATATATTCTATAAAATACAGAGCCCCAGAGGAGCTCTCAGATATGACTAAAACTCTCTCTTCTTCCCAAGTCATCTGGACTAGAACCCATGAGCTTTTGCTTCATGGTTTTTAAAGACTGGCACCAGAAATACTTGACAAAAGATCCAAAAAGAGGAGAGACCCCCTGAGGCCACAGCTGTGGAGGTTGTTATTTTTCTCTTCTCTCCCTGTGCTGGAATTCCAGTTTACTCTCTGCAGGGTGTTGTTAGGCTCAGTTTTCTCTCTTGGTGCTCGGGCTGCCTCGTGTAACACATCCACTGCTCACTCCTGATGTCCTGTGCTTCCAGCATGTCCAAATGCTGCTGGGCAACACGGGGGGAATGTCTGAGGCCACCAAAACCTCTCTAAAGGGGAAAGTGGAGAGCCAATGAAAACACTGGGATGTGGCACGAGCAGCATTTCCCGTCTCTCCTGAATCTCTCAAACCAAAACGGGGAAAGTGCTGCATCCCTTGGGGTTAGGCACTGCCTTGGGCTTGGCACAGCCTGGGCTGGAGCATTTTGGTGTAAATTCCCAGTGAATGGGATGTGTCCATTCCCAAGCCCTGAGTTTTGAAGGATGCTCCAGAGTTTTGCTTTGCTGCTGGACTTGAAAGTTGCCAGGGCTTTTTTTTCTACCAACTTAACATTCTGGGAGCAGAGGCCTGGCTTGTTTTTCTTATCATTCCTTCTCCTGACATTTTTTATTTAGCATTTTGAATATTTTTAGCTGGAACCTGTGCTATTCTCTCCCATCTTGTTTGCCTTTCAAGCAGCTCTTTCAGCTCCAATAGAATATTCATTGATTTTCATTGCAGTGGAAGGAAAAAGAAAGGGAAAAAAAAAAAGTTGCTCTCCTCTCTCTTTTCGTGCTCTCTCTCTTTTCTCCTCCTACCTGGATTATCTGGGGAGTGAGAGCAGTTTGGAGAGCACATTTTAAGCCAGTTCATCCCTCAGCCTGCTTTGCTTACATAATCCTGAACCTGAGCAGTGCTAACTTCCTCTCTCTGAGCAGACACAGTGTTTTAGAAGGCTCCTCATAAGTTGGCTGAAAGAATGCACCATGGAGCCTTTTCCCTTTCATCAGCAGTCACCAAACATTTGTCTTTGGTATCGTGTTACAGTGTAGTAGCTGCGAATTTCCCTCTCCACCGTGTGGGATTCTGTAGCAGGAGAGGGAAAGAAGCCATTGGGGGAACGTAAAAAGGGAGCGTAAATCAAAGGCAAGTCTGGCTCCATTTGTATGTACAAGGAATTAATTGGTTTTCATTTCCTGTGCTTTGCACAATAATCTGTGTAATTCAAAACTTCTGCTCTTCCCCGGATTGCAGGAACGGGGATGGAGGGCAGGGTGAGCCCCACGGAGCCAGCGCTGCCTGTCAGAAATCCTGTCAGCAGCTCGGGAACGAGCATTTGGAGTGGCACAAAATCCTAAACTCATCCATTGTTCTGCTATCTGAGAGCAGATTTTTATCTCCTGGTGGAAATGTAATATTTTCTTTCGGGTAGAAATCTTTAACTCCATTTTTCTCAGTTGTTTTGGCAATCAGATAAACCCTTGAAAAAAGGGCTTTGGTTATTATTTGTTATTCTTATCATAATTCATTTCTATTCCCAGAACAATCAGAGTTTTCAGATGGGTGGGATCCCATTCTGCTGAATGTAGTGCAGTCAGACAAAGGCTGGAATTTGATTTACTCTGGACCTACAGCTCTACAGAGCTGCCCTTTCCAAGGTGCAGAGCAGAGATTAGAAGGTAAATAACACTCATCCATGGCAGAGAATCCCTCCAGGAGACACCAGGGCAGCTTTTCACTGCACAGGGAGCCTGCAGCCTGCCTGGAATGTCCTTTGGAGCTGGACAGTGACATTTCTGAGCAGCTGATGGCTCAGCCAAGGCTTAAATGGGAACCCTGGAGTCAGAACAGTGGTGGGAAAGACAGAGACAGATCTGGATTGGACCAAAACAAAACAAAAATCCTGGAATGAGAGCTAGGCCAGGACACTATGGATAACAAATCCCTTCAGGAGAGACTCCAGATAGCTGCAGAGGGACAGTGACAGTCAGGACATCTGCAGGAGGGGCTGTCACTGCAGGATGAGATTCTCATCACGTTGGACCCCTTATAAGGTTTGGATTCTGAGTGATCTCCAAACCCTGCTGACCCTTCATGAAATGAGCTCTGCTGGTAGAGAAATGATTTAAAAATAGAGCCCAGTGCTATTTCTGGTGTCCGTGGGAGTTTTTGTGGGGGCTCTGCAGTGGAAGAACAAAATGGTTGCTGACAATTATCCCACTGGGATAAATTAATTTTTCTGAAATGAATGTGGTGGTGATGAAAACAAGACTGAAGCGAGCACATCCCCAGAGAGCAGCCAGGACAACACCTGAGGAAGTGTCCCTGGAACACTCTGCCGTGTCCTGGGAAAACATCTCAACCCTGCCCCAGTGGGACAGGGGTTCGAGGGAGTTTAGCCTCTGTATCATCCCCAGATTTCAGATTCTCTGTATCATCCCCAGATTTCTTACCAGGGAGAAGTGAGTTAAGCTCAACTCCACCAAAACGTTTGAGAGCAGCTCGGGGAGCAGCAGCTTGTTGTTGGTAGGACATAATGGGAGAGCAGGTCTTTAAAATCAACAAATTGCTGAATTAATTGTGGGGTGCCACAACTCGCAGCTGCTTTGCAGAAAGCTGTGAAATGCCACAGACATTTTCCAGATGTCCCAAAGTGTTGCTCGTGTGCTCTCAGGCTCTGGCCCAGCCTTCAGCTCAGCCGTTGAGCTCAGCCTGCACAGAATTCAGCACCTCACAATCATCAGGTGACCACTTTGGAGCCTTGTGCTGTGGGACTCTCTGCTGGGAACCTCCCAGGCTGTCCCTGAGTGTCCCTCAGCACTGGGACAGGAGGAAGCTCCTGGGGAGGGTCACCTGGAGCCTGCTCCAGCTGTTCCAGCTGCGAGGATGACCTGCAGAGATCTCCCCACGGCCTGGCCCTGCTGGAGCAGCACCCAGAGAGCAGCAGGGCACTGCTGCTGCTCCACTGCTGCAGCATGACCCACTTTAGCATCAGGATGGCCACATTTAGAAAGTTTTCATTCTTTTTAATCCATAAACACCACAATTTTTAAATCCAGCACTTCTGAAAGCCAGTCATGCTCGGTCAGCATCTGCCTCTTCCCCAGAACGGCACACACTCCCAGTTTTCCCTTCACAGGCTGAAATAAATCTATCTTGCCAAGCCCTATTCCCCTCCTGGTTTGCTTTGGTGGAAACATTCCCACCAGAACCACTGTCAGTAATTTCGCCCAGTGATTCATTTCCTTCATAATTAAAACTGCATGATTAACACACTTGTGTCTCAAAACACTGCTAGACTGATCTTAAAATAAAAAATTTGAAATATTAGCTCACTGTGGGTGAAAAAAAAACCCTACATAACTTTATTACTAAAACAAACCAGAGTTGTGAAAGGTGCATGGGATGATCCAACCTTTGGATCTGACCTTTTATGCTCGTGATTTATTTAATTGCTGCAGCTTTGGGTTTAGTCACCAAGCGTGGCAGTTCCGTGAATAGTTTGGGAACACAGGGCTGTGGGTAACCCACCCAAACATCAGAGCTGGCAGAATTCCCAGCAGGACCAGCCCATGTGGATGCTCCACACTTGGAAGTGGCAAGGTGTAAAATGCATAGCTGGTCTTCAGCCTGCCTTGGACATCTTGGGGACCTCTGATATCTGAGCTGGATCTCCCAAAAGTGCACCTTGAAGGGCATTTTCCCCACAGAGCTTTGGGAATTTGGGCTGAAAGCCTCTCCTGTCTCCACTGGGGCAGCACAAAGGAGCTCTGATGGAGATGAAATCTTTCCCTGTATATGGCACCAGCTTCATTATTGTTGGATGGCGTTTTTCCTGTTGGCACTTCTGTAACACCAACGGGAACAGTGTTTGGGGAGCCCTTTTGGGGCCAGCAGGGTTTGAAAGGTGCTGGATTCCTGAGGAGCAATGGGGTCAAACAACCCAGGAGGGAAGAGAGGAGTGCAGATCCCAGCCACGAGTGAGCTCTGCCCTCCCACCTTGCTTCATGGGCAAGGAACCAAGGAGTGAGAATCAGACATTTACTTTCCAGGACACTTCTGCACTCCTTGTTCTAAAAAATCGATATTTTGATGCAAATCTTGCCAGCCAACATCCACTCATGCAGAAAGTGAGCACAGAAATGTTTCGGTTTGTTCTGGGTGAGCATTTGAACAAGGCTGTCCCTGGACTCTCCTCTCTTTTTAAACTGCCATCTCTCCTGAAAGCATTATGTAGAGCTTGATCTCACTCCTAAAGAATTCCTGTGTGGAAAGGTTAAGCAGATATTTGTTTGGATTTGTGTTCTTTGGAGAACCTCCTCCCTGCACAAAGGGCATTGCAAAGGCCAAGTGCCCAGGCAGGGCTCCAACGTCCCAGTGCTGTCAGCCCTGGGCTGGCGCTGGATCCTGGCCTGCCTCACCTTTGCTGGGTCTGACTTCTTGGAGACCTCGGAGCTTTCTCCCAAGCCAGGGAGAGGCTCCAGGCCTCAGCTTTGCCAGAGGTTTCCCGGGGACAGCGCTCAAATGTCACCAGTGCTGCTCTGAGACGCAGAGAGGGATTTGGGGCTGCAGCTGGAAAGGGCGAAAAGGACGTGAGGTCTGATGCTGGACGTGTCCAACTGAGCTGGATCCAGCCCTGTGTGGGGTGAGCAGCTGGGACTGTGGGATTTGCTCTGCAGACACAGCACACAGGCACGGCCAGCAGTGAGAGCCAGCACTCAGCAGCCACAGAAACCTTCCCGGGAAATCAGAGCATCTGCCTCTGGTGTGGTGTCTGTGCTGCTCACCTGACACGTAGAACTCGATGCTCCTCTCCTCCTCGCCCACCTTGTTGGAAGCCACACAGTAATAGATCCCCGAGGCACTGCTGTTCTCCGTGGTCAGCGTGCTCACGATCTGTAAGAGGAAACAAGGAAAGGCTCTGAGGGCTGGGTAGCATTGGCACAGAGGGGGTTAGGGTAGAAAAACTATTAAGAAAGTTGTTTCTAGTTAATAGTGGATGAAGGTCATGGACAGCAAAGTGCTCCTGTTTGAATTTCAGTCCCTCATCATCTCAGCCCAGTCGATTCTCTTCCCTCCTCATTCCTAAACCTTCCCCTTCCCTTTTTTTCCTGTCTCATCCATGAAAAACAGGGTCCTCCTTCAAGACACTGCCAAGGGCTTTGTGTGACAACATCAGCAAAAAGCTGAAGTGAAGGAGCTGAAGGATCCATCTGAATGCAGTCCCACATCCACCTGGCCTCTTTCCTGCTCTCCAGCTATGGGTGAAGCCACATTTTCATGGGAAGCAGGCAATTCATAGGGATGTGGTACAAAGCATTGCAGGGATTTGCTTTTCTCCTCGGAGAAGGGAGGGAAGGACGTGGCCCCTTTGGGCCTGGGAGCCCCTTGGTCCCCTGGCCCTTCCTGGGAGCTGTGCAGGACTCTCAGGAAGGAAGGAAGGAAGGAGGTTCTGGAGGAGCTGCCAGAGCTGCAGCTCCTGGCAAAAGCACAAAGGGAGGATCACGGAGAAGGAAGAACCCTTGTCCTGAGCTTCACCCATCGGAAAAGAAGTGGTTCTGTTCCTCCTGGGGCTGAACTCTAACATGTCCTTGAGAACCTGTGTTCCTTAAAGCTCCCCAGGCTCCCTGGGTGAGGCCCAGCCCTGTGGCACTGCCCTGTCCCTGTCCCTGTCCCTGTCCCTGTCCCTGTCCCTGTGCAGCCTCACAGGCTCCCACAGGAATATCCACAGCTCCTAGCTTTCATTATTCCTTGAGTTCCTTTGGACTGCGAGCAGGAAAACAGGGCCTGATCCACCAAGACAGAGATGTTCTTGCAGGATTCCTCTGCTTCCCCTGCAGCCATTCACCTGAGGAGCTCTGAGCCCTCACATTTGGAACAAATCTCACTTTCTTTGCCATCCTCTCTGAGGCCTTTGAGAATCAAAACTGCTAACACCCTCTGGCCCTTTGTCCTTATCTCCAGAGAGCTCTTTGAAGTGCACAGAAGCATCTCTGGACTTTCTTTTTAATATCCTAAACTAAACTCACACAAGACATTCCTTTACCCCTCCTAAAGCTGCCCCATGAGTGTCTATAGCTGTGTGGGATGTATTTTCTGAGTTATTTAAGATTTGCTGAGATCTGGCACATGAAATCCTGCAGGGAAATGAGTTCCAAAGGTTTTGATCCCAAGTGCATTTGCCATTCTACTAGGGAGCATTTTCAGCTGAATAACGAGTGAGGGGGAAAGTCTTTACTTTTCATGGGCACCAAACACAAGAATGGGGAAACCCCAAATTCAGGGGTGAGAAAGGAGAGCAGCAAACCCAGCTCCCTCTGGTGTCCACCAAGGAAAGAGCTGAGCAGCTGGGAGTGATTTATGATGTGAAAATAGCTCTGCCTTGGCTATAAAATGAGCTTGGATATGAAAGCAGCCTGCTCCTCCTCCTGTGCTGTCCTGGAGCAGTGGCCCAGTGCCATGGGCTGTTAACGAGCACATGTTCAGAGCCCCGAGCAGCAGCCACTGCCTTTGGAATTCCTGCTGAATCAGGACCAGCCTCCTTCTTCTCTTCTCAACACTGCTGGATCTGAGGATTTCATGTCTGGGAATAGCAAAAGCCAATATAAATGTACATGCTGAGGACAGAAGGGGATAAATTTGGACAGCTTTTTAACAGCAATTAGTCTTCCTAAGTGACAGCTCTAGATGGAAAGTGGAGGATAATGCTGCAGAGCCAGTCAAAATCATAAAATATCCATTTTGGAATACGTCCAAAGTGTTAGGGGTGACACTGTGGCTCTCCTGAACACTGATGCAATGCCTCGAGCTGTTCGGTGGCCCAGAGGCAAATGCTGATGAGCACACACGCACAGACAGATGCTGACATCTCCAACTCCATAACTCAGGAAAAGTCTGGCAGGGCGGTGGGAAAACACACCAAAAAGAGCAAATAGCAATCCTGAGACCTCATCGGAGCTAATCTCAGTTGTGTCTAGATATGAAGGTGAAAAAGATGGAAAATGATGGTGGGAAACAATCTGGGGATAAATTCTTGGGGAAAAAAGACTACTGAGGAATAGAGGGAAAGTAATTTTCTTTTTTGGATGCTCCAATCATTGTTGTGCACTTGGATCACAGCTTGTGACACACCTGAGCACATTCCTGACTTGGCCCAGAACTGGCACCTCCCACAGCTCTCCAAAGTGGGACTTTTAAACCAGCAGCATCCAGCAGAGATCTCCATGTGATCTCAGAGCTGGCAATTCAGGATTTTGAGTGATTTTCTTGTAGCAATATTAATCCCTTGAAGTCATTATGTATCAGCCTTTCACTCTAGCTGTGTGCTCCTGTGTGCTCTCTGCAGGGGCACAATCCCAGAACCTGGGGACCTTTAGTGAGAGTGGAAAAATTCTGAGGGGATAATCCCTATGTGTGCTTAGTCTGTGCACCTGGAGAAGTATTTTCCACTCCTGGAATTGGAGCCAGGATAGAAAAGCTTGAGACTTGTTGGAATGAGTCCAGAGAGGGCCATGGAGCTGCTCCAGGGCTGGAGCCCCTCTGGAGCCAGGCTGGGAGAGCTGGGGGTGCTCACCTGGAGAGGAGAAGGCTCCAGGGAGAGCTCAGAGCCCCTGGCAGGGCCTGAAGGGCTCCAGGAGAGCTGGAGAGGGACTGGGGACAAGGGATGGAGGGACAGGACACAGGGAATGGCTTCCCAGTGCCAGAGGGCAGGGACAGATGGGATATTGGGAAGGAATTGCTCCCTGGGAGGGTGGGCAGGCCCTGGCACAGGTGCCCAGAGCAGCTGTGGCTGCCCCTGGATCCCTGGCAGTGTCCAAGGCCAGGCTGGACAGGGCTTGGAGCAGCCTGGCACAGTGGGAGGTGTCCCTGCCATGGCAAAGGGTAGAATGGGATGAGCTCCAAGTGCCTCTCACCCCAAAGCCCTCTGCGATTCCCTGATCCAAGGCAGGGCTCACTCCACAGCTGCCTCTCCTGCCTGTCAGAAACCCCGAGCGCAGTCCTCTCTGCCGAGCCTCAGTAATGGTGCTGATGTGAAACTGTAAGTGCCTTCACACTTTGTGTCTCTGCACTGAAAATGCCATTCATGAGCTATTTGCAGGCCGGAAATGTGCAGGTTCCAGTTTCCCTTCCACCCCCTGTCCCCGTGAGGAGCAGGGACACGTTCCCAGCTGCCCACAGGGGCTGTCCCACCCTCAGCTCCTGTGCAGGCAGCACCGGGACAATGTTAATTAATAACAAATTATTGGCATGTAGTGTCTAGACATCTTCCTAGTGGAAGCTGGATGGGATCCTGGGAGCTCACTGCATACCAAACACTACGCACCCCAGACTGCATTTGTGCTGCATTTGGAATTAAGGGCTCCATTTCCCACTGCTTAACCCAAAGGCCACCCAATACTGCGGGCCCAGAGGAGGGATTATTAGCTAATAAATAATTACTGGGGAAGAATAAGCTAAGTTTAAAACTCAATAAGGAAAGGAATAAAATTACTGATCTCTGAAGAACAGCTCTGACAAATAAATAGAGCTTGCTGCTGGGAAAACTCCTAATGGAATAGCTCAATAAAGTCCATATGTCCTGCACTGTAATGTTCCCGAACTGATAAAAATAAGTTATTTTAGAAGCAGCCAAAGAACATTCCCCAGCCATGCACTGTGAGTGTTTTAAGACATCTTGTAGTAAGGACAGAGCAACAAGACCTTTTTTTTCAGCTGGAGCCAGCACAAATTAATATCCCTTGTTAGTCCTTGCTTTCTCTTTCCTTGTCTAATCCCTCCCTCCGAGAGCTTTAGCTAGCAATCCTTTCTCTTTCACTTCGTTAGCTCTCCGTGGGCGAGGATGAGGAGTGGAAAATGTGGGGGGAAAACTTCTCAGCTGTCTGCCTCTGGCAGAGCTGGGCTGGAGGTGGCTGCAGGGAGGTGGAATTAAGGAACTTCACCAGGGACCCTGCACAGAAAGCATTCAACTCACTCCTAATCCATCTGCTTGAATGGCACAGAATAACACTTGTTTTCATGGCCTGAGAGTCCTGATCCAGGATTTGGGTTCATTCACTCAAAACATGCTAAAGGATGGGCTGAGGGTGAGTGATAAGAGCAGTCTGGGAGTCGGCTGAGAACTTCCAGCTTTGCTCCCATCTCTGGCAGGGGATGTTTCCCTCCCTGGGAAAGGGAGCAAGCAATGCTTTCCTTAGCATGAGCAGAGCTGGCG
>VZRL01005051.1:13719-57139 GCA_013397895.1 Origma solitaria
CTGGGGTTTGAGGTGCCTCTGGAGGAACTGTGCTGGGGATGGACTTAGCACCCTCTGGCTTGGAGCAGGTGGGTAAATCCTGCAGCTCCTGAGCAATTCCCACCCCTGCTGTTTCCCCAGGGACTGCAGATGATGAATTGAGAAGGACAGGGCCATTCCTAATGTCCCTGCTGCTGGCCAGGCTCTCACCAGTGCCACCAAGGACAGTGCCATGTGCTCCTGTGCCTGGCAGTACCTGAAACACCTGGGCTGGCCTGCCAGGCAGTGGCTGCTGTGTCCCCAAGGCCTCGGTGTGACTGTCCCCTGCCCTGGTGTGCCAGGGCTGCAGGAGCCCCTGAAGGGACAGATTCAAACAGCCACTCACACACTTTGCACCACACACATCCCACTGCTCTAATGGAGGCTTTTTGTTCCTTCAGGAGGTCTAAACTTGGCATTTTTGGGTCAGTTTTCTTGAGTGGTTGTGAATTTCACCAGCAGAAACATCCACGTGGCTTGGCCACTCTCATACAGACATGAAAGGGAGAAAAGAGATGAAAAGAACCCCCCAATGAGGCCTGAATTATGCATGAGTCCTGCTATTCTCTTCTGCTGGTCCCAAGCTCAGGCCAGTTTGTTATTTTGCTAACACGAAAGAAAATAAAATAGCAACCTAGCTCCTTGTGACTTGAAAAGTCAGGCAATTCCTGCAATCACGGGTGTTACACCTGGTGTGAAAACGCAGGATTCAGAGGAGCCACGCAGTGCTTTAAATCCCAAAGTGAAAAGTTTGACTCAAAACCCCTGGGAAAATGAAACAGTCACAAAGCAAGTGCCTCAACCACAGTTTGACCGAAATTTCATAAAGTCCATCATAACCCCAACCTTAATAACCACGTGCTGTTCCTTAGGAATGAGACCCAGCCCTGAGAAGGCAGGAAGAGGTGAAATTCACTTCTCTGTCTGTGGAACACTCATGGAATAATCATGATGAGGATGATGACAAGAGAGCTCAATTTTACATGGCACTCCTGTCAGGAGATGTCTGAAGAACTCCATGTGATCAAAGAGCACCAGCAGTTTGCTGGAAAAACCCCTGCTTGCTGCCCTGCCGGCTTGCCTTGGGCAAGTTTCTGGATCTGCTGATTCCAGGGGAGTTATTCCCATATTTTTAGCAGCTCTAAACAGTTAATGCATGTTTCCACATGTGGCTGGACCAGCATTTATTGCTGCAGCTCCCAAGGGTGAACTCTAGGATGCTGAGATGTCCTAGAGCCCAAGTGAATTCCACCTTCTGCTCTTGGTGGTCAGTGCTCAAATGCCACAGGAAAATCCCCAAGCTCAGCTAATCCCAGGTTCCTAACACAGTCCATGAAAGCTCAGACTCCAGCACCTTTATTTTTCATCTGCTTGGTCAATGCAGATGAATTTTGTGCTGGGGCATGGATTGGGCTGTTTCCTGCCTGTTCTATTCCTGGTGGGAATAATGACTGATAAAACCCAAGGAAAAGTCTGGAGACTTTTTCATCAGTGTCTTTTTTAGAAATTCTATTCTATAATATAAAGACTCCAATTAACACAGGGCCTTGGACTTCAGAAAGGGGGAAGGAGAGGAATTGTCTGCTAATGTAAGCAGAGAGACCAAGTGCTGAAACCTGAGATTCCTATAATTCAGTTCTATTAATTTGAATAAACCTTAATCAGGACATAAAAATTAATAGGAAACACCTCAGTGTTTTCAGCCAGGGAGATAAAATAATGAATATACTATAAATTGTAAAATGATGTAGCTGGGAACTTTTATCATGAAATATGTAAAAGCTTAAGTTAAAGGGTTGTTAAAGGCTGAGCTACAACCCTTCAGGACATGTCTAAAAATGAACTCTTGGGGATGCCTGGAGTGTGCAGAAGGAGCAGAGGTGGCTCTGCAGGGCAGGGGAGGAGCAGTCGGTGGCAGCTCTTGGGGAACAAGGAGACCTTTGAGGACTCCATGGGGTCCTGGTGTGGAGGTTCCCTCGTGCTCCTCACTTCCATAATTCAGCAACCAGCAGATGTTTTTGGAACCACAGCAATTGGGAAACCTTTCACTTTTATACAGAGACTTACAGAACTTGAAGACTGATCATAAGACTTAAGCTAAGCTCTGGGACACCAGATATACATTTAGACAGACTGTATATCTTTGTATGTATGGATATATATGGAGAGGAACAGTAGCCCTGAGAGTCTCAAAGCTCTTGTCAGCCCATGCAGCAACCAGAAAGTCTTAGAAAAAGAAGAAACTTTGCAGGTAAATGTCACAACCTTCATTTTTATAAACAATTAGCACTTTGTAGGGAGTTGCTTTTACCTAAGATCTAAAATTCTCAAAGAATACATTAAAACCAGAGTTTAAGGGGCACTATGCCATCTAGATAAATCCAATTTATAAATATCTGCCAGCAATGGAAAAACTCAGGAATGAGAGGCGAACACGAATTTTCTCCTTCCCAGCCCAATCTCCAAGTCTTCAGAACTCTGCTTTGGATTATGTTTAGAACTGGAAAGTCTCCCTGAGAAAGAGCAGATGGCTGAGGCACTGATCCTGCCAGATGCTGATTTAGTCTGGAGCCCATCCAGAAGAGCACTTTAGCTTCGTGCTTGACTTTAAGCATGGGAGCAACTCAAGAATTGTGCCATGCTCAGAGGTACAGCAGGATCGGAACTGCAGCATCCAGCACCTTGCAGGGTTAGCCACTGAACCTTCTGGACCATGCATGTTGAAATCTGTAGCTGCAAAGCCACCCCTGAAGCCACCAAGCCCTGCAAGCCCAACAGGTAAATGCAGAGCAAGGTGGGGCAGGGCAAAGTGGGGCAGGACAAAGAGCTCTCCAAGTGTTTAATGAGCTCAGAGTCCCTATCAGCGTTCATGGCCCAGCACCCTCGCACTGAACCACTTTCACACTTTCTCAGGGCTGAGGGAGACACAGAGGGTTTTGACCCCGAAGTCTTGGGAGAGTTTTAAAAAGGGTGTGTGACATCATTCCCATTATCCCGGCATTTGTAAACAGCAGAGCTCTGAGCTGATCCCAGCGCTGGGGAATTCCAGGCATGCCAAGAACCCTCAGCAGCTTGGGAACCACGAGCTGGGGGTGAGCATCCCCTGACATCATCCCCAGGCCATCCCACACATACCTTTGTTTTATCCCCCTGCCTCACGGGGGTGTTCTCAATGCTCCTGATCCTGTTTCCTATGACTGTGTTCTCCCGAACCACAACTTTTTGCCCCTCGGGATTGCACCTGGAGGTAGAAAAGGTTCAAGGTAAGCAGGGAGGAGTACTGGACTGAGAGAATGACAATCTTGGACAATAATCTTAGGTCTTAAAAAGACCTAAGGCAAATAGTCTTAGGTCCTAAAAGCTGTTGCTGCTGGAGTTTGTTACCTCTTTGTGAAATTCCTCCATTCCTTCAGCTCAACATTTCAAAATTATTTACAAAGCACCTTGACAGAGGCAAACAAAGATCAGTCCACGACCAGCAATGAACCCCCCAAACTTTCCAAAGACTGAAAATGTTAAATACTGGACAGCTAATTAAATCATGTGAGTTTAATCCGACTAATATGAGTTCTATTTCCAAATTCAAAATGCCAGTCACTCCAAACCGTGGGGAGGTGGATGTTGCTGAGTGTCTGTCTGTGCTCAGCTCCCGACAGGAAGTGTGGGCTGAGGGAGCAGAATGGATGAACGCTGGGATAGAGCAGCAGAAGGCTCCTTTAACGCTGCACATGCCACAGAAGACACTTATCAATCTTCATTTTGGAATATGGGCAAGGAGCAGAATGTGCAACACGTCATGTGGGAAGGTCCATCTGCTCCACCCAGGGAAAAAGGCTTTCCTTAACTTGGAAAAACTAAGCAGAGACACAGCTCTGCTCATTCCTAGAAACACAAAGGCTCTGGGCTCACCGCAGGGCTTCAGGAGGTAAAATGAATATGAACTTTTATAGGTGCTGAGCAAGGGCTGATGCTGCAGAAAATGCCTCTGTAAATCAGCGGTGCCTTTGCCAAGCCCACACAAAGGCAGGGGCACCACCCTGGGTCAGGGAGGGCTCTCAGCTCTCAGAAGGGCCTCGTTAGAAGATGTCTGGAGGGACTTCCTGCAAGGCACAATCCTGTCCCAGGGATGAAGGGACAGAGCTCAGAGGAAGCAAATCACATCCCAGCTCTAAGGAACAATGATGGTGCTCAGGGATTCAAAGGGCACTGCTGAGGCAGAGTGGGGGAAGAGAAAGAGAGAGAGAGGAAGTCGGACAAGAGAAGGAAACGGGGGCTGTGTCATTTCCCACAGGAATCCTCCTCCAGCTTCTGCTGCAGAAAGATAAGGCTGCCCCTGGGGCCAGCAGAGGTAGAGCCACTCTGCAATTGTATTTAAATTGATAAGATCAGAGAGCTGCAGCAAGGGTTATGTGAGGTCCTCTGCCACCAGGTCACTGGTTTGGGTCTGGTTCAATTCGGCACTCATGGCCAATTCTCTGCCCCAGACAGAAAGGTCTGGCAAAGATTTCGGTGGGCTCTGTGGCTTTCCTAGAGGATGCAGGAGCTGTTTCCATGTGGTGTTTCCACTCTGCTCTTGTCGAGCCCCTCCCAAGCAGCAGCCCCGTGCTCCTGCTGCCCTCAATGCCAGCACAGCCATCAAATCCCTGTGTTTATTCCCAGGGGAGTGCTGTAACCATGGGACACCTCCCTCGGGTGGGCACACAGGGCATCCCACCCCGAGAGTGACCACCCAACATCCCATGCTGCAGCAGAGAACCTGGGCAAGGACTCCTCCAGAGAACCTGGGCAGGGACTTCTCCATGCCTTTCCCTGTCTCATGGCTTTCCATCCACAGCAATAAATTGATGAGGAAATAAAGAACTATCCAGCAATTTTCTCTCTTGCTTTCTAGACATGTCTTCATCTTTTTCCTGGATGGAAAACTTGATTTCATCCCTCTCATTGCTGCAGTGGTCAGAATTGTGCAGGACCTGGCTGCTGCATGTTCCCTGAGGCTACCAGGGAAGCAATGCGGGCCCAGCCAAAGCCTCTCCCTGCAGACCCCTCTGCTCAGGGAACTGCAGGAGCAAAGGGAATGTCTCCTTCAGGCAACCCTCCAAAGGCATCCTGGCTTTTCCCTGGCCTCCTGCCTCTCTGGCAGCTCTGCCCCAGTGACTGCTGTGTGTTCACGCCTCAGCCTCCAGCACAGAAGGGCCCCCAGGGAGACACAATTCCCTCTTCCAGGCTCTGGGACACAGATGCTGCCACAGGAGCCTGTGCTCAGTGTGCACGAGTGCAGACAGCCCTTGGGAAGTGCCATGAATCCCAGCTGGGAACTAAAAGGAGCCAAGCCTTCAGCAGCTTTGTCTGGTGTGCTAGCTCTGCCCACGAATCCTGATGGGTTTCCTTTGTCAAACTCATTCACAGCATTCAACAGGGCTGGGGAATGGCTGGGAAAGTCAGAGGGACATTGCTGGTCAAGGTGAAGAAAATTCAGTGATCTTCAGTCACTTTAAACTTATTTCACACAGTTCAGGTAATACCCAAGGTGCACAAACACAACCAGAGCTAGGCTCAGAACCCTGGAGATCTTCACCCTGCTTGTGATTCTAATCAGATAAACAGAATGGAGTGGGAAAAAAGCCTGACTTGAAGCTCCCCAACAATTCAGGAACATGTTCATCCCCAGGATGCCACTTACAGGGTGCCTGTGAGGTTGCAGGGCTGCCACTTCCACTCGATCCTCGGCTCGGGATTCCCACTTGCCGTGCACTGGATTTTCTGTTTGCTTCTCAATTCCACCCGCACAATCTTATCAAAATCTGTTTCCTTTTCATAGATCTTGGGTCTCTCTAAAGAAAAAAACCCACAAAAATGCAAATGAGCACATTTACATCTACGGTCATGTTTCTAGAAAAGTTTTGAAATGTTTTGCTGGGAGAAGGGATGATCCAGTGAGGCTCCTGATGTGGGAAAATTCCCAGCAGTTCTGAAAATACTCCTTCACAAAAACATGTGTGTTGGTCGTGGCGTTTCACAAATCACACTGCAGTGCTACCACATTCATCCTAATTCCTTTCAAATGTTGGCGTGGACCTGCTGGACCTCTGGAAAATTCATGCCATGGAACATCTCTTGGTCAGGGGCTGCAGGATCAGGATTAGCCCATGGGCAAAATGGGATTGGAGTGCTGAAGTCACCTCCTGAGAGGAACCTTATCAAGCAGCAATGCAGTCACCATTGTGCAGGTCCTCAGGGCTTTGGGGAAAAAAGGCTTTTTCATCAGAAATCTTTCCTGTTCTGTGTGTGTGCAATGTGCACTGGATGGAGGGGAGAAGAAAGCAAGGAAGGAGTGGTGTGGAGAAACACTTGGAGAGAAATGCCAAGAAATTCTCACCAACCACAGACCCATTAAAAATGTCATGGCATTACTCACATCTGGAGGGGTTGCAAGATCACACCCTCGGACTGGAAATCTCTCCAGAGCAAACTTTTTGTGACACTTTCAGGGCTGCTCGTTGCCAGCAGGAAAGAAATGCTTTGTCCTGTCTCCTTCCAGCTCCCACGGGAAGGCACGAAAAGGAGAAATAACGGGAAAAAAACCCCAAAGTGAACTGAACTTTCCCTAACCCCGCAGAGGGTGGGTTTGGGTTTGGGGTGAGAGCACAGGCTCTTCCCTTGTGCAGACAGCTCTGCCCATCCCTGGCCATGGCTCTTTGTCTGCTTCTCATAACAGGAAATCAAACAGATTTATTGGTGGGGTCCCTCGGTGGGACACCCCTGAGCAGCCAAGAGAGGCTGCTTTGCACCGAGCCCTTCTGACAAGCTGGGAAGTGAATGCAGATTAGATTTCTATTTTTTGGGTTAACTTATTTTTTCTGCTGTCAAGGAGGCCCCAGATATGTAAATATGAGCCACTGCCCACCTCATCAATCTTGAGCCCTTTCCCTCTTTTTTAAAATAGTCTTTTTTTGCCTTCTAGCCCTCTTAGGAGAGGACTGACCAGGCTGATCCTGTGTCTTGGTGGGACTCACTTGGCATTTCTCATGGCCAGGCTCTGAAAGCTCTTCTGACCTCACCAGTGCCTGAAAACACAGCAGTATTTCCTTCTCCACCCCATGGAAGGAGTATTGACAGGAGCAGGTTCAGCCGTATCCCATCCTGTCATAAAACTGTTTCAAGGACCTTCAGTAGGTCCTGATTAACATTTCCCCTGAGAAACCCAAACTCTTGGCCCCTGTTTGGTGTGGCTGTCATTGAGTTGAGCCGCAGGATTCCAAGTGCTTGGAGATTCCTTAGCAATTCATAAACTATTAGGACTAATGGTGAATTTCCTTAACTGGCATCTCATTTCCCATCAATAAATTATTTCTGATCATAAAAATAATTCTGTAAATTCTCCCTGGAGGGAGAAGCACATTTTTTATTATCTCAGACCTTTTTCTTTTCAGTCTCAAATCCTGTGTTTGACATGTCTGGACTGACCTCAAAGGCGTGATTTTCACTTGGAGAAAGACTCTAAGTTCAGTGTGAAAGGTTACACAAGTGTTATGTGAAAGGTTACTCCAGTGTTATGTTTTTTGGGCTGTAAAAGCAAAGCTTTACACACTTGGGCAGGGGGACTGCTGTTCGTGTGTGTGAAAGAGTATGGGGGAGACAAGGGTTGATCACAACCTTTTAATATCAGGAGGTTTTTCTATATTCTTGTTTGACTGTCATTTAAATTGTCCTCCTAAAAAAGAAATAATAATTTTAACTTGCTCCAATTATAGTAAGAACATACTCAAGTGAGGAATGAATTCTTCATGCCACAATTATGGCACTATTACATATGACTTGAGCCCTGAAGTGAGTCAAAATGATTCATCAATTGAAATAGTCATTATTTATGATCAAGCCATTATTTTATTTTATTTTTAAGTTTGAGGGGCTGGCTAAAAGCACCTCCCCACCTGTTTTTTCCCAGTGCCTGCTAACAGAGTGTGGGGTGGTGGCTGATTGTGGGTAGGGATCTCCAGACCCTGCAGGACGCTGGCCCTGGAGCACTGCAGGGCTGTGCTGGGGAAATTGGGGTCCTCCTATGGGGGATATTTCCTGGGATGAAAGCTTTCCAACCCTCTGCCCACTGCTGTGGCCATTTCACCTCTGACCGTGCCCCTGCAGGCAGCCGAAGCTTTGCCATTCCCACTGCTGGGCCAAATCCCATTTCCAGCATCACCCATGGGTGATGGGAGCACCTTGCCCGGCTTCCCTGGTGGGACTGGCCCCTTGGAGGGGCCCAGCCTGGCTGGTTCCCCCAGTGAGGGTTCGGAGCCCCACGGCTCTGGGGGTCACTGGGGATCCCCAGCAGAGCTCCTCAGGTACCTCTGCCCTGCAGCCAGAGCTCAGAGCTCAGAGCTCCCTGTCCTTTGCTCACCCAAACTCAGCTCTGGGGAAGCTCGGGGTACAAATCCCTCTGCAGGCACTACCAGAGCACATCTTCCACGCCTTTCCTTCCTTCTTTCTCCCATTTCACTCCCACTCCTCCTCCTGGGATCTGCTGCTCACATCTTCCACACCTTTCCTTCCTTCTCCCTCCCACTTTCACTCCCACTCCTCCTCCCCAGGATCTGCTGCTCACACCTTTCCACACCTTTCCTTCCTTCTCTCTCCCATTTCGCTCCCACTCCTCCTCCCCCGGATCTGCTGCTCACATCTTCCACACCTTTCCTTCCTTCTCTCTCCCATTTCGCTCCCACTCCTCCCCAGGATCTGCTGCTCCCTCCCAGCCCCTGGCCATGGCCCTCCCCAGGCTGAGCTTCCTCAAGCAGAAGCCAAACAAACCTGAAAAGCTTTCAGGCGGCGTGGGGAAGGCAGGCAGTGCAGATGGCTTTAAATGTAGCCAAATAAATGGGTTTTCGTCCTCTCTGGCTGAAGTGTGATTGTATCCCCAGCTCGCCTTGCAGAGATGCAATTGCTGCTGTGAGAGCTGACCTGAATAACTAAAGACCTGCCTGCTGCTGCACTGGGAAATGCAATCAAAAAGCACTTCTGCTTTCTCTAGGTTTCAAATTGATCAGCATTATGCAAATCTCACCTTCCTGGCTGCTGTTACCTGTGGTTGGTGGCATTAGGAGCAGAAAATGTGTACAAGGATTAGAACGTTAACCCCTCTGCAAGACTCTTGTCTCCCTAAATTCCTTGCAGGTGCCACGGGGGGTTGGACACCTGTCACCCAATGGAGCACCCAAATGTAGATGACAGAGCACAGAGGAAGTCTCTCTGCCTTTTTTAGAGAAACTTTGCTTTCCTTTCAGTGACCTCTGACTGAACTGCTGTTTTGCACCTTCCCCACTGCCATTTCAAGTGGCTTCAGAAAATCTTTTCACATTAAGCACATCATTAAAATAACATCGAGAGGCCAGTGAAGCATTAGTCTCAACTTTATGGACTTTGCTGGACATGGGGCTTCATTAAAACCATTGATGGAGTTGCAGCTTGTTTTCTATTTATCTTTTCTGTATCCCAAAAACCAAAAAATATTTGCAGTTGGGAGCCTTCCATCTGATGTTTGTACAGTATTTGATGGAAATACAAGTGAATATTCTGTGAGATAGAGAGGGAACTTCCTAGTGCAGGCTTGGACTGGCAAGGGGTGAAATTTCCCCCGAAGTAAAAACAAAACCCAAAATGACAAAGTTGTCTGGCTTCGCTTCACATTTCATTCCCTTCCTTTTTATTGAAAGGAGAGAAAGGAAAAAAATGAGTGAAATGACCTGAAAACACAGCTTTTCTTTCAGACTGACCACCACATTGGGTTTGACCCTGGCTGATTTTTTGGGGAGCTTCTCTGGGCTGGTTGTTGGTGCTGTTTTGTTGTTTTCCCCACAGCTCTGCACCCAGAGCTGCTCTCGGGTCCTGTCGCCTCAGTACCTGGGAGGAAACAGCTGAAAGGAGTGGCCAGAGCCTCCCTGTGAGCAACACCACAGCCAGGAATTGGAGGGACAGGACCTCATCTCCATTGGGACCCCCTGGGATGGCCAGGAGTGCCAGGGCTGGGAGCACAGGGCAGAGAAGCAGGCTTGGGTCCTGGAGGAACAGGAAAATCACAGGGCACTGGAGCTGCCCCACAGGGAATTTAGGTGTTGAAATGGCAGTGCAGCTCGGTTTGGGTTTTTCCAACTTGCAGTGTCCCTTCTGGATGTCTCTCCCTTCCCGGAGCAGGAAGGAAGCTCTTTCCCAGTGCTCTCCCAGAGCTGTCATTCACCCCCAGAGCAGCTCTGGAGCAAAAAAATGGGATTTCTCTTGTCTGCCACTCCCCATCTTATTTTTTTACAGAGTTCAAAAGCAAATGGGTGATGATGAACTGCTTTACTCTAAGCAGAGCAGGCAGTTTTCTAGGATTTTTCTCTCTGTCCACTTTGCCTGCTTTCCAAAAGAGGAAAATCAGTGAATGTACCTGCAGGCTTGGCTGAGGGACAGCACGTGCTGCCACTTCCCCCCTCACTCTGGCTTTTAGGGGCTGTCAGACAGAGATTGCTGCTGCAAAGACGTGAGTGGAACGCTTCAGATCTTTCTGGCAAACTCCAGCAGGCCCCCACCTTCCTCTTCCTAAAATTGCTTTGGCTACTTCCAGCAAAATGAAAATAACTCATCTGACTTTGCCATTAGGGGCTCTCCTGGGAGCTGCAAGTGTGCAGGGTTTGAATGATGTCAGGGAGAAAACTCTTCAGGATTTGGTCATAATTAGAGTGCGGGAAAGGGCCGCTGCAGCCTCCTTGTGCTGCTGTGTTTTTTCTTTTCTTTCATAAATCCCCCAGAAAAAGTTGTTTCTCTGCTGCCTGTGCCTGCTAACTGAGGCTGGAAACATGGGTTGGATCACCTGTCCTGCATCCCCATACAGACATTGCTTTTGGAACCCAGGAGGAAAGCAAAGCCTTGGACCTGGGGAGGAGCACATTGGAACAGTGGCTGCATGGCTTTTATTTTGGGATTTCTACTTTGCTCAGCTGGCCCGGGAGGTGGAAAATTCTTATTTTCTATTTTGATTTTTCTTGAGTGGATCGTCCTCCGAGGGGCTGGGCAGGAGCACAAAGGAAACCCAGCCCTGGCAGGACACAGGGCGAGCAGGACAGGGAAGGGACGGCATTTGTGTGGCTCAGTCCTTCAGCCTAAACCTCAGCTGGATCTCACCAACAATCCAAAGAAATTCTTCTCTCTCAGGGATTTCAGTGACCCTTCCACACACAAGCATTCCCCTCATCCTCACGGCTCCTTTCCCTCTCCAGCCCGCTCTGGCTCTGGGGAGCTGATGGGCTTTTGTTCACAGGGATCACCACAGATTCCTTGGCTTTCGTGGAGATCGCTGGGGACTCCTTTGATGTCCACTCATCCCTTGCAAGCCAAGCAAGCTCAAGCATAGAATTGCCTTTGATTTTTTAAACCAAACTATGAAGAGCTGGCCTGGCTACAGAGCAGGGCATCATTCAGTGCTGGGGAGCTGCTTCTGCCTGGCAACAAATCGAGGCATAGGCAGGACCATGCACCCCTTCTATTCCAGCCCCTCCCAGAGGAGGGGGAACTCACAGGAGCCTGAGTTCCTGCTGCCCACGGTGGAGGTTATTTCCAGCACTTAATCCTGCTTTTCTTACAGATAAAACACAGGCTTGGGGGATCAAGGACTCTGCGAGGGAATGTAACTTCACTTGGCTGGAGCAGCTGGAACCCAAAGCGATATTTGCTAGAAGAGCCTTGAGGGAGCACAGGAGAGAAACTTTGGGACAGAGAAGAAAGGCAAAGTGGTGAAGGAGCTTATTCATGCCATTTTTGAATGAACTCCTGCCTCAGTACACTCCTCACTCCCTAGGTGGTGGCTGGAGCACGCTGGCTGCTCCGAAAGGGCTCAGCAGGAGCCCTGATGGACGCAGATGACTTGGACAAGGGTGAGGATGAGACACAGTCTGCCTGCCCAGAAATAGATCTGAGGGGGTTGTTTATGTTTTGTTCTGAAGCTGCCTTGCGCTCCAGCCCGGAATAACTTTTTTCTCCCACATTTCTCCTTCTTGGCTGGCTCAGATTTTCAGCCACCAGCTGTTTGCTAGGATTGTTCCTTCTCCTTGCTCCCTCCCTTCCAAATTCTTCAGGACATTATTTTCTCGAAGCTTTTCTCAATAAGAATTTAATCAAACAAAACAAAACCGCAGCAACTCGCCACTTCTTGGACAGTGTTTGATGTGTAAATATGTAAAGAAGGAGTGTTTTGAAAATGCAATCAGCTACCTCCTGGGGACTTGAGTCCTACACTGAGCCAAGGTGACTCCACACGGAGATATGTGCTCCTGCAAGATTAAATTCCAGCTGCAGTGGGAGCAGGGCTGACCAGAGGCACAGCTAAGCCACTTCTTAAAGAGGCATTTTTGGAATAGCAGCACGATTCCCTTCTCTCCAGCTCCTTGCTGCACCTTGTTCTCTCAGCTCCCAGCCTGCAGCTCTGGAGTTATTTGCCCATTTTGCTCCCTCTCCACAGGTACTCCTCACTTTTGTGGCCAAATCAAACTCTGGGGGAAGCAGCTCCTAAGGCTTTACTCATTCCCACGGACTGAAATACCCTGAGCATACAGTGGGGCAGAACTCTGGGATTGCTCCCAAGGAAATATCCGGGAGGGGACTCCAAGGAAACCTGTCAGGAGACACACTGCCCACAGGGCTCGGGCAGGGGATTGCTGATCTTGTTCTCATCCTGCTTAAAGGGTTCTCCTCTGCTGCCATTGCTGTGAATAAAACCCTCTGCCAAAATGATTACAGTGCAATTTGAGGGACGAGCCCTGCTGCTGTTTACACTGTGTTTGTGAAAAACAATTCACAACAATATTAACTTCTAAACTTCCTCCACACCCAGCCCAAATATGCAGCTGATGGCTTTGTCACAGCAGGCTGAGCGCCAGCTGAGTACCTGTGGCACATCTCTGCTGAATTATTGTGAAGAGACTCTCAGAAGAGGGGGCTGTGTGATTGCTGATCACTTCTGCACTGCAGTGGCCCCTTGCAGCAACAGAAAACATTCAAATGACATTTCTCTCCTCATTCCAAAGTCTGGTTATGTAATTTTCCCTCATTTTTTACCGGCGTGGATCCCTCCCTTTCACAGGTGCCCCTCTGAAACGAAAGGCTGGCCCTGGATTTTGGGAGCAATGCTGTTATTCTCACAGAAATTGCTCCCGGCTCTCAGGGAACGTGGTTATATACTCAGCAGAAGGTTTATCAGGTGCTGAACTGCTGCAGGCTTTGAGACACCGTGCAAAACTGATACTCCAACCACTCGAAGCCCAAGAGGATTTTTCCATCGACTCTACTAATCCCTGTGTTCAAATTCCAGCTCCAGCAATTGCAGACTGCCTGTGGTTCTGAGCAGAGACATTAATCACACCTCCAGCTCAGAGGAGGTTTCTTTCCATGGTGGGCAAGGTAACCCCTGCAGAAAAGAGCCACAAAGTGTGTTTTGGTCTCCCTCTCTTGTCTAAGAGTCTGCTGAATTTAAGCAATTTAATCTGTTCAGGTGTGATACCAAGATATCAGTCATGATGGCTGGAGATAAAATGTCAGGTTATTTGTGGGAGTTAAGGGAAAAATTCCAATCTGCTCTTCAGTCTGGAGCTTCAGAGTGCACTTGAAGGCAAAGCAAAGGACGCCCAGATCTGAAAAAGCTGTCCCTGCACTCTGACGGAAAGCACAAGAGAAAGGGCAGGTTGGAGAAGCTTCAAGAGCTAAATTTGCCCTTTCTGAGCTCTACCCACGTGAATCTCAGTGAAATGTGTCTCTGCTGGGCTGAGTGCTTCTCACATAGCACGTCAGGATGCTGCTGCAGGAGGAGCCTGGCCAGGATGGCAGAATTCCTGCGTGCTGTGTGCCAGTCCTGCTGCAGCCCAGCAAAGCCTCGGTGCCTGCAGCCTCCAGCTGCACCCACGGCACCCTGGGCACGGCTTTCCCTGGGCAGGGCTTTCCCTGGGCAGGGCTTTCCCTGGGCAGGGCTTTCCCTGGGCTGCTCTCATCCCTTGGCTTTCTGTCTGTTGGGGAGGATGAAATAGGAAAGGCTTATCAATATGATTACCTGGCAAAAGATGCTGAGAATATGGAAACTGTAAGCGAGATTGAAATGAAGACAAGCTTTGAGATCCCAAACCCCAGGTACTGAATAACTGGAAAACAATGGTGTGGCCACTGAAGGGAATCCCCTTTGGATTAAACAATCCCCTCTGCTTGCAGACAGCTCCAAGGGTCAGAGCAGACCCTGCCAACTTGGCAGAGGGTCCAAAAAGCAGTTTTTAGAGTTTAAAATATAACACCGTATGGTAATGCAATGACTCTCCTAGGCTGTATGTAAATGTTGTAGGATTTGTAGCTTGTTCTAGATTGGTTAGTGAAAATTAGAATATTCAGCACAGAAGATGATTTATTGTATTGTAAACGGCAACCACGGCATTATTATTATTCGATTCTTCTCTACTCTCTCTTGCTTGCTCTCTCCCCTCTCTCCCTGCTCTGAGCTGTGTCTGGCAGCTCCCAGCAGCTCCCCTACACCCACACCTTTCACAGTAAACCTCATGCTCTAAGACCAAACTCCAGAGATCTCTCGTCTCTGTCCTGACTGTCTGAAACAAAACCACCAAATCCTACACTGTCACCGCAGAACAGACACTTGCTGTGTGTTTTTCCTGTGCTCCACCACGGGACAGTTGGGAACACTCCTGCAGCTGGTGGCCTTTGGGAAATGGGGGGTTTGCAATTAAATAATTAGCGCTGACGAAGCCTTTGCTGGGCTGAGCCCTGGAAAGGCTGAGGATGAGCAGCCCAGGCTTGGCCACGCCGTGGAGATGAAAGGCTTGTGCTGCACTGGGCTGGCTGAAGCCTGAAATAGCATCTTGCTGCTAGAAAAAAGCTCTGTTTGTTTGTGATGGCCTATTTGGGGAACGGCGGCTCCTCAAGGAAACGTTCTCTTCTGCACGCAAACACCAATATTTACCTTGACAAGATAGTTTATTATCATTCTTAATTTTCTCTTCCTTTGAATGTTTCCGTTCTCTGAAGAGGCAAAGCCATTGTGTGGAAAAACAATCTCAAGTGGACAAGTTCTGCAGCTTAACACGTTCCTCCTCCTCTGCTGAGCGGCAGGACCTGACCGTGAGCATGTTCTTGGCTCCCTCACCTTCTAAATCACGCATTCATTTATGTCTTATTTAAGGTTTTTTAAGCTACCGTATCTGATTTAACATTTTTAATAGGCCAGATGTGCCTAAGTGACAAGTTCTCCATTTTAAAGGCATTATTGCTTTCTGAAAGGGGAAATGAGAAAAACACAACAGCTGGAAGTGACATGGTGCAACAATACTTAAGTATATAAAAATTGGACAATTGAGAATATTTGTAGGTGTAAAGAGGGTAAGGAGAGAATTCACCACAGAAAAGAAACCAAACCTGTCTCAATGACTTTATCTGCCTCACTGCCCAAGTGATCCTTGGGAAATTCAAGGGGAAGCAGAGCTAACTTTTGCTGAACTCCTACTTGGCTTCATAATTCAACCTCTGTTGCCGAATTCAGTGGATTAAAGGAGGCAGTGGATGTGCAAAGAAACAAAGTGGCTCTGTCCTCCACGATCTCAGTGATAGAGGTTAATAAATAGCATTTCAGTGTCCATTTTCCCTCCCTGGCAAGTGAAGCCGCTTCAGTGCACACCGCGGTTTTCTCCAAATTCCCCTGGAAATGAACCTGTCCCTCAAGTGCTCGCAGCAGAGAAGTGACAGAACAGAAAATGCAGACTTGGAGAGTGGCTCTGGAGCAGGATGATGGACAGACATAAAAGCCAGGGCAGCCTCTCCAGTTCCTTCCCCCAGCCCCACTGGGACTCTTCCTGTCCCAGCAGATGTTCTCCTGTGCTCAGCCCCCACTGGTTTGAAATCTCAAGGGATAAAACTTCCAGCCCTTCTCTTGGGAAACTGTGCCCCAAGTTCTAAGACCTCTCTACTCGATATCCTCCCAAGCTCCTGTCGAAATGGGAAGTTTGTGCACTTTCCAGGCATTTTCTCTTCCCTGTCCCGGCACTCAGTGCTGGCGCTGTGGGAGGTGCAGTGTCCCAGGGGAGGGGACTTGAATGACCCAGTGTCACCCTAACTCCTCAGAGCAGCTGGAATGAGGGGCTCGGTGGTTCCTGAGGGAGGTGGTGACCTCTGTGCAGTGCTAAACCCTGGGAAATGCCACCCATTCCTGCTGGCTGGCACAGCGGGATCACACAAAACAGGACCAATAACCCAGCTGAAGGAACTGTGCACATGGAGTCCTTACCTGTCACCACCAGCTGCATGGTGAGGTTCTTGTAGAGGCCGTATTTGGGGTTGCTCAGGACCATGGTGTAGTTGCCTGCGTGTTTGGGCCTCACATCTCGGATTCCCAGTCGGTATTTCAGTGGGTCTGGCTCGTAGCAGGTGTGGTTGTCCTTGATCAGTTTGCCATCCTTGTACCTGTTTGGGAAGGCCATCGTGTCGCTGTTATCCCTGAGCAACCCTCTCACCCACATTAGGGGGCTGAAGGGTCATCCCAGCAAGGGAAAGGTGGGTCTGGAATTACTGCTTGGATGGGATATTTATCCTTATTATCCTTCCACACTAAAACTGATCCACATCTCCAGTGCTGTGGGATGGGTTCATTCCACACAGGGAAAAGATGTTTTAATGGATCTGAGTGAACAGTGCCTCTCATGCCATCAACCGTGATCTAAATGCACCCAAATGAAGCTGGATGGGCAACTCCAAGGGTGGGAAATCATGGATTAGCAAAATGTGTGTCACCAGTTTTAAAGGAAGAGATTAATGAAGCGGAATTGTCTCTCAGGAGGCAATGTGAGCCTTTAGTGTTTGTGAAAAAAATAAACGCTGTGACCTGGAGAAGGCTGGTCCATAGGGAGGTCAGTGAGGGATTCCCAGCCCGGAATATTCCCTCAGGGTGGGAAAGCAGCCCCTGCACAGGCAGCGCCCTCCCCACTGCTAACCCCACACGCAGGGTTAGGATCACCAAAGGGGCCAGGCTTTGCCACACACGGAACTCTGGGCTCGGTGCAAGGATGCTGGGGCATCTCCCACCGCCCGAGGATGCTGGAAACTTCCCCTGCAGTCCTTAAAACAACCATCCCGAGAGACCTCCAGCAGCAACAGCTGGGGCTGCGAGGGAAAGCAGCTCTGGTGGTCCCAGGCAGCCCCCAAAGAGCTCCACACTGGGCCAGGAACAAAGCCTTGGCAGGGAGAAGGGGTCAGGCCCCGCTTCAACTCCCAAAACATCCCCATCCCTAAATAACAGCAGCAATTAAAAACACCTCCTGCCACTGATTCCACTCCTATTAGAGGATTTTGTATTATTTCACAGCTAATAAAATGCAGCAAGGGCAGCCCTGACTGACATTTTGCTGCCTGCCAGGATCTCAGCTGGCCACGGACAGGTGCTCCAGGGAAATGCCACCTTCTCTGCCAGGACAGCACCCCTGCCCTGTCCCACGGGGCTGAATGCAGTTAGAGATGGAAAAGGCACTGGATGGGGTTGTTAAAGATGGAGCAGGGGAGAGGACAAGTGATGAAAAAGTAAAAAGAGGCTCAAGTTTTGTCTCCTGGAGTTGCTGCTGTGTTGCCCCTCCTGTTTAGCAGATCCATTGCAATCCTGGTGGAGCCTTAATTTGCTCAGGAGGATTCACTGCACTGTCTGCAAGAATCTGCTGGTGCAGGATTGGAGGAAATTATTGAAAAGTCGTGAAGAGAAACAATTTCTCATGTTGAAAATATGTCCTTTTTCTATTATCCCCTGCCCCCTTGCAGACTGACTGGGGGCAAACAGGTAACCCTTCCCCAAGAGCTTTTTCCCTGAATCTCCCAAATAATTCTGTGTCCAGGCAAAGTGAAAACACACATTTCTCTTGGAGAGACCTTCCTTGAATGGCTAGGAGACAAAACCAGCCTGAGAACGAGGGATGGCTTGCCCAACTTCCCAGAGCTCAGGCAGCCCCGAGCGGAGCCACAGCTCCTCCAGCCCCCAGGTCTGAGTGTTCCCAGCTCCGATCTGGGGGAAGGAATGGTGCTCATCTGTTGGGGAAGATGAAATAGGAAAGCCTTATAAATATGATTACCTGGCAAAAGATGCTGAGAATATGGAAACTGTAAGCGAGATTGAAATGAAGACAAGCTTTGAGATCCCAAACCCCAGGTACTGAACAGCTGGAAAACAATGGTGTGGCCACTGAAGGGAATCCCCTTTGGATTAAACAATCCCCTCTGCTTGCAGACAGCTCCGAGGGTCAGAGCAGACCCCACCAACTTGGCAGAGGGTCCAAAAAGCAGTTTTTAGAGTTTAAAATATAACGCCGTATGGTAATGCAATGACTCTCCTAGGCTGTGTGTAAATGTTGTAGGATTTGTAGCTTGTTCCAGATTGGTTAGTGAAAATTAGAATATTCAGCACAGAAGATGATTTATTGGATTGTAAATGGCAACCACGACATTCTATTCTATTCCATTCTGTATTCTGTACTTCTCTCTCTCTCTCTCTCCCCTCTCTCCCTGCTCTGAGCTGTGTCTGGCAGCTCCCAGCAGCTCCCCTGCACCCACACCTTTCACAATAAACCTCATGCTCTGAGACCAAACTCCAGAGATCTCTCGTCTCTGTCCCGACCCTCTGAAACAACCAACCCGAACACCACAGACAGCAATCCTACAGATGGGAGACAAAACCAGCCTGGGAATGAGGGATGGCTTGCCCAGCTCCCCAGAGCTCAGGCAGCCCCGAGCGGAGCCACAGCTCCTCCAGCCCCCAGGTCTGAGCGTTCCCAGCTCCGATCTGGGGGAAGGAATAGTGCTTATCCATCCCAGACAGGATTCCTACAGGGGGTCAGGCATTCCTGCTGCTGCTGGGGTACTCACCAGGTGACCGTGGGCCGAGGGAAGGCGTCCACCTTGGCAGCCAGCTTCAGGGACTTGTGGCCTGACGTGATCTCGTAGTAGGGCCCTTTCTTGTGTGAGACCGTGAGATAAGGTTTGTCTGGGGAGAGAAAGGAGCAGGGACACATGGGATGGCAGCTCTGGCACAGGACACAGTTCAGCCTGTGGCCTGCCCAGGGGTTTTTTCCAATCCAGAGCTGCGGGGAATCAAATGGAACAGGCTGGTCCTGCAGCTCGCCAGCCTCAGCCACGAGGGGCTGCTCCCACGGGAAGGAATTCTCATGGAAAGCAGAGGATGTGCACCTGCACTGCCCCGGGATTGGTGTGGGAAATGCCTGGGGCATCTCTTGTCCATGTGGAACCAGCAGGATGGATTTTCCAGAGGCTCGGCAGCCACTCTTGGTGACAGCTTTTCCAAACAATTCAGCTCCCCCAGACATCACAGAATCCCAGACTGGTTTGGGTTGGGAGGGACCTTAAAGCCCATGCAGTGCCACCCTGTGCCATGGGCAGGGACACCTTCCACTGTCCCAGGGAGCTCCAGCCTGGCCTTGGACACTGCCAGGGATCCAGGGGCAGCCACAGCTGCTCTGGGCACCTGTGCCAGGGCCTGCCCACCCTCACAGGGAACAATTCCTTCCCAATATCCCATCTAAATGTACCTCCTGAATTTGTCTGAAGGCATGGGAGCTGACACTCATTGCCTAATCAGAGATTGTAGATGATTAAGGGATGTTTTAATTGGTTGGATTTCTCCCTAAAGCCCTTTCAATCACCAGACTTAACAGCCTGGCACTGTTCTGCCAGGATTTAACAATTCTGGTCCCTGGTCCCTCCTGGCCCAGCTGCAGCACTCACCATACACCGTGACTGTGACATTGGCCTCCAGCCTGGTGACATTGACTGTCCTGCAGATGTACAGGCCCCCGTCCTCCATGGTGACATTTTCAATGGTCAGGCTGCTGCCAACTTTGTACACCACATTGCTCCGGTCCATGGTTCTCTTGGGGTGAGGGTGCTGGGAGTCACAAAAAGAGGGTCAAAAAGCAGCGGAAATTGGATTATTGTGTTCAGCCCCTCACAGCCTGCCAGTCAGGAAAAGTGATTCGTATCAAAATCATCACATCTCCCCAGCACCGAAACAAATAATATAAAAGGCAAATCAGCAGGAAGAGCTCTTGTGTGAAGTTTCATTATCAAGTTTAATAAGAGAGAGAAACAGAGTGGAAATTTTGTGCTGAAATCTGGGCAGGCAGGGAAATAAGGGGATGCATCACAGCCCAGCCCTTCTCCAGGAGCAAATCCCAAGGATCTCAGCATAAAACTGCTGTGGGGTCAGAGCTGCGCTCTGAGGTTTTGGTTTTGAGGGTTTTTAAATTTATTTTGGTCACAGTAAGTATTTTTTCTGTATTAAAAACCTCCTGCTTTCTAAAAGAAATATATTATGACAGAAATATAATATATTGTGACAGCCAAGTGCCAATGCAAATTCCTGGAGAATTTTAGAAAGCATTGTCATTTTGATAGGATTTTTGATCCCAGAGATTTTGGCCAAGAAGTTTTACATTTATAATGTTAGAAATATAAGGAGGGTTCATAGGAAAACAATTCTTTTCCACCATATGGGGTTCAAGAAACAAAATTTAGTAACATTGTAGTGCTTGCACTTCTAAAAATTCTATGTTATACTTTCTGTAGTTTCCTCACCAGAACAAACCCAGCCATTCTTTCTTCAAGGAAACAAATTAAATTGAAATTAATCCATTTTTAGGAATCACATTTTACACCTTCCCAAGAGGCTTAGATGCTTCTTTGCAATGTGTATGTTGCTGAGTTAGAAAGAAAAAACCCAATAATTTTAATTCTCAGCACTAAACAGACCCATGATTAGAATCTCAGATAAATGAACTGGTTTGAGAAATTATTCCCCTCTGTTGTTTGGGGTTTTTTTAGGAGAACTGAGAGGGTTTTGTACCTCAAATGCTCAGTCTCTTACTTGTTTCTACTTCAAATTTGGCCCTTCTGTATTGTATCCCCGCAAAGCTCAGAACCCCATACTCAGAATATAGATTTCATTTTTTAGGGACGATTTCCACAAGCTCAATTCTGTTTTGCTTTGCCTTTTCCTACCTCAAAAATACCAAAATAGATGGGGAGACTGACAACTTACAACCTGCATTTGAGACTTGTCACTGTGACACAGACAGGACAGAAGGAATGGGGGAGGTTTTTCTTCCCAAAAAAGAGCAAACACTCCTGGCTTTTCTTGCCAGGTTTATTTAGCCTGAGGTTTGCAGTCTAATCCGCAGGTTCAAGAAGGGCAGAGACGTTTTAGATTCATTTAAACAAAAATCATTGATGGCATCATCAATGATAGGCTTCTAAATGGTTGGATAATTTCAGAATAAGTAACAATTAGGTTTTCTCAGCCCTGTGGATTTTGGGACAGGGGAATTCCATGCACTCACTCTGCCCCGGGGACACGTCCAGACGAACTCGATGCGCCCATTGATGAAGGTCTCTGCGTTGCACTCCAGGTGCAGAGTTTCTCCAACCAGCAGCCTCCTGGGAGTCGCCTTCAGAGCCAGGTTCTGGATCCTGCCCTCTGCGGGGGAAGAGGCAAAGCTTGAGCACAGCACTCCCTGCAGAGCCCCGAGCAGGGTCATCGGCTCATCCCTGACCCCATGGACACCTGGTGGGATCCATCAGCTGATCCTGACCCCATGGACACCTGGTGGGATCCATCGGTGGATCCCTGACCCCATGGACACCTGGTGGGATCCATCGGCTGATCCTGACCCCATGGACACCTGGTGGGACCCATGGGCTCATCCCTGACCCCATGGACACCTGGTGGGATCCATCGGTGGATCCCTGACCCCATGGACACCTGGTGGGATCCATCGGCTGATCCTGACCCCATGGACACCTGGTGGGATCCATCGGTGGATCCCTGACCCCATGGACACCTGGTGGGATCCATCGGCTGATCCTGACCCCATGGACACTGTCAGTCAGGAATGGCTGCTCTTCCATTTGCCGTGTTTGTCTCCAACCCTCCCTCGTCAGCTCCACAGAAAAGTTTCCAAAGGAGACTCATCCTTCTGAGGGCTTCGGCACGAGAGGATTCACTTTCGTGGGACATGAGATGTGTTTCTCCTGCCCTATCACAACCACATCTCCCTGTCCTGATCAGTTCTGTTTTCCTGAACGGGATCCCCACATCCTGCCCTTACACATTTATCAATGTATAAGCCTTAAACACATCAGCTCTGAAGTTTCCTCAGTTACTGGTGCCCAAACACACACCTGACCTCTGACAGCAACACAACAGAGAAAGGGATTTCCCACGTCCTTTTTCCTGATCCTTTTGGGAAGACCTAAGAGGTTTTGTAGGTTTGCATTCATGATTTTAGTAAAAAATTACTCCAACAAGGGAAGAAAAAAGTAGAAAGAGAGAGATTTACAGGACTTTTATTTGGCTGCCACACAAATTTACAAGGCTGTTGTTCAGAGCTGAGTGCTGACTGTATAGAAGGATGACATGAGCTAATGGGAATGAAGTCCCAGTAAATATAAGATATATGAGGAGATAAAGAACATACACGGAAAACAAAAGAAAAATAAATTCTAATTAGTTTCATATAAATGCCCAGCACACAAAAATTTAATGTTTAGTTGCTTCGAATTCAGATTTTAATTATGAGCTGAAGCTCAGCTGTAAATCCAAGGAAATGGTGCAGTAAATCACCAAGAGAAAAATCTATAAAAACACGAAGATGTGAATTAGCAGTGTAGTGATATTTTTATTTGATGATCACACGTGTTTAATGACCAGAAGCAAAAAGAAAGCTGCTGTTGGGTTTATCCTGAACCAGCAGTTGCTTTAATGTAAATACAGCTCAATCCAAGCAAACAAAGCCTTGGTGGGGTTTGAATAGAACACTCCTGGTTTGCACCACCTCAGCACTTGGTAATTTTTCAAAACCAATCGTGGGTCCCATTCAAGTTCTATTGAATAGCAGAAAAAAGGAAGGATGAGTTTACTTTTAGCATTCCAGCTCGGACCTGCTACGAATCCAGAGCAGTGAGATCTGTCAGATACAACTGAGGCTGACCAAGGGGTGGTGCCCAGGGTCTCCCTGGGGATCGGGGGCTCTGTGGGGTCCCCGGGCACTCACCCAATCTCTGCGCCAGGTAATAGGAGTTGAAGACGCTGCCGTTGACGTGGGCCGAGCACGTGAGGATTCCAGAGTAGATGAAGGAGTGGGAGGGGATGACAAAGCCCTTCCTGGGGTCCCACAGCATCCTCTTGAAGTTGATCTCTGCAGAAGAAGGGTACTGGAAGGGAACAGACAATGAGTGAGCATTCCTGTTCCCCTCAGAGCCAGGGCAGGGCTCGGTGGCCTCGTTCCACACGGATCCGGAGCAGCAACAACTTGAGCCAACAGAAAAACCTTGCCTGAGGGTTTTTTTGAAAAAACCTCCCTGGGTTTCACACTCCCTGAGTGCTTCTGAAAGCCAACACTTGGGCATCCTAACGGAGGTTTTGATCCAGGAGCCTCAGTCCTCTCAGATCTCATGTGTGTGACCCATTTTCCTCATCCCTTCTCTGGAAATCATCATGCACATCCTATAGGAATTTCCTGGGGTAATCTTTCTGGAGGTGTTTTCCCCCAATGCCACATAATTTCCTGGTATCCCACAGTACTTTAAAAATATGTGTGAATTTAGACCCCCCCCAAAATCCGAATTATTCACTAATTCACCTGACCACAGTCACCTACAAGCTCTGCTCTGTAGCCACTGCTCAGTTTCTCTCTACGCCACAGAAAGGAGGAGACACTCTCAGAGCATCCCATGGATTTCCATGGAGGCAGCCTGGGTGATTTGCGAGATTAAATCACAGGATGGCAGAAATAAGGGGACTCAGGCATTTTTTGCCCTAAATTCATAAATACTCGTAATGTTCTGAAGTTCTTGAAAAAACACTATAAATTCTGCTTATGAGGAGGAAGTGAGACTAGAAAAGGCAAATGTGGAAAATAAGTTAAAACAAAAATTCATTTAATAAGAATGAACCCTTCTCTGGCTACCCTTGGACAGCACCAGTGTTGAGCATGTTGGCTTTTGTTGGTGGGAATAATTAGTTAATTGTTATTATTAACACACAGGGAAATCCTCTGTTTGCTAGAGAGAATGTAGTTTACTTTCCAAAAATTTTGAAAATCCTAGATTATCATGTAGAAAGGAAAAGAACTCTGTGAAATGAAAAGAGAGCTTACAGAAATGCCCCATTTCAGGTGTTTGCAGGTGGGGCAATGGAATCTCAGGCAGCTCTGGCTTTCCCAGCAGGAAAGTCAATTTTTACAATTCCAGCATGGACCAAAACTGAAGGAATTCTGGCTGAGGGGCTGGGGATGCTGTGTGGGGAAGGATGGACAGCCAGACGGTCGCTGTATTTTGGAGCAACAGCTCTTCTGACAGTAGTAGGAAAAAAGGATTTCTTGTAAATGCTTTTGAAATAATCAAGCTGTGGCATATCTGTTTGAACCATGAGGAAAAACAAGACAAATTACAGAAAGAGATCTGAGACCCGAGGCTCCATCATGCTTTAGCACTCATGAAGGTCAAAGCTGCAAGTGGCAAATGCACACTGGACCAGATCAGTGACTAAACAGATCTGACAAGGCTGAAAAAGCTTTTTTTTGCCCCGAATTAAGATCACATTGAGCAAAATTAAAAGTCTGAGTTGTGTGTGTTAGCATGAGTTCCTTAATAACAAAGATGAAATATTGAGTTAGCTGAGATCTGCTCAGTATTAGCAAGAGGTGCCTTTCTCTGTGCATGTTCAAGGAGCGTGCAGTGATTTTAAAGTATAATGGCAACATAAGGAACTTAATTTATGGTGGCAAAGAGTCCATTTTCTACAAGAATAATAAAACGTGATAAAGCTGAACCTCAGGGTTTGGCAGCTCTGCTCCCCGATGGCTGGGGGAAGGGGGAAGAAAAAATAACCCTGCTCAGGAGGCCCTGTTCAACACCACACACAGATTCCAGGCCTTCTTCAGATATTCCCGAATATCTATTTAAACACTCAAACAAACAGCGTCAGCGCTGCTCAAAGGAAGTCACAGTGGCTTTCCTCCCTTTGAAGCGCGTTGTCTCCTGGAGATTAAATTGGGAAGGAGAGGATGTTCTAAATCCGTCCGATGGCCTCGCTCACCTCTCCGCCCCATCCTCCCCTCCAGCCCTGTCCTGTCCCTCTTCCTCCAGAGCTCTGGAATTCCCAGACAGGGCCACGCCAGCGGTGCCCATCCCTGGCTGGAGCCCGGAGCTCCCCGGGGTGCGATGTCCCACAGCTCCCAGCCCCGAGCGCTGCTTTGGGATCCGCGCTCAGCCTCTGCCCCTTGCCCTGCGCTCCTGCCTGGCAGGGGGAGAGATCTGGGGACGGCTTTTCGTGGGAGAGGTTTCGGTGGGGATGGCATTGCAGCAGCGAGGCTGTGCTTTGTGTTTGGAGAAAGGGCTGGGAGAGGGCTGGGCTGGCGAGGGCTGCCGTCAGTAAGGAGCTAAACGTGCAGATGGGACTTGCAAGGCCACCCTGGGCTCAGGTGACTGTGCCAGGCTCGGCAGCACTGCTCCAGCCGGGAATTTGGGGGAAGCAGGCCAAAATCAGATGGGGATGTTTCATTTTTATAGCCAAGGCGGGAAGGTGATCACACTTACCCAGCCTGAGGTGATAACTGGAGAGGAGCCTTGTTCCCCTTTTTTTAACAGCATTTAAAAATCAGATCTCCAGAGCCATAAGAGCCCTGCTGTGCCTCTGCACCGCTCCTGGGATTGTGCCACAGGTCCCAGCAGGACCCAGAGCTGTCCCAGGCCACCCTGATTCCATGTGCTGCCTCCCAGGAGCAGGGGACATCCGAGAGCTGCCACTGCCACAGGGGCAGGGGACATTTGAGACCAGGCACTGCCACAGGACAGAGGTGCTCAGAGCCCTCTGTGTGTGTCCAGAGCAGCCCCACCCCTCACAGCCCCCCCAGAACAGGCTGGGGAAGGGGCACAGGATCAGTTCCCGTTCCCATTGGGATTTCCCGAGCTGTCAGCCTGGCAGGGGAATGGAAAAGCACAGAATTCCTGACAGAAAATGCAGGATTGGAGGCAGGAGAGCTCTGTCCTGTCCCTCACTCCATGCCTCACTCTGGAGAGCAGCTCTGAAGCCTTTGAAATGAGTGACTCCATCGACTGCTCAGGCCCCAGACCTTAAATTTCCATTTTCATTATCCCAAACAGCCTTGGCTTCCACAGACTGTGCTGTAACCTTGACATTCAAGTGAAACTGTTGCCAGAGGGATGGATGCAGGAGCCTCTTATTCCCACGGCTGGAATTTGGTTTAAATCGATGAATTGAAGCAAAAATCGGCAACTGTTCTGAGGAGGTTCAAGGTATGAAAGCTTTCAGAGAGAGCCAGCTGTTATAGAAAGGATTTGGAAAAAAAAATAGTGCTTTGTCATCTACCTTTGCCAATTCATGGAGGAACATCAAGCCACAATGTGAGAAAAATATGATAAACTCAGCCTAATCCCCAAAAAATCTTTGTGCCCAGCTCAATAGCAACACACTGCAAGAGCTGGACCCTTTATGTGGATCTTCAGTGCCTTTACTATTTTTCATTGAATTTACCCAGCTTTATCCACCTCCATTTGTGTTTTTACCCCTTGAACTGAGCTGCTCTGAAGCCATCTCTCACCTGGGTGAGCTTGGGCCTGATGTCTGGTGAGGTGACTCGGCACGGGATCACCACGGTTTTCTTGGCGTCCACGATGTAGACGAGCTCGGGGTGCTCCGAGTGCATCTCCACAAATGGATTCCTGTAGTCTGCGGGGAAAAGAACATGGATTTGGAAAAGTGCTCAGCCCCTGGGAGGGCACTGAGCTGAATGTGAGCACTGAAGTGCCCCAAAAGGCTCCCTTGGGGTCAGTGACATCCTGCTTGTGTGCAAGTGCCACTGTCACAGCAGAGCCAATGGAAATTCCTTGGATTTGGCCCCACATTCATCCAGAAATTTCCCAGAATGGATATTTCTGTGCAGACACATGAAAAACTTCATGGATTACCAACTGAAGCTGCCAGTGCCCCTTCTGGAGCTTGGGAGCACTCCTGTCCTTCATCTGGGGATGTCAACCTGCATTTCTTGACCGAGGACAGCAGTGTTTGCTTGAGGAATGTCATGGAAATGCCTTGGAATGAACCTCAGAGGATCAGCTCGGGGCAGAGCTGGAGCTCCTTTGCTCACACCCAAACACCCCGAGGCAGGGGTGGGCACAGCAGGGTGGCACTGCTGCCCTTTGGGGGGTTTGGAGCTTCCTTTCAGCCCTGAGAACTGGGAATTGGCAGAGAAAATGAACCCTGGGCTCACCACGAGGTTGGCAGGAGCTGTGTGTGGGACACAGAGGCCACGGGAGGTGATGGTGGCATTTGAAAAAAGGCACTTGGGGCACTGCAAATATTGGGGACCCCTGTGGGGAGCTGGGATGAGGAGCTCTGAGCAGATAAAGATCAGAAATCTGGATGATTTCTCTAATTTCTAGGACTGCCTTTTCATGCCAGTCCATTGGTTTATTCTGGCTGTGCTTTGGAGTAAGCATTGTAAGGAATACTATGTGAGAGAGATTAATTGGAATTAACAAATCAGAGCTGAAATCTGCCCACTTTTAGGAAGTTTCAGATACACATCTGACCTTTCTGGTCAGGCAGGCGCTGGTTCTAATCAAGCCTTGAGCTGAGAAACCTGATCTTTGAACCACAACTTTGTAGCTTGGTCCAAGCCCCAAAACTAATAGGAAATATTTATACTCAGGCCGGTGTCTCGTGCACTTTCCCAAAAATGCTAAATTCTCCTGTTGAGTCACATTATGAAAATGTGTTTAGTGTTTGTCCCTGAGCTGCTTAATCCTTCTGCAGTCTTGCTCTCCAGCTGAATCGCCCTGGGAGGTATCAATATTTTTATTTTTATTCTACTTTAAAAAAGACATTGGATAATTAAAAGAAGATCCTTGGGCTATTTGTAAAAGGAAAAAAGTGGAGAAAGATTTTTGTGTATTTGCAACAAAGTGCAAAAAAGTGTCAGGGGAAATGTAATCACAATTATTTCTTGTTCTGTGGAGAAAAGGAGAGAACAAGGAATGTTCCACAGGACAGGGGATGGACAAAGGTATAGGATGGAGGGAAAAGGGTATAGGATGGATAGAAAAGGACATAGGCCAAGAGGAAACTTGCTGGGAAAAAAAAGACATTCCTGATACCAAACTATTCACAATTCTGCATCAAATTTTGGCTGGAAAGATGGAAGCACTGAATTTAAAAATATTTTTGCCAGTATTTTTAGAAATAATTTCAGAATAGCACTGTTTGTTTAAAGAGTGACATAAATCAAAAGAAGGCAGCTAAGCAAATATTAAATAATCCCACAATGCAGGAAAATATTGAACTGTGCAATGATTGATGCATCCTACTCAAAACAGAATAAAATGTCTCAAAAATATTTCCCGTTCAGGAAAAAACATAATTATTTAACCCCATTCTCCTCCACCATCTCTCCCTATGCCCAAGACTCATCTCTACCAAATTCTCAGCTTCAGAGACCTAAAATTAATCTTTTTTCAGCTGCAAATAGGACAGACACAGTGCTCCTGACTCACCTAACAGGAAGCAGGGATTTACAGGGTGTGTAACAGAGCTGTATTTCAGCCCTAATTGATTTTTAATAGCAGCTCCTGAATTGCCATATGTCCAACCAGGGGCTGGAGATAAACTATCCCAGATAAGCTACAACCTGAACTGGAAGCCAAAAGAGATAAATCTGGCCTTCTAACATCACTGTTTGAAATCTTGATGGTATCTTAAAATCACTGTGCGCTTAAGAGCAGCGAGAGGCATTTTCTGGGCTATAAAGATTGGAAAAAGGAAGGGATGGCTTCAGCTGCACTGATTGTTAATCACTCATGGCTGTCAGGTCCCATGGGCATCATTCTCACTGTGTTTTGAAAGGAAAAAAAGAGAAAAAGGTTTTCTATTTTATGGGTCCTCCTCTTTGCGAAGGCAGGGAGGTGTCCTGGAGCAGATGGCTGTGATTTGTGTTATCCCAGGGCTTTGTCCCAGGCCTGGAGAGCTCTCAGCCTGTGAAGGGCTCTTCCCTCCCTGTTCCCATCTGCAATGTCAGAGCTCCTACCCAGCTGGGACACCCATGGGTGGGTGGGTGCCTGTGGGAGCCCCTGGGATCGGCCCAGCTGGTCAGAGCACGGTGCTAGTAAAGCCAAGGTGGGGTTGTGACCCCATCTGGGCCATTCCCTTACGAGTTGGACTTGGTGGTCCCTGGGGGACTCTTCCAACCCAGAATATTGTGTGATTCCAGCTCCGGGAGGGAGGGTGCTGCTGTGGCAGCAGCTGGTGGGGCTGCCCTGCTGCAGGTCTGACATGAGAGCTCAGCCAGGAGGTGATGGCTGTGCTTTGGCCATCAGGGGACAGTGACCCTGCAGTGACAGGGCCAGGGCAAGCACCTGGGGATGTCCCAGCGAGGCTTTATTTTCCTCCCGGACTGTGGAACTTGGTGCAAAAGGAAAAAACAATGTCACGGAGCCCCAGAATGGTTTGGGTTGGAACCTTAAAGCTCATCCAGTGCCACCCCTGCCATGGCAGGGACACCTTCCACTGTCCCAGGCTGCTCCAAGCCCTGTCCAGCCTGGCCTTGGGCACTGCCAGGGATCCAGGGGCAGCCTCGAGTTCCTCAGTCATGGAGCACTAAAGAGGCCCAGGACACAGAGAACAGCCCAAATCTCGTGTGTAGGATTTGGCATCTGTGGTATTGGTGCGGTTTGTTTCAGAGGGTCGGGACAGAGACGAGAGATCTCTGGAGTTTGGTCTCAGAGCATGAGGTTTATTGTGAAAGGTGTGGGTGCAGGGGAGCTGCTGGGAGCTGCCAGACACAGCTCAGAGCAGGGAGAGAGGGGAGAGAGAGAAGGAAGAAGACAGAATGGAATACAGAATAGAATAGAATACAGAATGAAAGTACCGTGGTTGCCATTTACAATCCAATAAATCATCTTCTGTGCTGAATATTCTAATTTTCACTAACCAATCTAGAACAAGCTACAAATCCTACAACATTTACACACAGCCTAGGAGAGTCATTGCATTACCATACGGTGTTATATTTTAAACTCTAAAAACTGCTTTTTGGACCCTCTGCCAAGTTGGCAGGGTCTGCTCTGACCCTCGGACCTGTCTGCAAGCAGAGGGGATTGTTTAATCCAAAGGGGATTCCCTTCAGTGGCCACATCATTGTTTTCCAGTTGTTCAGTACCTGGGGTTTGGTATTGTCTTCATTTCAATCTCGCTTACAGTTTCCATATTCTCAGCATCTTTTGCCAGGTAATCATATTGATAAGCCTTTCCTATTTCATCCTCCCCAACACTCGTGTGTCCTGTTCCTGCTCGTGCTCCAGCTGCTCCAAACCCCATCCTGAGCAGGAGCAAGGCAGTGTCATTGGGAAGGAGAGCCTTCCCAGCATTTCCAGGCAGCTGGACTGCTCACTTAGCAGATAAGCAAATCTAAAGTGGCTCAGAGCTGGGGCTTAACAGAATGACAAAGAATAAATTCTGAGCTAAGAAACTGCCAGCTGATACCTTTGTTATGGTTTGTGCAGACAAAAAACGGATCCTTCATGAAACCCCTCCGTAGTTCAGGCTGGCAGTGGCGTGGAAAAATGATCTGCTGGAACATCAGGAGTGTCAGTGCCAGCTTTACTGACATGCTCAGCACCTCCAGTCCAGCAGCAATCAGTTAACTCCTTGTAAAAAAGTCTCCCAGAGACAGAACTTCTTGAAACTACAGCGACAGGGTCACTTTTCTTTCAAAATGATAACCTCAGCCTCGAGGAGGATCTGCAAGTCCAGGTGGTGTAAATCAGTTGCACTCAAGTGGTGCAATCTGGAGAGCTGTGGCATGGGAAGGGCAGGTGCTGTCCTCTCCACAGTCACCAGCGCTGAGCTCAGAGGGAAAATTTCTCAGCAAAGAAACCCTTGATGAACACAGAGCATTTCCCTGTGGCTTGGCACATCTGTTCCTCCCAAGCTGGGAGGGTGAAAAGTCCTATGAATCTCACCCAGAAAGAAACACCTGGGAATATTTAGGGAAAATTCCCAGGGGATAATTAGAAAGAATGATTTACTGTGGGCTGCAGAGCTCATTCCGTGCGAGGAAAGACAAGAGTTAAGCACTCTGGGATTTATCAGCTCGGAGGCGAGGGCAGGGCCCCTTCCCCTGGCTCAGCCTGCTGTCTGCTGCCCAGGGCACGGGAAGCTTGCAGGAAGCTCAGGCTGGCCAGGCTGCTGCTGTTTGCCCAGCGGGGCTCGGGAGGGGACAGGGGATGGAGCAGGGAAGGGACTGTCCCACCCTGGGCACAGCCAGGCCGGGAACCGAGCACGGAACACACAAAAGCAGCTCTGGGTCAAGTGCCTACAGGAACTCTGCTTTCCTTCAGGCAGGGAAGCCCTTCATGTGTAGATGCTCATTCTGTGCAGGAGGAGAGGAATTGCTGCTCCAGAGGAGCTTTGGGAGGGTCCATCCAGCTAGCTGGGGAATCACAGCTGTCCCCTCATGCCTCCACGGTGACAGTGGGACACAGGTCAAGGGGACAGGTCTGGGACAGAGACCCAGGACAAAGCTCCAGGGGACAGGTCCAGGACACAGGTCCAGGACACTGCTCCAGGACACAGCACCAGGACACAGGTCCAGCGGACAGGTCTGGGACACAGCTCCAGGACACAGCACCAGGACACTGTTCCAGGACATAAGTCTGGGGCAGAGACCCAGGACACAGGTCCGGGACACAGATCCAAGACACGTCCAGGACACAGCTCCAGGACACAGGTCCCGGACTCCCTGTGACCCCTGCTCTTGTTCAGTGTCACCTGCGGCCCAGGAGCCTCTCTCCAGGGGCTGGGGGAGGCTGTAATCATTTTGTGCTCACTCGAATCCCCCTCCCAGAGGGATCATCCTGCCTGGAGCTGAGGGACTCAAACCTCCCAAAATGCACTCCGAATGTCGATTCAATCTCTCCTACACCTCTTCACTTCCCAGCACTGCATCTCCCGCCTGTGCCTCTGAAACATCCTCCTGACACACACCCTCTGAGGATTTTAGACAGGATTTTAGGTGCTTTTCATCGCTGCCCGTGTCTCCTGCACCGTGACAGCAATTTGTCTCGTGGTATTTGTCTCCCATCCCAAGCCCCGGAGTTGACATCGCCTCTCCCTGCAGGTGCTGTCAGCCCACGAGGATGATAAGCACTAAATGGCCTTTGAGGACAGTCATTCACGGCTGTTCATGGCCGTGAAATTCCTGAACATTCTCATTTTGCCTCTCACTTTGTTCCAGCTCAAGATAATTCTCTCGCCCTCACCATTTATTTTCTTCGCTCAGCCATCCCTAAGCTGGGGCGCCTGGGCAGAGTTTCACAGGTTCTTTAAGTTCATGTTTTGACATAATCCCCGTGAAGTTTGTCTTCATCAAGGTCAAAAGCACAGCGAGGAGGTTTATAACCTGTTCTAGACAGTAATAGCAGCGTTAGCAGTGCAGTGACACTTGGGGCACAGCATTTTGGGAAGCCTCACAAGAAAACAGCCCGGGCTGCTCAATTCCCTCTGCTCAGCCATCAAAGCTGCCTCGAGGTACAGGAGGAACTCCTATAAAGGCACTTGTTTTGAAACGGGATCTTTGAAAATAAAAGGCCTTTCCGTTTGGCAGGCCAATGAAAAGAATCGGTGGTGGAATGTTTAGATTAAACAGAAAGCAGAATATTTTCTCTTTAGGCAAAACAAAAGTGACTGCAAAACCCCCAGAAGCCATTCTGAGTCAACATGAAGCATTCTGTTTTGGTCAAATGAAATGCATTCTTCCCCCAGAGATTACTGTTAGAAACACAGGAATATTTGTAGAGAAAAAATATTACTTTAAAAAGTGTTACTTCAAAAATTGTAGAAACAAAATGCTTCTCACTGTCAAGCAAATAAAGGCAAACCGGAAAGATTTATTTTTAAAAATCCCAACAAAGCACCACAGAAAAAGAAGCCTCCATGCTTTGTCTGGAATTATGTTTCAAGCAGCAGAAGAATTCATAAATTCTCACTCCCCCACCAGATTTTAGGCAGGCTTTGACTTTGTAGAAAATATTCCTCAGCCTTATCTGAAGTCCCATTAAGAGCAGGTCTCCCACCTTGGGGAAGGCTCAGCAATTAACAACTACCGAGTGGATAAAAACCAGGAAGGAAGAAGTTGGGGAAGTGTGTGTGATTTTGGCCTTTGGGCTTTCATTTAGAAATTCTTGATCCGTGAGGAAGGATCCTCTCCTCCTGCTGGGCTGTCAGGAGCTGTCACTGACACCCCGACAGTGCCAGAACTGCTGCTCGCTCATCGTAGCCCACAGGGCTCCTCCACTTTAACATGAGACCCTTTAGGGTAGGATTTGGGGATTCTGAATGCCTTAATTCAGAGCTGCTTTTCCCTTGGATCCAGCCCTTAGCCCTGGAGGGGAGCAGTGAGGGTCCTGCACAGGGCACAGCCCAAATTCCATGTGTTCCATGGGATGGGATGTGCAGCCAAGGTCCCCAGCACTGCTGGGGACAGCTCTGACCCCTCATCCGCTGGGCAGACAGCTCAGCATCGCCTGCCTCAGCTGGGCCCGGCCCTGGCAGCACGGGAGAAAGGAGAAATGCAGCTCCAGCCCTGTTCCCACCGGGAATATCTTGGGAAAAGTGAGCCAACGTCAAAGCCAAAGCCCAAAGCTGTCAGCCTGGCCCTGCAGCTCTGCTTCTCACTTTTGCGTTATCTCTGTGAACTGTCAAGAGGATTAAGGAGGCAGAAATCAGCTTCAAAGAGCATCAGAACCAGAATATGATCTCATGTGGGGCTGCTTCCCTGCACTTCCACCCTCTTTAGATTTCTGGTGGTGGGAAAGGGATGAGGGCGATGGGGCTCACATCCCTGGGCTGGAGCAGCACTGGGACCACCTCTCCTGCCCTTCCCTGGAGCTGGCAGCAGGGAGAGGCTCCAGCAGGACAAGTGGATGGATCCACTTTTCCCTCGGGAATGGCCTCAGCAGGACTTGTGCTCCCATAAAAATGTCTTGCCTCAAGTTTGGTTTGCTGTCCTTGTGCCCCTGGCAGAACTGCACTGTCCTGCTATCCCCACGGTGCCCACGTGAGCTTCAGGAGCAGCCAGAACTCAGATTTGCCGCAGGGGCACCTTCTGCATGTGCTGTGTTCCTGTGAGCCTCAGCGCTGAGAGCCACAGGGGTGGAAGGCAATGCTTCAGCCCTGCCGTGCTCCCGACTCACACCAGCACTGAGGGGTGAGAGCCCAGCAGCTGCTGGCTCTGGGTGGGCACTCAGTGCCCAAATATTTGTGCTCAGAGTGAGCCCCATGGGGCCAAGCAGGAGTTGGGGAGGCCCCCACGGTGCTCAGACCTTCAGGGGCTGCCAGTGCTGGGCACACACAGCATTTTGTGCCAGTTCCAGTCGCAGGAGATGGGACTGGTGTTCCTGGAGCAGTTATTTGATGGAACACTCAGCACTCAGCTCCATCACGGCCATAATTACTTCAAGAAATAGAATAACAGCCCTGCTTTGCACAAAAAGTGCTGAAGGATGTGTGCTGCTGGCCCCGTGCACTGAGAAGGTGCCTCTTTTAGCCCTAGAGGTCTGGAAAAGCAAATGCCTTTGGGGGGTGGGCAGGAATGGCAGCTTGGAATCCCGGCTGAGCTTTTCCAGCCCCTCTTGGGCAGGATGTGCCCAGCCCCAGTGCCCTCAGCACTGAAGGCACACCAGGTGGAGGCAGCAGAGCCGAGTGCACTCCTTCCTTGCTCTGATCGCTGACTGAGGGCACAAAATGCGCAGCAAATCCTTGACTGTGACACAGGAGCTGCCGGGGGAGCTCGGAGCTGAGGCAGGATTTGAGGCAGGAGCTGTTCCAGCTGACACCCCCAGGACTGTGACTGTGCTGACACTGACAGAATTTCAAATAGCTGAGAGCTGCAAGTCCTGACTCCTGTCTAGACTGGAGCCTGGGGTAGCCCTTTGGGAAGGTGGAATGAATCTTTGCTTGATTTGTCATTTTTTTCCTCCTTCTCTAAGCCGTGTTAAATTTTATATGTGCCCCAGTGTCCTGGTTTCAGCTGGGAATGATATCTGTGTGTATATATAGGACAGGAAAGGCAATGGGGTATTGGAAAATGTGGGATGTGGGACCTGGTGTGATGTAAATGATATGGAATAAGGCGTGGATGCTGACCTGGTTTTGTCTGGGGTGGTTTTCTGCTTAGCAGCTGGAATAACGCTGCGTTTGGATTTAATCTAAAAATAAAGTTGATAACTCACGGAGGGGACCATTGTCAAGAGGACTGTGTGAGCTCTCACCCAGCCCTTTCTCTGTGCCCAGGGATCCCAAGGGCTGGAATAAATGAGTCTGTTCCTTGCAGGGAGGCTCCCTTGGCTGGGAAGGGACACTGCAGGAGGCACATGGCAGCACATGCTGTGTCTGGGAGGCTGTGGCAGCATTTCCATGGATCTGCTCTGCCCACCCAGCACTGCAGTACTGGACCAGCCCCTGCCTTTCCCTGCAGGGATCATCCCTCCGAGCTGGGATGGAGTTAGCCCAGTTAACAGCTCCCAGCTATTCCTGTTCCAGCCCCGGGCTACTCGGGATTTCCAACAAGGGATGGGCAGCAGGACAAGGGGGGGTCTCTTCCTCTTTAATGGTGATCCTTGGGTCTAGCAGCTGCAGGGGGAAGCAGAGATGGCCTTGGGAAGAATTAATTCAGGATGGATTCAGTGCCGGAGCACAGCTGAGGGCTGGCAGCTCCCCTGGGTCCCTCCCGAGCCCAGGGCTGGGCAGGGGCACGGCTCCACTGCCCCAGCAGGGACAGCTGATGGTGCCAGCTCCTGACAGAGCTCCCCAGCCCCACCAGGGAGCTGGAGAGACAGGAGCCAGCACAGTAAACCATGGCCAACAAGCAGAGCTTCCGACACAATCATGTTCTCATTTCGGTGTCAAGCAGCAGGCCAGGAACGAGGGGAAAACACCATTGCCCTGCCTTTTTTGGCAATAATGGCTTGTAACCTCAGAGGAATCTCTGCCCGTCGGGGGCTGCCTCCACATTTTCTCCCTCCACCTGGCTTGGCCTCACAAACACTGCTGAGCCCTTGCTCTCTCCAAAAAACACCAAGAAATGAGCTTTGGCCTCACTCCTGTCTGGCACTCCCAGGGACCTGCGAGTTCCTCACTCGGAGACATCTGATGGTTTCTCAGCGCTGCCAGACACTGCCACAGCAATTTCCTTCAGAAGGCACGTTTAAATACTGAACGGAGCCCTAGGTGTGCCCTGGACTCCCTGCTGGAGTCCCCAGCCCACAGAGCCCTCGCTGCAGAGCCCCTTCCTCGTCCCCAGTGATGCCCTCAGGTATTTCTAGTTTTTACTCTTCATGTATCTGTAACTTGTTGTAGTTCTGTGCTTCTTACAAAGTGCTAAAATCCTCTGTTCCAGCACCTTTGGCCAAACAAGGCTCTCTGAATAGATTCAAGGACATATTCTTTGCCCTAGGGCCCAAAAATATGTAAACAACAGTGAGATGGGGGGAGCAGGCCTGGGGTGGTGAACATCATCACCTGAGGGTGTGATTGGAGAATTAAGGGCCAGTGTGCTAATGGACAGAACTTATAAAGGTGAAGAGCTCATGACCCGATGTCCCTCTTGGGTGTTGTCCCCGACGGGGGACTTTGCTTGCCCGAATATACCTTCAAGGCCTTTGCAGGCCTTGAATAAATTTGTCTGCTTTTTATACTCCTGATTTGTCTTGGCCTCTGTTTCAGGTAACCTGTCCTTTAGGCAACACCAGGACAGCCTGCTGGCCTCCAGCAATGTCCCCGGAGCTGAATGGCAGGAAGAGCGTGCCCTGAGGACAGCTCCATGCCGAGGGATAAACATCTCCATTGCAGCTTCCTCAGCCTGGCAGGACAGAGCCAGCAGGAGCCTGCAGCTTCCAGACAGAGCTGCTGGGGCAGAGCTCTACTTTGGGGGCACAGGACAAGCTGGAGCATTCCCCACCCGCTTCTCCTTCCATGATTTTTAAAGCACGGAGTCTGAGTGAGAGCTTTTAGAGCAGGGAGGCCACAGGACAATTAAAATACACCTGGGGGGGTGATTTGGTGCTGTTTGTCAGGAGAACCTTGGCACAGCAGCCCGAGGCAGGCAGGAGGACATCCTGCCATTTTTTTAGATCAGCTCTGTTCCAAGAGCATCCCCGGCGAGACATTTCATAATTCGGGATATTTTCTTCAGGAAAGCGCTCAGGCAGTCCCAAAAGATCCACAGCATTTCCTGCACGTGCTGCCTTCACAGAGCAAGGAGAGCTGGGTAGGCAGCCAGGGCACTGAATCAGGAGAGAGAATTGAGTTTCCTGCAGCGTGGGACGGGCTGGGTTAACAATGTTGGACCTGGGGCATCGGAGCTGGGTGTAATGGGAAAAGGAAACAGCTCAGCACAAGAACCAGGGTGGATAAAGAACCAGGGCCCTGAGCACCGAGAAAAAAAACAGAGAAGGGAAATAGAAAGGGAGAAAAAAAAAATACTTCAGGAACTAAGAAGTAACGCCAAAAAGTCCTTTCCAATTAGAGGAAAACTTGCTGGGAAAGCAGGATAAGGGTGGAACGGGACTGTTCTCAACAGGCAGGAAAGTGTCACCTACACGAATGGAGCAGGTGTGCTCACCTGGTGGTGCAAAAGCTGAATTTAGCTGTGTGGGCACATTGGAGTCCCCTGGGGATGGAAGTCACTCCTCGTGTGGGCTCACCATCACCAGCAGCACCCTGGGGCTATCAGAGCTGCCCAGCAGAGTCGTGTTTGCTGTCAGTGTGGGTTTGCAGCACGATTCAATACCAGCAGACAAACCCACTGCCTCTGCAGCATTTGTTTGAGTAAGAGGATTCAAAGAACCACGAAAGAGAAATTAATTCATCCCCATGAGTGTGTGTGGGGACGCGAAGGCTGAGCTTATTTAGCACCAGAGGAGTCTGTGTCATCTCCTATTCAAGACACTAAATGTCGGCTCCTTCATCTGAGGATTCACAATCTCAGCTTGGAAGATCCAGGATGATTCAGTGGTTAGCAATGCATTGGTCGAGCAGATTGAAGAAAAATCAGCATTTTAGGGGAATATTCCAACAAAAATTCACATTACTGGAATGGTTGTGCAGTAGGTTGTGTTCACTTAATCACAGAGGAAGGACCACGCTCCCTGAACTTCCTGCTTCCATTGATTCTTGGATCTGAACTCAGTGATTCTGACACATGGGGAAAGGCAGCTCAAAGGGAACAAAAATGAGCAATGGGACATTGTTTTACAGTAAAATCTGTCCAGTGCGGTCACCCAGCTCTGCTAAGAATGTCTCACAGATGTAAGGACAGGGCAGCACACAAATGTGTAGGAGGGGAGGAATTACAAAGAATCCTGCCGGGAAGTTTCATGCCTGGGGAGGAAGGGAAAGAGAGAGGGCTTGGGCATTCGGGATGAACCTTTGGAAAAGCACTGTGACAGCAAAACCCTTCAGGACTACAGAATTCAGTCTTAAAAGGAAAGGATGTTTAAGGAAGTTGGTTCATCAGCTCCTTGGGACACTAAACTGATGGGACAAGCTTTCAGCTCTGGAATTGAACACGACGGATAATCTCTGTTTCTCACATCCACGTCCCTGAGAATCCACCCGGCACGGACACCCAGCTGCCCCGAAATCCCAGATTTGTTTGGTCTGTCCAGAGCTGCCGCTCCTCCTGGGCCAGCCCGGAGCTGGAACCCCGAATTGCTGCCCTGCCTCACGCAGATCCCACAGCCAATACTGCCAGCAGCAATGACAAAAAGTGACTTCTTACCTTGAACGAAGACATAGATGCTGGCCACGAGCCCCTGGTGCTCGGGGGGGCCGCTGAGGGCACAGCTGAGCTCGCCGGTGTCGTTGGCCGTGGCTCTCCTGAGGACGATCTGGCTGCAGCTCAGCCCGGGGACGTCGCGGCAGCTGCTCACATGCACCCGGGGGTTGTCCCCCCTCAGCTGCCAGCTCACCGACGGGGCTCCCCTGCCAACAAAACACACCCAAATCACTCAGGATTCCGGCAAAGTTTGGGCTTCTTTCCAGCCAGCACTCCTGCCCGTGTCATTCCCAATAAATGGTGAAGGTCGCTGGGGGTTTGCAGTGCCACCCATCAGAAATGGAGCAGGGTCACCCCCACTGCTCCCCAGGGCAGGGGACATTCCTGAAGTGCTCTGTGGGAACTGCACCAAGCTCCTGGAGAAAAGTTTAATTTTCCTTCTGACGCACTGCCTCAATGAGTTTGTTTTTATAACACCGTATTTTAGCTGCTTCAAACATTAGAAAGCAGCAGATAAAATTATATGTTTGTTCCAGGCAGAGGACTTCGCATATTTTAACAGCTAAATTAATGTCTATTTTCTTGCACTGAGGCTGCATGGAGAGAAGAGAAGAGAATATTTATGTAATTTCGCATCACCTTTCTTGCTTAATCAGCAGTAACTCAGTCTTGATTTTTGGGAAGGGCTTGAAAGGAATCAGATCACAAATCTGGGAGTATCTGCTCGGGACACATCTTTTCCAATTCCCCTCGTGACAGGAGCCAGAACATGGAGCCAGGAGGGCACAGGATGCACATTCCACCCACCTGCTGCCGGATCTCTGAGCATAGCTCACAGCAGATGCAATTCCATGGAGCTCGGGACAAAAAGCGGGGCCTGGGTGTCACCTGCTGCAGGACCCGGAGCTCCCTGTGCTGGGAGCACCAGGCCACGGCAGCAGGAGCTCTCGGAGCTCTCTCTGAGGGCTCTGGGGTGGAGCAGAGATGCCACACAGACCCACGAGATGAAGATTACAGTGGTTTTTTGTAGCTAACTGGTTTTCAGTGTGGAAAGTGGGGGTTTGGGGGTGATCACTCATGGATTTTTATGGAGGAGAAGTTGGTATTGGAGAGAGGGAGCTCTCTCTGTGTTTGCCGAGAGGAGCCAATGTTCCGAGAACAGGGCTTGGCTCCCCCTTCTCCCTCAGGGAATTGCCAGAGGCATTTGCTGAGCTGAGGAAGGAGTGGGAACCCTGGATTTCCCTGGCTCAGCTGCCAGGGACAAATCTGGTCTGGACACAGTGACCCAGGACCGAGCTGGTGATGCCCAAAGCGTGTGGAATTCCCAATTATCCAACAGCTCCAGCTGCTGGCCTGCCCCAGAGCCCGCAGGGTGCAGGGGTTGCAGGCAGAGCACCTTTGCCAGGACGTTCAGTGACACACACACACAAACATCCTCTTGGCCCTCGCTCCTGCCGCCCCTCTGCCGCCTTCCTGCGCGGGAGACAGACATGGAGCTGAGCTTTGAGGATATTCCCAGCACGAGGCTGAAGGAGAGCACTGGGAGAAGTGGGAACATCCTCTCTGCTGAGCAGCCTCGCCCTCGACTGGGGATGTTCTGGTGGCTTGGACAGCCCCACTGCACGTCAGAGCAGCTTCCCGTCCTTCCGAGCGCTCTGTCCCCACCTCGCCGATGTCAGCAGTGACTCCAGAATGGACTCCTGGCCCGGAGCAGGGAACAGTGCCAGTCCACATGGCCACCCAGCTCCCGGCACGTCACCGTGTCCCTGCCCCTCCTCGCCCACACCCACTCTGGGGTCCGTGGGCGCTGGGAATCTGCTCTGGCGGCTCTGCAGGGCAGCACTGCGATTTCACACCTGGGCTTCCTTAAATCTATAAACCTATATCTATAATCTAAGTCTTTATCCCAGGGGAAAGTGAAGCCTTTGGCTGTTGCGTTGGGATTTGCACATGTCTGGCAGAGGGGAGCGGCAGCAGCAGCTTTGGCCAGGCCACCACAAACCAGAAAATCTCGGCCAAGGACCCTAAAGACCTGGAGCTGAAGGGAGAAGGGATGTTCCTACAAACCTGCTGGGGCTGCTGCCCCATGCTGTGCCCCACACAGTGCCCCTGGAAGCACAAGGAATTCCAGAGCTCGCCCTGGGCCAGGAGCTGACCTGTGAGTGTGCAGAGGAGGGCAGGCATCCACAGAGGCAATCTTGCATTCAGAAACCTCACTTTCCTTCTATTCCCAGCTTTTGCAAGGCCTGAGCCAAGGAGCTGGATTGCTCCAGGCCCGGTTCCTGTGTTCCATCCCCTGCTCACATATTTTTGTGTTTCTCACACCTGTCACGGGGATTTATTGCTTTGCATCGTAAAGCAACGTGGGACTGAAGTGCCAATAACTCCTTCAGCCATTTATTCATCCGCTGATACGAGAAAAGCAGGGTGCTCCTGCAGATTAGAAAGGCAGTGGATGGAGAACTGCTGAAGTGCTGATTTAATTGGCCCAGGGCACTCCAGGGACCTCATGTCCACACAGGTTTTATGGAGTGCACCATCGAGATGTTAAAGGACTGCTTTGACTTTATTGCCATCTCGTTTGCTGTTTGCCAAGCTAAAAATACCACTGGGAGGTTGTTCTGACCTCATCAGCCACATGGCAAGCTGGAGGTATTTGGAAAAAAGCTGCCTTGCCCTCCAGAAGCCATCCCAAATTTACACAGTCTCACTCAATCCACCTTTCACCATACAGGGAATTGAATAGTCTAGGACAAAAATCAGAGGTGATGTGTCAGTGTAAAGTTAAGCTTTAATTCACCTTCCCACTGTTTTTTTTTTTTGCTATTTTCAGTAATTTCTGTTGCAGGAAACCATTCCCAGCCAAGGGGACCTTGCAAGAAGGTGTAAAAACAATGTGTGTGTGTGAGAGAGAGAAATTGTGAGAGTTTTGTGTTATCTTAAGCTTTCTTTCCTACCACACTCAGAAAAAAACCTGAAAACCACCTCCGGCAGTAGTTCAGTGTGAAAATCCCACTCAGAACAAGTAACAGCTCCATCCAGCTCAGTCTGGGGCCCTTGGTGGGAGCCAGCAGCTGCTGTGTGCTCTGGCCCCGCACAGTGCCCTGGGTTTGCTTCTTCCTCGTGTGTCAGCTCTGTCCCCATCCCCTGAGCATCCTCAGCACCAAAATCCTGCTGCTCCTTGCGTGGCTGGGGCACACACTGTGCCAGCACTGGGGAGCTGCCGTGAGTTACAGCATCAGCACTCGGGTTTTTCACAAGTCCAGGTTAAATTTGATTTTCAGAACGTGTTATGTTTAAACAGGCTGGGTCTCTGCATGTGCAGACAGTGACTGCTGCTTATTTCAGTGTCATGTGATGGGCTAGGTGGCAGTTCCGGTGATCTTGTCACCTCCCCATGGGCAGGGAGCAAAGGAGAGGTTTTGGCTGCAGAGGAGCTGAATGTGCCCCTGTTTCCAGAGGGGATTTTCCAGCCGTGTCCTCAAGCACGGCACATCCCATGAGCTCTCCCCCGTGCTGACTCAGGGCTTGGCTGGGCCCCTTTACAGCACAAAGGATTGTCCAGGCTGACCCCAGAGCTCTCCCAGCCCATCCAAGCCCTCCACACAGCCCCAGCAGGGGAGCGCCAGGCTCTGCTCTGTCCCGGAGCTGTGCTGGCCAAGCTCATCAACACCAGCACAGAAATGCAGTTTCGGAGCAATCCTTACCAGCATTTTATTTTCAGGGTGTCTCCTGGTGAGATGACGACGTGGTCCTTAGTGATGCTCAGCCGCGGTTTCTGAAGGAGCCCTTCCTCGGCGAGACCTGACCCAAAAAAAGGAGAAACCATCATTAGTTCCGCCGGGCCATTCACTGGCGTCAGAGCAGCACAATGCACTCGAGGCAAGCTCTTTGTTTTGTAAATAGTTCCTAATTTGGGGCCCACACAGCGCTGGCATTGCTCCTGGTGCAGCAGAGTGGGGTTGGTCGGGAGATGCCCTAGGTTGGGTTTGGTTCCTTTGTTCCTCTCTCTTTCCTGACACTGAGCACCTGCGGTTGTGCCAAGAGGCTTTCTCTGCTTTATTACCGAATTATCGCAGATTTGGGAGAACAGATCTGTGTCCAAAGGATTTTACACACTTAGGAAAGTGGAAGGAGCCAGGTCCTTGGGAAGTAATTTGATGGGTGAGCTCATACATTTTAATCAATGCCAGAAGAGAAAATAATCACTCTGGGGAGCAGCTCTTTGAAGCACCTGTGATATTAAAGGCAAATCAGAAGCCTTGTGTTTCCCAGTCCACCATTCCCAAATTACCATTCCCAATCCACCATTCCTGAATCACCATTCCCAATCCACCATTCCCAATCCACCATTCCTGAATCACCATTCCCAATCCACCATTCCCAATCCACCATTCCCAAATCACCATTCCCAATCCACCATTCCCAAATCACCATTCCCAATCCACCATTCCCAATCCACCATTCCTGAATCACCATTCCCAATCCACCATTCC
>VZRL01005051.1:57395-128400 GCA_013397895.1 Origma solitaria
CACCATTCCCAATCCACCATTCCCAAACCACCATTCCCAAACCACCATTCCCAATCCACCATTCCCATATTACCATTCCCAAACTACCATTCCCAAACCACCATTCCCAAATCACCATTCCCAAACCACCATTCTCAATCCACCATTCCCAATCCACTATTCCCAAATCACCATTCCCAAACTGCCATTCCCAAATCACTATTCCCAAATCGCCATTCCCAAATCACCGTTCCCAAATCACCATTCCCAAATCCTGCCTGTGAGCCGAAGCCCAGGCTCGGGGCCCTGTGGTTGCTGTGATGCTCCCAGGGCAGTCTGTGACTCTGAGCTTTTTCAGGTCTCTGATGACAAGGGGCGTTAATGACAGCAGTGACAAAGTCTCTCTCATCATCTCCTGGCCCAGGAAGTGTCTCCTGCCTGTGGCAGTGTCCCCAGGGAGTATCTGAGTGCACATCCACACTGAGACAATGCTCAGAAAGTGAAAGTGAGAAGAACCAGAAGTGGAGGTTGGCCAGGCTGGCTTTTTTGTCCAAATCCAAAGTAACATAATCAAGGAGAGGAGAACCCAGGCTCGGATAAGGATCTGCACTTCCAAAGCTCTGACATTAAAGCCGTGTTTTCTTTCCCCTCCTGCTCTCCAAATCTCTCTTCTCTTTGCCTTGCACTCGATAAGGCAGCCGTGCTCAGCTGAGCTCCCAGCACAGGCATTATTTGCAGCACAGAAGGGAGATAGCATATCTGGCAGAGAGAGGAACACTCGGCTTTAACTTTTCAACTGCACGAAACAGTGATTTTCCTGTCCCCACCTCTCTGCTCTCATCTCTTCCTTCCTTGATTGCAGTGAGCTGCTCTTTGCCTCAGCGTGGGGAGTGATTCACTCCCACTCTGGAGTCTCTGGCTGCTTCCACGAGCCCTTGGAGCTCCCATCAGTCACTCAGAGGAGGCCAAGTAATCTCCTGGCACCATAGAGTCCTTCCAGAGGGGGCCCTGCCCACGCATCACAGTGCTGGACACTCCTGGAGCCACTGCCCCTTCCTTCAGAGCCTGGCTGAGCCTTTGGACCAGCCCTGGCCACCAGAGCCAGGTCCATACCACTCCGCTGCTCTGGCACTGCAGCTCTGTCCCCAAAGCCCTTTGCAGGGTAAGAATTTGGAGTTTGGCCAACACAAACTCCCTGCAGTGGCTCTGTGGGCCATTATTTAGCACCTCCAAACTGCCCTGCCATGGAACGCTGGGGAAGCAGAGCAGCTGGGGGGATTCCAGCCCTGCCTTTCCCATTGCTTTTAGGGAGCACTGTTATTCCCAAACACCCTCAGGATGGCCCAGGCAGGGAGCAGCACCCCCTGAGCTGAGACCCAGCAGGAACAGCCCCAGAGTCTCAGGAGGAGGCACTGCCAGGCAGCTCCATCCTCGCTCTTGGCTCCGAGTCCCCTCTGCTTTCCAGGCAGAGCCAGCTCCCAGCGGGAATGGGCTGAGCTCTGGCACAGGTTCTTTCATGGTGCCGAGGTATTCCACAGCCTCTGCGGGCTGGATGTGCTGAGCTCTGCAGAAATGACCCAAAATATGGCCAGCAGCTCCAAATGTGTCTGTCAAGTGCCATTAATTTGCCAGCTGAGGGGGGTTTGGGTCCTTGCAGCTCTCCCAGGGTCTGCTCTGGGCTGTTGATGCTGTGACTTCAGCTAGGTGCTGCTCCGGCAGAGAATTCTGGGGTTTGGAACAACATTATTTCTCTTCTCTTGTGCCATCAGTTGTTTTAGGGCTCAGAGGGGCTCAGCAGCCTGGGTTTTTGAGCAGCCTGAATTGTAGCTCTCATGAGCAAGTGTGACAGCTGAGCTCTGCTCTGACTGCAGAGGGGCTTTTACAATATCTGACACCGTTTTTGCTAAAAGAAAGATAAGTATTTTTCAATAATTTTCAATTATTCTTTTTGCTTCTGAGTTACTTCTTGCCCAAAGTTTATTCTGGCTTCGAGAGCTGAAGAACAGAATAAGCAAAGTGTAATTTCAGTGCTTTTCTAGCCCACAGAGGACAGGAGAAGTTCCTGTGCCACACACACATCTGGTCTCTGCTGGCAGGTGACAGAGGGTTCATGTAAACACAGCCTGTGCCCTTTCTGCCACACCAGAGCTGAGTGGGCTGGGAAAGGAACATTTGGAGGGCAAAACTGAGAGAGTTGTGGGGACAAGGTCAGCACAGCGCCAAACTGGCAGAGTGAGACCTCACAATATTCTTAACCTCCCCTGGTCCGTGAGACACAGACTTGGGATTTTGGAGGCAAAGCTGGGGACAGCCCCAGGGTGTGTTGGATGAGGAGAAAGGGATCTGCTCCACCAGGGCTTTAGGATGCTGCAAGGGAGAACCAGGTGTGGTTCTGTCAGCATCCCCTCCCTTTTGCACAGCCCTGCTCCCGAAGCTCTGTCCCTAAACCCAGGCCCCACAGCCTGTCCCGGGTGGGGGTGCCTGCTGGGCCAAGTCGTGCTCTGATTGCACAGCTCAAATTGCAATGCCCAGGCCTCAAAGAGCATTCTCCTCCCTGTTAAATGACTTTGGTCCTGCTCCAGGGATACACGAAACGAAGAGCAAGTGGTCATTGCTGTGTCATTAGCACAGCAAAGCTCCTCGAGAGAGCCACAAGCAGTGTCCCCAGGGCCACGGCTGTCCCTGCATTCCCTGGATCCCCCAGCGCGGGTTGGGATCGGCTAACCCTGCAGCTTTGGCATTGCTGCAGAGCTACAAAGGGTCTGAGCACAACCTCCGCTCTGCAGACAGGGGAAGGACAGGCTCCTCCTGAGTTACACATGCCATGGCATTCCCACCCTCTCTCAGCTGTTGGCTCACAAGTTGGCTCCAGCAGGACACGAGCAGCATCTCCAGGCTAAAGGTGGCCCTGGCAGGAGCCCCAGGTGAGGGCAGAGCCTCTGTGCAGAGCTCACCACACCATTCCTCACTCCGGGACTCCATTCCCACCTCCGGCTCAGAATTTAACATTCCGCTCTCGGCGGCGAAATCCGCGAACGCAGCACAGCCGCAAATCCTCGGGAGTGAAATGTGAAAGGTTGACTGATACATTATCCAGGGGAGAAAAATAGATTGAAAACTGCTTTTCCTGGGATAATCTGATTTTGCAGCACGGCCAACATTAAACACAGGAGGCTCCCCAGGCGGAGGGTAATGGGTGACCTCCTCACCTCTGTGTCAGATGGTTTCCAACTCCATCTCACTTGGCACAGGGAGATCCCTCCCACGCAAAGCCTGGTGCTCCATGCTGGGCCCAGCAGTGAGCATGGATAAAAAGTATTTTTAATCTCTGTTCCTTATTGTAACAGCCTTCCTTCAGGCATCCTCTGGGCACTGCAGCTCTGAGCCCTCACAGATGGCTGTGAGCGTGGCCGTGCCTCAGTGTCACTCAGTGACAGCTCAGGGGATGTGACACCTCATTAAGGGATCCAGGGATCCCCTCTGGGCACGGGGAAGGCTGGGGGGACACAGCCACACAGCCTCTGCTTCAGAGGACAAGGAGAAGATTGCTGGGCAGAGCGGAGGCAGCGAAACCAGGCAGGTGAGAGCGAGGATTCACCAGGGCTTGGGCACACAGAGGTTTTTGCCATGGTTGAGCTCCAGGGACTGTTCACGTGTGCAAAGTCACGCTGGGCAGAGAGCTGGGCCCTTGGGAGAGACTGGAAATCAGAGCTTTGGAGCTGATCTGAGTCAGGGGAGGAGGGTGACACACACAGCATTTAAAATCTGTTTGTCATGGCTGAGGATGCTGTGCTCGCCTGGCAGAGCCTGGATCAGGAACCCAGGAGCCCTCTGGGATCACCGGGGGCTGCACACACACCACACGTGGCCCTGGTCACCGGCGAGAGGTGACACCAGTGACTGCCATGGTGCCGAGGTAGAGCTGTCCCCTCCCCTCCCCTCCTGCTACAGAGACCCTGGGCAGGGCAGACCCTGCACGGAGCCAGTCCCTGCAGCACTAAATGACACCAAATAAATGACACCAAATAAATGACACCAAATAAATGACAGTGTGCTCCCCTCCAGCTGCCAGGGACCCTCAGCACAAGCACACAGCGTGAGCACACCTCAGAAGGAGCAGGTGCCTGTTGGAAAGGGAATTTTCATGCTTCTATCCCCAAGGAAATCTATTTGTGCTGGAATTGGAGAGCCCGAGGATTCACTGCAAAGCTGTGTGTGTTTAAACCAATGGCCTGTAATCATCTTAGGATTTATTTCAAGGTTACCCCATGAAAAGAGAAGGCACCACAGCCCTGCCAGCATTATTGGATCACAAGCCTTGCAATATTTGGTGTGTTTATTGAGTCTCCAGCTCCTGGAATCAGCTTTCCCTTGTTACACTCAAGTGATTTTCTATTATTTTAAAGGTTTAAAAAGACAGCAGCAAATAACTGAAGAGAGACATCTCCACCCCTTTTTTTTGTTGTGAATTTGGACATAGGATTTTTGATTCTCCTAGACATGAATGAAATGCTTTGTGCTCTCTATTCACAATGCGAGATCTTCTAAATGAAATGTTATTGCTACCACTGACTTCCCCAGCAGAGGAGAAGGAAGGCTCTTGTGGGGAAGGTCTTGGCTGTCAATCAGAGATAAAACCCTCAAATTTTGTCTTTTCTGTTGGCTGAAGAGTTCTGATGGGACCTGAGTCAGTACAGAGGGCACAGGCCCCGTGACGGTGCAGGCGGGGAATGTGTAGGTCAGAATTGTTTGGGGGAGGCTCCCCCTCTGGACCTAATGGGGTTTGAGTGCTTCTGTCCCAATTGCTTTGCTCAGGGAGCTGGTTTTGGTCAGGTTATTTGCTCTCTCAATTCTCCGTGTGTCTATTGGGGATAACAATTTCTCTGTGAAGATTTAAACCCTTCATCTTTTCCTGTGCACCTCCCCTGTGCTGAGCCACTTTTCCTAGAGGAGGAGGTGAGCACGGGCTCAGCTCACTCATTAGGAGGAATGGTTACTAGAAGCCTCTCTTCCTGATTGGGATTTTGAGGTTTTCCACCTCAAAATAACCAGGAACCCCCAGGGTGGCCCTGCTGTGGCTGGGCACAGAGCTGACAACCTCCAGGCCAGAGCCAGGGCTTCCCTTCCTCCAGAAGCTGACGAAATTCATCCAAAATTAAATTAGCGATCACAGCCTCATCAGGAGAGATGGCAAAGATTCCTTCAGGATATTCAACTCAAGTGTTAACCCCGGAGTGTCTCCTGTTTCCATTGCTTTTCCCAGCCAGGGAAGGCACTGTTTGCTCAGCTGGGTCAGGAGAGAGGGGAGCAGTTCCCACCCATCCCTCCCTGCAATGGAAGTTGTGCTCAGCTCAGCCAGAGGCAGTGGTTGGGGTGTAAATGATCCTAAGTGACAACAAGGAGAAATTAAATCATTAGTCTGGAGCGGGCAGACGTCAACAACAAAGCAGTAAAAACAACTGCTAAGTAGAGAAAGTGTTTGGAGATAAGATAAGGCTTTGGCCCAGCTTTTGGGATTTGTGCTCCAAGGCTTTTCCTCGGCCGTGGATGCCTCAGCATTTCCTGGGGAGGTGGCACAGGTCACGCTGGCGTCCTCCTGGAATCAGCACAAGCCCTCAGCAAGGCCACCTGACTGCTCCGGGTGCTGTCACAAACCCTGTGGCAGCTCTCTCGGGGTTTTCTGCCCCCAAAACATCGCCTTTGGGGCTCACCTGCTCCGAGTTGGAGCTGCAATGCCATGGCCTTTCTTGCCTGTCCGTGATTTGGATCAGCAATCAGTGGCAGATTGATGGAAAGAGGTCACAGAAAGCAGCTCCAGGTCAGAATTGTTTGGTCTGGGGCGGCAGCAGATCATTAATCAGAGCCATTGTTTTCCCTCTGACACCACAGAGACCCCAGGAGTGACAGGGATCTCCTGTGCAGTGAGGGGACACGGCCCTGCTGGGGACTGGGTGATAAGCCAGGAACTCAGCTCTGCATGGAAAATAAACATGGAACCTGGGAAAGGAGGTGGCAACATCTGCAGTCATCTGCCAGGCACTCAAGCACAATTTGAAGTATTTAGGAAATGTGGTAATCGCATGTCGATGGAAAAAAGGCTGGGAATGTTGTTATTTCTTGATCCAAATTATGGCAATTCCCCTGGGAAAGAGAAGACCTGGCACTTCTCCACGATTAGGAAATATGCAGACCCAGTGGGAACGAGATGCACAAAAAAGGAGCCCTAAAGACTCTAGGGGGGGAAAAAAAATCAAAAAATGTGAGGTATGAAGCTGTCTTTGCCTCTTCCCCCAACGTGGTCTTCTGAGAAAAGCTCGAGGGCTGCAGATGCAGCTCCCAATGATTCCCAGACAGGATTACTTCATCGGCACTCCAGACATAGCTTTCCTTCTTCCTCACTCGGCCATCCCCGGGACAGGGCACATTCCTCAGGCAGGGCTGGGGCTGAGCAGGGACGAGGGCACCCAGGGGCTCCAGGACGTGCCACCCCTGCCTGGAGCTGGGCACAGCTCCCTGGGGTGGCTTGGGACCCCCTGAGCTCCCACTGCCCATCCCTGCACCTCTCCCAGGGCTCAGGGAGCACTTCCTGCACTCCAGAGCTCACCCAGCGTTGCTCTGGAAGGGAACCCAGCCAGGATTGCTGCCCTTTCTGTAGAGCCCTGGGCAGGACAGTGGGAAGGGGGAAGGCTTCCTCAGATGGGGAAGGAGAGGGACAGCTCTGATCTCTGCCCCCTGGGACAGGGACAGGAGCCAGGGAATGGCTGGAGCTGTGCCAGGGCAGGGTCAGGTTGGATCTCAGGGAAAGGTTCTGCCAGGCTCCCCAGGGAATGGGCATGGCCCCGAGGCTGCCACAGCTCCAGGAGTGTTTGGACAGCACTGCCAGGGGTGCACAGGGTGGGATTTTGGGTGTGTGTGCAGGGCCAGAGCTGAATCAGTGATCCTTGTGAGTCCCTTGCAGCTCAGGATATTCTGTGATACAATTCAGCCTCCGCTGGGCCCTTTCCAGGCTGCCCTGCGTCCCTGTGCCAGCTCAGAATTGTCACCCCAGGTGGACTCCTGGTGGTTTCTGTGAGGATTGATGGATAGAGCTGGAGATTTTCATGGCTTCTCAGCCCAACAGTCCCTCACAGTTCCAAACACCAAACCTGGGCCAAGCTGTGGTTCCAAACCCTTTAATCCAACCAGAGTCCCTCTCTGCAGATAATTTGTATGTGTGGAGTTACAAAGTTGTGGATGCTGTGGAAGGAACGCTTTAAACACTTTTAGTTGAATTACTTGATTATTTTGAGGAGTATCATCAGATCTGCTCATTTATCAAAGGTGACAGGAGAGGCTGAGGAGTCAGCAGCAGTAATTCATGGGCTTCACGTGTGCACCACTAAACGCCGAGTTCGCTCACACATCACTGGGGCTGCACTTGGCACCTCTCTAAACTTCCCTCCAACTTATTTGTTTTGTGCAGCTGCAAATAATGAAAGCAATTGTTGGGCTGACTCAGTTCCAAGAACTATTCCCCAACCTACTCATGAGCACAGAGGGCATCAGTCACTCCTGAAATCCATGCTGAGATGAGCCAGGTCCTCCCATGCAAAAACAAGCAGTAAATCTCTATTGATTCACCAGCGATTTCCCTCCTGTTCCTACCCAGTTTTCCTCTTTGCTCTGGACTTTTTAACCTGGAATAAAGAGGGTGCCTGCACTCCGGGAAGAGTCAAGCTCTCCAGGTGGATATTTTATTGAGGAGAATGGACTTTTTTTTAACTTAGAGCTGCAGTAGTTTTCAATAGGTTTCTTATACACTTTTGTACCTTTTTCATAATTTTCTTTTGAAGTGACAAGAAACCAGATTTTGAAAAAAACAATTATTTCCTTTTTCTGTGTGGCTATGATAAGTTAATATGAATTTTTTACTTGTAAATCCCATCGCTGCACACTTCTTGGCAGAAGCTGGAGCTGCAGGTGGGTCAGGCAGGATATAGAGAGATTTGGGACAGGGTTTATCTTTCTGTAGGTAAAATAATGCCTTAATTCAATGTTTAAGAGGCAGTGCAATAACCCAGGCAGGCATCAGCTCCTAACTGAGCCCAGCTGCCAGCAGAGGTCAGGATTTAAACTGGCACCAGAAAATATTGAGGAGGGATTTCCCTGAGGTTTCCATGCAAGTTGCTGTCAGTGGGGAACTGAAATTTTTGCCAGAGCTCAATCCAGCATTGGTTTCTCTCATGGAGAAAATCCATCCTGGTGTCTGGTTGTAGGAAGCCCTGACATCTTTAATCAGGAAACAGCTCCTAACAGTAATTTAGGGCAGTCAGACTTGGTCCAGAACCACAGCTTTGGCACTTGGATAGCAACGCTCCTATAAATTCACAGCAAACAGAGGAAAATGAAAGTTTCTCAGGTCAGAGAGAAACTGGGCCACAGCACACAAAGCAAAGCACTGCCCAGCATTAACCCCAAATCCATCCCACCTGAGGGGTGCTGACTGAGCTTCACCTGGCCTGGCCAGTTCAGTCCTTAGAGCATCCATTATCGATTTTCCATGGACGGAATTCCATGGAGCCTTTTCCCATGCACCACGAGGCAACAGTGTGTAGCATTTCCAAACACCCAGCCAACTAAATCACTGTCCTGCATGTCAGCTTCTCCTCTGAGAATAAAGTGTGATGGTAATTCATCCTAAGCACAAGGCTTTGGGAAGCTGGAGGATGGATGCCCTGGAGGGACATTCAAATGGCCCGAGAAGAAGAGAGAGGAGTTACAAAATCCCTGACACTGTGGTTTAGCAAAATGTGCATTTCTTTGAAAGCATTCCACGGTCTCTGGCAGCACTCAGCCTCTGCCTGGGTGTATCAGATCAGGAGGGTCACACACATCCCTCCTCCAGCATCTGCAGACTAAATCCACAATTCCCAAATTGTTCTTCCTGTTCCATCATCCACTGGCACATGAGGGTGTTGGGAACCCCTATAACTGCCTGTACCACATCCTTCAGCCCTGTACAGACTGTGCTCTATAAGATCAGCAATAAAACAAAATATTTTAAGCCCAGCTGATGGGAATTATCAGGATTGGATCAGGTGTGGGCCTTTAGCTGCTGAAATAATAAAACTGTTGTAAGAACAGGAGAAGTTGGAATCATGGCAGATCTGGTACCGAGGGCAACCCTTTATCGGCTTTTTCTGGGGGCAGGAATGTGGGGAGAGGAATGAAAATCTTCCCAAGGTTGAGTTCCATCAGCCTGTGGAATTCATCTCCCAAGGGAAGCAAGGATGCCAGCCCTATCTTTAGGAATATTTAAAATTAGACGGGATGAAGTGCTGGGAGATGTCCTTCAGAAAACATTTGCTGGTGACCCACATGGAACAACCTCAGAGAGCTGCAGCTGCCTCATGTGGGCAGTGCCTGATGCTCTGCTGGGCCTGGCTTGGGGCACAGGACTCTTCCCTTTCCAAGCTTCTTTGGTGCTCCTTCAGAGGGGATGTCCCCAGCTTTGGGCTCCGGAGCGTCCCCAAACCAGAGCTCAGAGAGCACTGGGGGTGTTTGATAAGAAATCCAAGAGCTGACAGAGGAATTTGGATGAGCTTCGGTTGGATGACAAGAGGGTGGATGGCAAAGCAACCTCTGACCGTGCTCCAGAGCTAAATCCTGTTAGCCATGGAGCATGACTGCCCAGGGAACACCAAATAATAATGGAAAAGCTGCTCAGAGAGACCACAGCTCTCCTCAGGCCACATTCCCCAAGGTTTCCCACCTGGAGCCCTGCTGGTGTGGATCCAGCAGCGATCCCTGGAGCTGCTGCTGTGTCCGACAGGCAGCACCACACAAACCCTGGTGGAAAATGGGCACTTCCCACTCTCAGGCCTTTTGCACAGCGGTGAATTCCTCCTCTCCATCTCTTTCCTCATCCCCAGCCCTCTTTTCTAAGAAAAACAGGAGCATGCATGGAAAGGCTCCTTTGTAAAGAACATCTGTGTCCTCCTGTGTGATGAATCACTGACCTGCAGAAGGAGCAGGCCAAGGGAAGGCCACGAGAGGGACGGAGCTGAAATCAGAGCGGGGAAGGTGGATGGGCAGGGGGAGCACAACAAAAGCCCACCCCTGTTAGCATTGTTTGACCAGTCCTCCCTGAGCTGTAAATCCAGAAGCAAATGAGCCAGAGCCGCCCGAGGTCAAGTCAATGGATGTGCCACACTAAACAGAGATGGATTTGAACAAACACAGGGCTTGTACGTGTCAGGAACATGTGAATGCTCAGTGTCAGTGAAATCTGCTTGGTGGGTAATTACTTTGTTTTCTTAGTTCCTTAGCTCTACGCATTAAGAGGCAATGGGCTGAAGCTGACTTTGGACTTAACGCTGGAATCTGTTTTCGATCAGCTCCGTGCTCCACTTCTGTCGGCTTTGTGTGCCTGTCTCAGGAGGTTTTCCCTTTTTTCCTTTTTTTCGGTTTCTTTTGAAGGATAGCAGGTTGCTATTTTGGGAGACAAGATAAAAGCTGTTTGCTGAGATGGGGAGAGGGAACCGAACGATCTCCTTAAACCCCAGCTCAGCCTCAGATACATTTCCGCAGCCCCGGGCGAGGTTTTGTTATCCTGTGCCCGCAGCCTCCCTGGGCAGCTTGGCCTAACTCGGTCTGGTTTCCTCCCTGGTTTGCATTAAACTGGAAAGTACCAATCAGACCCAGGGAATTGGCTGCAAATCATTTGTGAAATCCTTCTTAATGACAAACTCCATCAGGCCGTGGAGCAGGGCTTCAATCGCTCCCTCCACCGCACTCTTACCCTGACGTGACCCCAACTTCTCCCCTGTTTGTGAGGCTTCTCCACAGCTGTGACATAATGTTTGTGATGGCAGCCTTCGGAGGAATTCTGCTCGTGGCAAAGCAGGGATCTGCTTCGAATTAGCACTGCACATATTTATCAAGTCCACATAGCATGGCTGCCTGTTGACAAAAATCCCTTCTCCTGTCCCCCGCAGGATGAGCTCCCCTGACCCCCAGCCAGAGCAGTTTCTGGTGCCTGGGGGCAGCGCAGCCGGTGGGTGACACTCCAGGTGTGCTGCCAGAGCCAGGCTGGGTATTTTAGTGCCAGCTCCTGCCTTTTGGGTGGGTTTAGGGCTGCTCGGACACCCCCAGGGCTCCTCCGCCGTGCCCGGAGCCCTTCCCTCCCGAACAGGTTGGTTGAGCTGCAGCACATCAGTTCATCCTCTGGAAAAACTGGCACAGGGAAGGGGCTCGCACAGCGACCTGGAAACAGCAGATTTGCTCTGTGGGATCCTGATTTGAAAGGTGCAGCTGCTTCCAAGAAAAGCAAACCCGGCCAGGTAGCGGCAGCAGCCCCGGGTCACATTAAAGCCACCTACGCCGCTCGGCCAGAGCTGGGCAGGAAATTCTTCCCCCTTCATGTCTAAATATTTAAGACCTATTTATTTATTTTAATTCCTCTTGTGCAGAGGGATAAAAACACAAATCCTTCAAAGGTTTTTCTTATTACGGAAAGCAGCAACAGAAAAAGAGTCGTCTAAAAATAGCCAGATATTTAGGGCAGCCCCCGGTAGTGGGAGACGGATCCAGAGCCTCAATTCCACCAAGGAACGTGGTGAGTCCAGCATCCTACGCCTCCATCCCAACAGCAAGGTCATGGCATGGCTGGGATGTGACCGGAAACACCGTCCTGGCTGCAGAACCTTTCCTGGAAAACTGCTCCCAGTCCAGCCACTTTGCACACAGGGTTTTGCCGCAGCGTAATTTTCTAATGAAAAGCCATTTTTTTAAATATAAAACCCCAAACTGGTTCTGGTTTTAATATTGATTTCAGAGCAGGAACAACCACACCGCTGTTTGCTTTTCCTGAAAATCTCACCTCTTCATCCCAAAAGTTTATTGCAGTTCCTATAGGCAGACAAAATGTGCAATTGCTCTTTGAACAAGAAAATTAATTTGTGTGCTGGGTAGTTAACAAAATCAATGAATATGACTCTAAAAGTAATTAAATGAGGAAAGCAGCTCTGGGTTTGGAGCTCTTGCAGAGGATGCAAAGCCCTGGTAAGGAATACAGAACTATACGAAAATGACTGAGAAAAAAGAGAATGATGAAACTTCAGTGAGCATTGAATGAAAGCAAAAAGAAAACTGGATGTCACCAAGAAAGAAGAATGTCACCAAGAAAGAAAAATGTCACCATTTGAATTCAGGAGGAGAAAAGTACCAAGGTAGGAGATGAAAGAATAATGCAAGTCCATGCAGGCAATTAAAGAGGTTCCTTCCATGCCAAATCTACACATCCAGCCTTGATTTGCTGCACTGAGAATTCAGAGAACTAATGCCAGTAATGGAATCCAGATCTGAGACCCTGCAGAACAAACAAACAGCTTATCAAGGTACAGCCAGCGCTTGTGGGGCTCTTCTTTCGGAGTCCTGCTCCCTCCTGCCTCGGTTAATCACTAAACTGTTGGTGCTCACAGGGATTTCAGCCTGGCGGGGCTGAGCTGCGGCTCTGAGGGATTTCTGCACATCCTGAAGGGAACCAAGAGGGTCCTGGTGCTCCTTGCTGAGCGTGGGTTGTTTGTGATGTGTGCCAGGGTACGAGGGGCACAACACCCACTGCAGGCAAGCAGAATCGCTGGAAAAGCAAACAGAATTGGGTCTGAATTTTCCCTGGATGTGCCAGGAGGTCCCTGAGGTGCCTGGATCTGCAAGACCAAGCCCAGACCAGCCACTGGCACAGCCAACAATGAGCAAAAGTTGGCCTTAAAGGAACACTCCTGGCTTCCAGCTGGAAGGGGAGGCTCAGCATTTTGTTGCACTCTTAAGCTATCGAAATGTTTCTATCAATTTAAAACAGGCTCTTGGGGGAGAGTACAAAAACAGAGATGGATTTTCAGGCTGAGACCTCAGATGCCAAATTGTAAAACCCTTGGCTGGAAGGTCTCAGGGTAGAAACAACTGCGCAGCATTAACTGCATAGCAGTGGTTCAAACAGGAGCCACCGGAATAACGAGAGCATTTAGGAGAATTGTGAGGCATTTCTTTTGGGCTCTAGAGCGAGGTCAAAGCATGGAAGGCGCTTTGGGAGGAGAAAAACACTGCTGGAGAGTAAAAAGAGCTGGAGATCAAGCCCAGTCCTGCTGAGCTTGTTCACAAGAGCTGCTGTGTTGATATGAACATCTGTGCAGTGGGGACAGCCCTCTGAGCCCAGGGAGAGGCACCAGGAAGAGATCCTGGCATGGGACAGTGGCACCGAAATGAAGGGACAGTTCCCCCTGCAATGGCACTGAAATTAAGGCACGGTTTCCCTCCAATGGCACCGAAATTAAGGGACAGCCCCTACAATGGCACTGAAACCTAGGGACAGTTCCCCTGCGGTGGCACCAAAATTAAGGGACAGTTTCCCTCCAATGGCATCAAAATTAAGGCACAGTTTCCCCCACAATGGAACCAAAATTAGGGGACAGCCCCTGCAATGGCACTGAAATTAAGGGACAGTTTCCCTCCAATGGCACCAGAATTAAGGGACAGCACCTGCAATAGCACCAAAATTAAGGGACACTTTCCTCCACAATGGAACCAAAATTAAGGGACAGTTCCCCTGCAATGGCACTGAAACTAATGGACAGTTTCCCTGCAATGGCACCGAAATTAAAGGACAGTTTCCCTGCGATGGCACCAAAATTAAGGGACAATTCCCCCTGCAATGGCACCGAAATTAAGGCACAGTTCCCCTGCAGTGGCACCAAAATTAAGGGACAGTTTCCCTGCAATGCCACTGAAATTAAAGGATAATTTTCTCTGCAATGGCACCAAAATTAAGGCACAGTTCCCCCTGCGATGGCACCGAAATGAAAGGACAGTTTCCCTGTGATGGCACTGAAATTAAAGGACAGTTTCTCTGCGATGAAACAGAAACTCTCCCGTGCTCACATCACCAAGGGAGGAAGGACAGCAGATCCCCTTCGGTATTCTTAACTCATTTGAGCTATTTTAAAACTACAAGTCCCTAACCCAAGAATTAGATGCGTTTAGCTTTTTATAAACCTTTCTAAAAAGGGTTCTGCTTGTTCATTTTTTGGTCTTGTTTGTTTGGCTTTTGGCCATGAAGATACAGTTCATATGAAGAGAGTTCATGTGGTTGTACCAGGATATCACAAAAGAAGGGATTAAAAGTGATCCTGCCGTGCCCCCGTGGCAGAAGTGCCAATGTTTGGGGAAATTCCAGCCTGATTCCCATCATTTTGGTACTGAGCAGCAGCAGATTTTCCCCTGCTCTCCCCCAACACCCACGGCAGCGATGGGGACCGCGCAGCCTGGCACAATTCGGAGTTAACAATGCTAAGCATGACCTGTTTACTGTTTGGAAATGAGTAATTCTCTGCATGATTCATCTCGTTGTCTTTGTTGTTCCTGAGAGCAGCCATGGAGGCATTTTAGCCGTGGTATTTTATTGCTGCAGGCAACAGGGGAACTTTCTCTTTTTCCCGGTTTCCAGAAAAATGTGGGAGGTTGGTGAGGAGGCACAGAGAAAGAAGGAAAATTTGTCATTTTTCCTTGGAGTTCTTCAGTTCTGAGCTTGATTAGAGTGTTCCACTTCAACCCCCTTGGCTCAGTGCCTCACCTAGTGAGATGCACGGGGGCTGAGCACGGCCGTGACTTCCCCGGAGTCTGACTCCCCAGTGGGACAAGAGCCTTCCCAGCACATCCCAACTGATCTCAAGCTGGGAGCAGTTCAACCTTACCCACATTCCCACTTTCCAACTGGGATTTTACAGTTTCCTCAGGTGCCTCCCTGAACTGACATGAGATCCTACTGTAGTTGAAAGGGAGAATAATTCAGATTTCTGTGCTCAACCAGAAGGCAATGAAAAGGCTCATGCAGGAACCTTCCATTTGCAAACTCCTGCAAAATGCTGATTTATCTGTTCCACTGATGATTCCCTGAATGAACATTTGTTAGTGAAGACTCAATCCTGAGGATTTGGAGAGCAGTACCATGCAAATCTTTCCCCTTTCCCCTTCTCATTAAGCCTGGCTGTAGCTGGGAGGTTTGGGATCTGCAGGTTCTGCTGACCCTCCAGGACAGCCACAGGAAGAGGGAGGAAAGGAAATCCAAATATAAAATCAGCTTGATGTTCTTTTCTCCCTCCTCAAGAGAGTCACGTTTCTCTCGCTTCTGTCTCCGCTCAGCTCAGGGCACTTTGCTGAGCCCTCCTTGCAAAGCCAAGCACAAGAATTCATCCAAAGTTGGATGTTTTTCCATTTAAAACGAGAACAGAGTAAAATCTGCAGCTTCAGCTCTTCTGTTTTCTTACAAAAACGCACTCCCCACTCCTGGGCATGATTCAGCAAAAGACAGAAAGGTGCTTTCAGTTCCAAAAGACCTCGAGTGCCTCGTTCTTGTTGCAGATCCCGGGGAGGCTCCCTGCAGGAGCTCACAGCTATGGATCCTGCCCTCCCTGCCCCCTGATCCCATCCCAGGCTGGGATGGGCAGGCAGTGTCCCCCAGCCTGCAGGGGGAAGCTGTCTGCTTTCAGAGGAAGGATCCAGAACGATGCCAAGACAAACCCATTCCCCACAAATTCCATCTATTCCCACAGATCCGGGGGAGCATGCAAGGTGCTGGGATTTGGGGCCACAATGCATTTTCCTGTGACATGAGCTGCTCTTCCCACAGCAGAGCCCAGCTGGCAGCACCTCGAGGCCCTGGGAAGGTTTTGGGGGCACAGCTTGGAGCAAATGGATCTCCCCCAAGCATTCCCGGGGATTCGTTGTGCTCACGCACCCAGCCCCTCTTTCTTCTCCCCAAGTGCTTTCATCTCTCCTGGTTTTAAAGGAGCCAGGGCTGGCCCCACCCTGCTGGACAACTGTGGGCTATTTACCACTTGGAGAGGAAATCCCATGTCACAACCCCTCGGAGCACAAGGAATAATGTCCGGAATTCCTTTATCTGTGACCAGGCCTGGCTCACAGGCTCTTTCCTGTCACTTAAGTGTACACAAATGTATTCTTTTCTTTTGTCAAGGCAGTGGGCCCAGATTTTAATGATGGTTTATTAAAAAAGAAAAGGCTTTGGCAAGGCTCGAGAACAAACGTTCTCTGACTCTGGGACCTTTTGTTCTTCAAGGTGAAAAGTGACTATAAAGAATAAGGAAAATTGAGTCACTGGTCCTTGCCCTCCATAGTAAATTTGACCTCCGCTGTTTTCACAGTGCCTAAAATTGGTGTCCTGGGCTAATCAGGGAAGTTCAAGTGATAAACCTCTCTCCAGGGATGCTCTGCACCATGATTTTGTTAAAAGTGCTCAAAACGACCCTTTGGGCACTGCAGTTTTTTCCCCCTCAGCTCCAAGGCTTCTGTCCATGCCTTCATGCCAGATTTTGCCCAGCTGAAAGCTGTGCTTTTTTATCCATTAGCAGAGCCATGGAGTAAGAGCTGCTGATGGACACAATCCTTCTGGGGGAATGATGCCTTAAGAATTTTTAGCTTTAGTTCTTCGTGTATCTGTAGCTTTGGTGTAGTTCTGGGCTTCATACAAAACGCTAAAACCTCTGTTCCCAGCACCTTTAGCCAAAACAATTTCCCCTCAGTGGAAATCCAAGGACCCTTTCGCTGCCTCAGAGCCCCAAAATATGCAAACAACAGTGAATTGGGGTGGGGTGGTTGACTGTTGGCTCTGGTTTTCTGATATTCGTGGAGATTTGTGGAAGCTCGCAGGGAAGTCAGGCAGGAGCACACAAAATGGCGAAAGAGCAAACTTTCTTTGCCAAACTTTCTTTATATGTACATTAATAATCTAACAACTATTGGTCTGCAGTTTTCCACCCCTAAGGTGATTGGTTACAACCCTACAGCACCCAGTACCAAAACACAGAGACTAGGAAAGCACAAAAATGCAACTTATGTCTATTCTCCAGGAGCAAGAAGAAAAAGATTTTTGGAACAGTGCAACTACAGTTGACATCATCACCTGAGGGTGTGATTGGAGAATTAAGGCCCAAAATGCTAATAAGACAGAATTTATAAAATGTGAAGACCTCGTGACCCTGTGTCCATTTTTGGGTGCAGCCTCACGAGGGGCTTTGTTTGCCCTGAACGTACCTAAAGGACTTTAATAAATTTGTCTGCTTTTTATTCTCCTGGCTCAGTGTGGCCTCTTTCAGGTAACCCTGCTTTGGGCATCACCCTCCTTGCAGGGCACAGAGCAGGGCAGGACCAACCTGGGCCAGCAGCTCCAGGACAGAGGGGAGGGAAACCTCCAGCAGGAAACCCCTGGGAGCAAGGAAATTGCAACAGAGATATTGGCACCAGCATTCTGACGGAGGCGGGGGAAGCAGGCAGGAGAAGGAATCTTTCCAGGAAAAGAACATTTGCATCAGATACTTCCAGAAATAAAATGTCAGAAAAATGTTGTACATATTGGCAGCTCTGCCCTGCTTTGCTCCACCACTCCTTCCATCACTCTTGCAAATCCTTCTCAAAAAAATGTCAACAATCCTTCAGTCTGGAGCCCCCAGATGCAAAAAGGAGTGCACAGGGAGCACAGACAGCCCCAGGGGATCCCTGGCACCCTCTTCTCACTGCTGGTGATGTTGGAGAGCTGCAGCCTCATGCAGGACAAATAACTCCTCAGTTGGAGTTCTCTGCCTTTTTTATTTCTGTTCCTCCAGCGCACAGGCAGTGCCAGATGTGCTGTCTCTGCCTCATGGACATCGTGTTTGGTGTCCCCCATCAGACCCACCCTGGGCTGCATCCAACCACCGAACTCTTTTCAGCAGAGATAAATATTTGGGCGATTCTGTGACTGGCAAGAGCCTATCCCTCTCTCTGCACCCCTCAGAGCTGAAGTGCAGGCAGCACTCAGAGCACGGCACGGACGTTTTGTGCTCTGGAGGAACGTCCTGTGCTCTCCCGAGCCACTGCCACCGAAACAAATCCCCCAGGGAGGGGCACTTGGGCAGGAGGGGAGCTTGAGGGGCTGAGAGCTGAGCATTCACTCAGGCTGTGTGCTGGATCCCGGCAGTGAATGAGCTGATCTAACTCTGATCTGACTCTGATCTAACTCTGATCTGACTCTGATCTAACTCTGATCTGACTCTGATCTGACTCTGATCTGACTCTGATCTAACTCTGATCTGACTCTGATCTAACTCTGATCGAACTCTGATCTAACTCTGATCTGACTCTGATCTAACTCTGATCTAACTCTGATCTGACTCTGATCTAACTCTGATCTGACTCTGATCTGACTCTGATCTGACTCTGATCTGACTCTGATCTAACTCTGATCTGACTCTGATCTGACTCTGATCTAACTCTGATCTAACTCTGATCTAACTCTGATCTGACTCTGATCTGACTCTGATCTGACTCTGATCTGACTCTGATCTGACTCTGATCTAACTCTGATCTGACTCTGATCTGACTCTGATCTGACTCTGATCTAACTCTGATCTAACTCTGATCTGACTCTGATCTGACTCTGATCTGACTCTGATCAGACTCTGATCGAACTCTGATCTAACTCTGATTGAACTCTGATCTAACTCTGACCTAACTCTGCTCTGTGCTCTAATCTAACTCTGATCTAACTCTGATCGAACTCTGCCCTATGCTCTCACTTGTGCCCTCTCAGGCTCAGCCCATACCAGGGGTGACAGGCAGGTGACAGCAATGACAGCAAATGCTGCCACAGGCTCTGACTGCAGTGGGGATCAATCTGTGCGTGGAACACACTGGCTTTGGAGGGCTGGGAGCTGTAAATCTGATTTTCCTTTGCCCTGTGGTCCACAAAGTGGAAGGATCCGTGCTCGGGCAGGCCATGGAGGAGCTGCATCCATGGCTTTTTCCTTGCTTTCTGCACCCATTTCTCCACTCACTGAGTGACCTACACTCCCTGAACAAACTCAGCAGCCCCTGAGGGTGTCCTGAGAACACTTCTCTCTCCTGTGTTGGGATGTCCCCCCGTTCCCACAGCCCCAGCCTGTCCAGCCCAAGGACAAGAGCTTTGCCAGGGTAGGGAGAGATCAGAAATCCTGGCTCAGAAATCCTGGCTCAGAAATCCTGAGGCAAACCCACCTGGGAGAACCCAGTTCATACAAATCCAGGTGAATCAGTCCCTTCCATGTCCCTGCTCTGTCACTTTGCAGTTGGTGGCAGTGATTTAAGGGCACTTCACTCAGGATTTGGGTTTTTTTTCCCAGCTTGATTTGCCTGGCCTGGGTTTTCCACTCTGCTGCAATGGGGAGATGAAGCTGTGTGTGACAAACCATCCAGGCTGGTGTGTGCTGGGGTGGAGCACCAATTTCCCTGCCCTGCATCCAAGGGACATCCCCAGCACTGTCCCAGGAGGGGACAGCCCTCCTGTGCAGACATTTCTCTCCGAATTGCTGTGTTTGGAAGAGCTGGGGTTGAGGAGTTCTCGGTATCACCAACCCCACGGCTCTGGCAGCACAACAGAAATCCTGATTTTGGGGGCAGGTCTCGTGGGGAGTTCACAACCTGCCAGCTCTGAGATCACTCAGAAAGGCAGGCAAGCACCTCAAACTCAGCCCAAAGTCCCCAAATCTGAGGCAGGGGGGTCAGAAATCCCTCCCTGTTTTGCATCCTGCCCCATATCTGCTTTTGAACGAGGTCACAAGAGATTGTTATTCCCAGCAGAGCGTTGCCGTGTTGAAATGTGGAATTTTTCAGGAATTTTTCATTAACGTTGGCTCTGGCAGATAAAATACTGGCCATGCCAAAGACAACATGCTTGGGAATATTCTGATTTTGAGCACGAAGATAGCGTCCCTCAGCACTGCAGCTCACACAGCACATGGACTGCCCCAGCTGACAGAGAGAATAATAGCCAGGAAAGCTGATAATGCCCAGGAATTTTACTTTACCTGTGGATTTTCATCTTAATTAAAAGGCCAGGACAGCCTGGGTTTTGTTTTTGTTGTTCCCTTTTAAGTGAGAGGAATTGCTTAGTAAGAGATTGAGCAATTGCAATTCTGTGAATGTACAGATCAACTTTTTGACTTTCAAGAATTTTATCTTTTTCAGATGAAAAGAGAAAAGAGGCGGAATATTGGTCACATAAAACCAAAGCAGTGTCTGAAGGAGTGCTGAGGGTTCAGGGACCTTTCTGGGCTGCTTTCACAGACTTTGCTGCAGGACAAGTGAGGAATTCCTGGTGATTGTCATGGATAAACTCATCCATCCCCTGGAACTGTCCCTAATCCCAATCCTAACCCTGCCCAGCTCCAGCACTGACCCCTCCTGGGCTCCTTTTGTCCTGGTGGCCTCCATCCTCCCAAGATGTTTTGTACCCACTGGACACAAAAATGTGTTCTTAAAGTAAATATTCAAGGTCTGCTTCTTGGGAAAAACAAAACTCTTTCCAAGGAGGAACAACGTCTCTTTTTGTCTTTCTTCCCACCCTTCCTCAAGACAAAGTATTAACAAATATTAATATAAGCATTAAAGCTTTTGTCTTGAGCTTTGAGAAGGTCTGTAAATAGGTTGCCTTGTTGTTCACCTTTTGTTTTCTGCTGTGCCCACCCTCTGAGGGTGAAAATCCAATGGGCTGTGCCCAAGAGTGAGAATATTTGCTGTGGATGCTGATACTCAAACCTTAAAACTTTAAACCTTAAAACCTTAAACCTTAAACCTTAAAACTTTAAAGCCTGTGGGTGCTGATATTTAAACCTTAGCTGCAGGTTTGGGGAGGTGCAGCTGTTGTGGGGAAACATCCATGGCTGAAAAGGACAGTGTCAAAATGGCAGCAATAATAATAATAATAATAATAATAATAATAATAATAATAATAATAATAATAATAGTAGTAGTAATAATAACAATAATAAAGTAACAACAATAACAGTCTGCAAGGGGCAAGGAGGAACTCAGGCTGGGTTTTGAGCCCTGGCTGGATGCTGCTCAGCTGCAGCTCTCTGCTCTTCCCCAAAAGTGTGCAAGTTCCAGAACAAGGGAGCTGCTAGAAGGGAGATTTCTCCTTTGGATTCTCAGCTTCAATAAATCCAATATTCCCTTGCACAGTCTGATGCCTGTAATCACCTTATTTCTACTGCCGACAGCAGCAAGAGGCTGTAGGTGTGTGAGGGCTCCTTCCGAGGAGGAGGAGGAGGGGAAGCTCCTCCTGCACTCCTCAGCAGCCCTGGGTCACCTCCAGGCTCACCAAGAGCCCTCCAAGAGGCACCTCCAGCGTGGGGGAGATGAGAACAAACCCTCAGTCTGGAACCCTCCCTGTGACAGCCTCCCAGCAGGGCAATCCATCAGACAGGGCTGGGAATGAGCTCTGCAAATCCCCCCGTGCCAGCAGGCGCAGTTGGGATGGAAACAGGAGGCTTTGGGGCTGTGGCTGTGCTGGAGTGACTCTGCCCCAGCGCAGTGTGTGGGGACACCATGGATATTCCATTGTCACACCAGGGGGCTGAGGGAGGCACAGCAGCAGAAGAAGCTCAAGAAGGAAATGCATCCTTGCAAGGCCTGAGCATCGCTGCCCCTGAGCTCTGCCTGCTCAGGCCCAGCCTGGCACAGCATCCCCTCACAACCCCCAGCTCCCCCAGGTCCCTGCAGCTGCAGGTGGGCTTTTCTATGGTGAGGGAAGTGAAAGATGAAGCAAATCTGCAGTTCCTGAGCTGCTTTTTCTCTCCCAAGCATTGATCTCTGATCCCTCCAGGGAGGAAGGGAAGGACCAATCTCCCCGATTTACACAAGAGCAGAGGCACAAAGGCAGGGAAAAACCTGTGCTGCAGGAGGAATTCAAGGCCAGAATGCACTGGAAGCCTGAGGGGACACCTACAAACTTCAGAGCAGGGGACAGGGCTGGAATTCATCAGCCTTTTCCCATTCAGACACTCTGGCTGTTCCTCCATCCCTCGCTGCAGCCCTGTGCTGCCCCAGGGAGCTCCCCTGGGTGTTCTGGAAGGGCAGCAGACCTCAGCTGGGTCACTGAAACCTCACCTGAGCTCCCTGGGGCTCCTCTGTCTGTGTCTCTGTCCTGCCTAGCAGAGACAAAGCCCCAGACCTGGCCTGGTCTCCTCTGCTCCCGGTGCTCCCATTCCAGAGCTTCCCTCAGTGCTCCTGCACATCTGCCCAGAGCATTTCCGTGGCTCTCTCCAAGGAGTCTGTGACCAATGCTCTCAGGGTGGGATTGCTGGGGTGTCCTGAGGGGGGACAGGAGCTGCACTGGATGGTCTTTGTGAGTCCCTTTCAACTCAACATATTCTGTGATTCTGTCGTTCTGTGACTCTGTGATTCTGTGATTCTGTGATTCTGTGACTGTGTGGTTCTATGACTCTGTGACTGTAACTTTATGATTCGGTGCTTCTGTGACTGTGACTCCGTGACTGTGACTCTGATTCCGTGTTTCTGTGATTCTGTGACTGTGATTCTGATTCTGTGACTGTGTGATTCTGTGACCCTGACTGCGATTCTGTGATTCTCTGATTCTGTGACTGTGGTTCTGTGACTCTGTGACTCTATGATTCTGTGATTCTGTGACTGTGATTCTGTAACTCTGTGACTCTGTGACTCTGTGATTCTGTGACTCTGTGGTTCTATGACTCCGTGACTGTGACTCTGATTCTGTGACTGTGACTCTATGATTCTGTGATTCTGTGACTCTGTGGTTCTATGACTGTAACTCTGTGACTCTGTGATTCTGTGATTCTGTGATTCCATGATTCTGTGACTGTGACTCTATGATTCTGTGATTCTGTGACTCTGACTCTGTGGTTCTGTGACTCTGTGATTCTGTGACTCTGTGACTCTGACTTTATGATTCTGTGACTCTGTGACTGTGACTCTATGACTCTGTGATTCTGTGATTCTGTGACTCTGACTTTATGATTCTGTGATTCTGTGACTCTGTGACTGTGACTCTATGATTCTGTGATTCTGTGACTCCGTAACTGTGACTTTGTGACTATCCAGAGAGGCTGCTTGTCACCCAGAGTGTCTGCCAAGGCAGCAGTTCAAGGCAGAGGAAGACATCAAACCTAACGATGCCTGAATTCGTGCTCCTAAGAATGCAAAGGAAACGCAGCCAAAATGAGCTATAGAAGCACAGAAAGTTAATGTATGCTCGTTTGTATATCTGACCATTGTCCAGGGGAACTCTCAGTTTCCTCTGGGGATCTATAATGAATAGACCTATAAGAGAATGTTGTGGTGGCAGCAATTTCTCTTTTCCTACCATTTAACTTGGAACAATATGGAATCCAAACAAAAAGGCAGCCTTTGAAAGGCTGGCAGCACAATGCACCCTATAGGACATCACTCCAACCCTTAAATGAGGAGCACAAGGGAGACCTTTGCCCTATGGATGCTGAGAATTCCTCTCAGCCCCTTGATCCTGAGAATTCCTTTATCACATCCACTGCAGAAGATCAGAGTCCGAGATACTCTCCTTGCATCCTACCACGCCCCAAGGCCACCACTCCGCTTTCAGTACCAGCAGATGGCAAGAGCAGAACTGAGATAAGCAGAAGAATTTCAAACAGGAAAGATGACTAAAGGAATTGGGCTGCTCTGGGCTCCCCTCTCTCTCTTAAAGCCTGGTTAGCTTAGCTCGAAATTGGAGGAGATTCTGGTGACACCAGATCTATTGGCCAGCCTGGGAATTAAGGAATCAGCAGCCCAAAGGCTCTGTAAGGCTTTAGCTCCATGACTGATCCCAGTGTTTATCCTGAATCACAACAGAGATGGAGTTAATGATGTCAATATTATCTGCCATTGCAAAATGAATGCTTGGGAAGAGTTCCCACTCTATCAGAAGTGTCTGGAACCTGTAACAGCAATCCCAGGGGCACTGCACAAAGCCTTTGGGTTTCCCTCACGCACAGTGTGCAGCACTGGACCCTCAGCATTAAAGATTACATGGCCCAGGCAGGCACAAAGGGAGAAGCTCAGAGCTGCACTGCCCAGTGCCAGACCACAAACCCAGGTAGGATTTCAAAGTCTATGTTCATTTTGAAGTACAAAGGTATTGTGCAGTGGAATGGCCTTGAACAGTGGCTGTGCCAAATCTCCTCCACAGAAATCAAAACCAGCTCGGCTTTAGCTTTTCCACTAATCCCACCCTGAGCACAGAATTTTCATCTCTACTGCCCTGATTTTCTCCTGAGTGCAGGACAGATTTGGCAAATGAAAACTGAGATTGAGACCCAGACAAAACTCCTTTCCTCTTCTTTTGTCCTTCTGCCAGAAACCCACCAGAAAGGCAGAGATTCTGTCCTGGAGAAGGTTAAAATAAATTGTGCACATATTCTTGCGCTGGGAGAAGGAAAACCTTTCTCTTGGGAGCATCAGCCTGTGCTTGTGGACTTGTGGGATGCTGTGGTGCCTGTTTGGGGAGCCTGCCCTGGGTGATATTGTGCACCAGCCCTGACATGCCACACAGAACAGGAGGAAATAAAGTTGTAAATTTATTTTTAATAGTAATAGTATAACCACCACAGTAATGCACAAAGTTCAATAGGGAGCAACCTCAGTAACCAGAAGAAGGCCCATGGCTTCATGATTGACCAAATTAAATCAATAATGGTGTTTCACCAAGTGGGTCTGAGTATTCCTTTTCAAATACAAAGAAGAAAACAATAAAAAAGGTGAAGCGGCTGCAATAGATCAGAATAGATAAAGCAGATCAGAACAATCCCATGTCTCCATAGGAATAATAAGGAGAAATCAGCCTTGTGGACATAATGACTCTGATGGGGACTGGAGTTTACAGCACTGGAGCTGGATGGGAACCCTGGCCAAGCTCTGCTCAGCAGCCTCCTGTTTTCCCAAATTCCCCTTCCCAGGCAGTCCCTCCATGCTGGGAGTTGTGCCATCCTGGCTCTTCCACCTCACCCTGCACTTCCCTCATTAGAGCAGGGCTGGTATTGCCCAAACCGACCCAGAAAACTGAGCTCATGTTTATTTGTCTGGCTGGGAAAGCCAGGAGAGAACATTCCAAATGTGAGCACAGCCTGGAAACACCACAGCAATCCCAAACCCATAAATCCATCCCACTGCAGGCTTGGTTCGTCTCCTTGCTGATGGATTAAGTAATAAAACTGTTAACAGAACCATTAGAGCTTCGTGGTAACACCTGGACTTGCTTTCCCAGAGACCCACGGGGTCATTGTCCCTGGAAAAGTCCCCACGGAGTGGATGAGGAGCTGGGAGAAACCAGAGGGAGAGCTCTGCCCCAGCAACCCCTCCCTTCACGCTGACATGGGATTTTGGGGATTAATCACTCTCTCTGGGAATTCCTATTGGGCCAAACCCTTTTGCTCAGCCCTTACTCGACAGAAAATCTGCCCAGCCTGAAGGGAAGGTGTTTAAAGCACAGGAGTCTCCAGCAGCCTGAGCAGAACAGGGTCTGTGCAGCCAAAATCAGTGAGGGGAGGGCCTGGGAATAGCAGGAGGGGTTCTCTTGCTGCCTCACACAACTGCAGGCTGCTGCAGGCTCAGCCCCACTCTGGCTTCCCTTCCCCACTGGAAAATAAGCAGGTTATTTTGCTTTCTCACAGTGGAGCAAATCAGGATTTTCCAGCAAGATCAGTAAGATCTCTTCCTTTACAAAGAGTGCAGTGAGGGAGCAGCTTTCAGTCAGGCCTTTTCCCCCCCAGATTTGACCACAAAACGTGTAAACAACCAGAATAAAATAAATGTTCTCAGTCACACAATGGACAATTTGAAGACAGGCTATTGTCTTCAGCCAAGCACAGCCTTAAACCTGTGTGAGTGAGAGACAAAGCTTGCCCCGAGTGCGTGAACATGAAAATAATCCAGACATCATCCATTTGCAGAGAAAAAATGTGCCAGGCCAAAAGGTTACCTGATTCTCTCTGCTTCACACCATGTAATAGCTTAAATTGTGTTCCAAAGGTCCGCAGGCTGACATCATTGTTTACATTGACTTGAATCATCCTTTAATTGTCCCAAACCCCTTCCAAGCAGCCCAGGCTCAGTCCTGCTGTGTCATGAGCTGACACCACTTCCCTGCCTCCTCCACATCCAGAAAGAGCTGGGGAAAGAGATCTTGCCTCAGAGAGCTGGGAAAAGCATTGCTCCCCACACCTGTTTTTTAAATTTTTTCTGATTTTATTATTTCTTCTGATATTCCTCATGGGTTAAGAAGCAAAGCAGTGGAAGCTCCTGAAATCCTTTCCCTCGTCTTTGCAAATCAGCATTAATTGAGGAGTGGAGCAGCAGTGGGATCCCTTCCCGAAGTGCAGGGGGATCTGCCAGTGACCCTTTGGGGCACCTGTGGGATTTATATTTCTGCAAGGGAAGGCAGAGAGACCTCGAGGTTTGCGGCAGAAAATCCCCAGAGCTTTCCTCCCCTCCTTCCAGCCCCAGCCTGTGCACCTTCCTGCTCCGAAGGCTCTGGGCCATGTCTCCAGCAGCCTTTTCCTGCACGGAGGCTCCTGGAATTAGGATTGCCCACTCCAGGGGCTTCCAAGGCTACTGTGGGGATGTGTGAGATGGCTCCTGCGGGAGCTGCTCCTGGCGGCTGCAAGAGTGAGTGGAGAAGCAGAGGGAAAATCGCATTTTACAGCTCCCGGGGGATGCTCTCTAGAGGTGTCTGCACATTAAAGGGCTGGAACACCGAGCCCTGCCCTGCCCAGCCCAAAAACTGGGGAAATCCAGGCTCAGGATCAGCTTCCAGGATGCTCAAAAGGGCCGCAGTGAGCCCTTTTCGGTAGCTGAGGGGGAATTGAGGAGGAGAGCTGCGATTCCGGGCGGCCCCACACTCACATCCCCACCGCAGCTTCTGGGGACTGGGAGGAAATTGCTTTAACTCCTAAATTAGTGTGTTCAGCCCTGATTTCAGCTAACGAGCTCTGAATTAAGAGCAAACAGGATGAATGGCTCACAGCTCAGCTGTTTCTGTGTGTGTGTGGAGTATCCCTGGGAGCAATCCCATTTTCCTCAGGGCTGCAGAGCAATGGGCAAAGCACTGGGGCTTTTCCTGCGAGCTGACCCTGGTGCATCCGCGAGGAAGAATTCCAGGTGAGCGATTCCTGAGCTGTGGGCTCTAAGGAAGCAAACATTTTGGCTGAGGTGGTTGAGATTCGTGGTGATTTTGTAAAAATGGAACAGGTAATGACTAGGTCAGGCTTCCTTGACCCTCAAATCAAGAACAATCCCAGCAGGGCTGAAAACTCCCCTCTCCACTTCCTTGGCAATCACGTTCCCACAGTTCAGAAAAACACAGGAAGATCTAAGGAAACCTATGTGGAAATGCAGAAGACAAAGGCAAGTGGTCTGAAAATAGAAGGCTGGTCCCTATATTTCCTTTACATTCTGGGCCTCGCTTTGGGTTTTGGCTGAATTTTGAAATCTGGGGGGGCATGTGCTTTTGCCATTCCCTGCAGGGCACAAAGGAAAAGTGACTTTTTCAGACTTCCATCATTTGCAGGGTTAGATGAGGTTCTTTCCTTATTGCTCAGTCAAGGACTCAGTGCTAAAACTTTGCTGCTTGGAGCCCAAAAAAAGCCCTGGATGGTGGTCACACACACCCCATATATGAGATTTCCTCCTGCATTTCTAGATACAGAGGGGACTTGCAAAAATGATTTCTTGTAAAAATTCACTGCAGCAGGAAGATGAAGAGCTGGCAGAAAACAAGAGATTCAGCTGCAGGTCTCAAGCAGTCCCACTTCGGGTTTTTTTTTCCCAGAAATCTCTGCATTAGAAAAAATTGTAAAGGCAAAATTCATTTTGGGACAGAGAACAGAGACTGTGCAGACCCCTGTTGTGGAAGGGCTGAGAAATTCCCCTTGGCTTCTCCTAATGTAAAAATTCAAGGAATCCTGAGCCCTGAGGGGAGTTTAGGAGACATCCAGGAAAGGGGGGGAGAGCAGGAGAGGGATGTAGGATGTAGTGGGGACAAAAAGAATGTGCTGCAAAGACAGCCTAATCCGAGGACTTGGGGATGAGGGTATTGCAGTGACTCACAAAGATGTCCATGGATTTGCTCACTCTCCATCATGAAATATTCACAGATTGCTCCCTGTCCATCTCTTGCAGAGTTACATGGCTGGGAACAGCCTAAAACAGGAGTTACAATGGCACAGGGCAGCAGCTCAGCTCCCTCCGGGTGTGAATCCCTGCTCCCATTCCCACAGCCTTTGGGGTGTCCCTGAGGAATTTGCACAATCCCATCCATTTTGCTCCTCACAGCCTCACGAGATCAGGCTGCTCCCGATCCTTCCTCCTTCCCCACCTGAGGAAGAGGCTCCTGGACAAGCCTCGAAGGTCTCACCTCGTGCAGAGACCTCGATTCCCATGATTTGTGCTAATCCTGCCCTGCTCCTGACGATTGCAAGCTCTGCTGCTGGAGTTCTGCTCCCTGGGACAAGCCCCGAGCAGCCACTTCTATTAAAGGCCATTTCCAGATAATAACCTTGGCAGTCATTATCTGGTATTAATAAACCTGGTGGATTTTGGCAGCTTTTACTCTTTTCTAGGTGGCCTTAAAAAGAAAAATGAAAGAAGTGCCTAACAGGGAGCTCATTCTGTCTTACACACATTTTCTTTTGTGACTGAGGACAGTAGGATGCTCTTCCCCAGCAAGGAACGGGAATGTCTTGAGGGGCACTCAGAGCCTTCTGAAGGAAAGCACCAGGACACATTTATTTCAATCCTAGCTGCTGCTTAGCTACTCCAATATCCCTTAATGACTTCCACTCCTAATTCCCATTCCAGTGACATCAGGCTGGTTTGGAGAAAAAAGGAAAGGTGGATCAGAGGAAATACCAAAGTGAGCACATGGAGCTCGGTGGGGCTGTGCTTCGTGTCCTCCCCATGCTCCCTTTGAAAGTCCAACGCTGCCTCCTGGAAATTGCCTGGGTAGCTTTAAAAAATGCAGGTGGCTGCTGCAGCCCCCAAAACTCGGCAGAGTCAACTGAGAGCAGCTTCTCTGTCCCCCCGTCCTTTTTCTGGTGATCGAGTGACCCTTCCTGCACCGCACTTCCAAATGCCTCGGGAGGGAAAAGATCCCTCAATAAATATGGGATAGAGCAGGTTTTCACCCTCCTGCAAACTGCACTGGAGGTCTGGGAGGCAAACCTCCACAAGCACAGATCACCTTCCCCTGGCTGTACCTGGGGAATCTCCCTTTGGGCTGGGAAACCTTGTGCACAAACCTATTAACAACCAAAATATTCTGTCTTCAGCCCGAGCTGAGGTGTTCATTCAAACTGCTGTCAGCTGAGCTATCGCTTTGTACAAATAATTTGTCATCAAATGAGCAGTTCAGGGGATGTGTGAAAGAGCAGAGATAACCCAAATGGACCCTGTTGCTCTTACTCAGAGCAGACCAACGTGCAACGATAAATCTTTTGTACCATTTTAAAAGGAAATACTGCAAGTTCTTACACCAGAAACCCTCAACAAACTGCCTGGTTGGCTGTCTCAGTATTCTTTCGGGTACGATGCTGTTTTTCAGAAGTTCAGCGAGTACTCAGAAATGCTTTACATTTTTTTCCTTGCCTTAAATGGATGAATTGGTATAAAGAGATTTCCAGTTGGTTTCGAACGTGGCAGCTTCAGCAGGGGGCTCATATATCACCATCCTAAAAAGGGCTCCTCTGCTTTTTGGAACATTTTCCCACAGCAAAGCAAATGTTTGGGAATAACACCAATTAAGAGACACATTTTTTGGGAAAGCAACCCCTCAGTGCCTCTGCCTTGGCACAGCTCTGAGCCCACACTCGTCCTGCTGGACACTGTGACCATCCCAGCTGGAAAACCGAGAGGAATCTGAGCTCCCGAAGCTTTTATCTACTGAGAAATGGTTTAATTGAAATCTCTGTGATAACAAGCTTCGTTGCCCATCCAGTATATTCAATTTGTAGAAGACATTGCAAAATTAAACACCAAAAAAATCCATTTCAAATGCGCTTTAATTTCAGAGCGATCGGGCAGGACCTAATTTTTATTCTGCAATCTTTAATAATTTCCAGTGTTAAACCACTGAAACAGCTGAGTTTATTCCACTACCTGAAAAGTGACTTGGATTGCTCAGATATTAAAAGCTTTCTGGTGATCACATCAGCAGGGAAAAGATACTGAATTTTTCACACACAATTTAAGGTGTAAGGGTTTCTTTGCAGGTTGTTTTTCCAAGGGCTGATTATGAACCCACTCCATGCCTAAAACCTGTGCCAGCTGTTGGCATCTGCACCATCAGTACCACAGCAAAGGGAATTTCTGAGCAGCAAGGCCCCAGCCAGTGCTCTGAGGGGCTGAGAAGTGGAAAATGAGCACAAGGAAAGTGGAAATGTAATGATACTCCTGGAAGTAAATTAGGGAATTTAAAGATGTATTTAAAGATATATTTAAAGGTGTATTTTAGAGTAAGGTGGGAAATCCTTGGGATGATGTTTGTATGGTTTCTTCCCTCTGCTGAAAGCCCCAAATAACTGAGGAGCTCTCCAAAGGAGAGCTGGCTAAATGTAATGGCTAGAATTGCATCGAGTTCATAGCTGGAGATGAATTTTGGGGAGAAAGTGGCTGAGGATTCGACATCTCGGTACTGAGCATCTTTCACAGTTGTAGGGCATTCCTTCTGTCTGCATTGCAGATGGAATTGTTTGGATTCGAATCAGAGTCAGCCTCCTCAGCACAGCTCTGCCTCACAGAGATCCCAGGGAAGGTTTAACCTCCAGCTGAAGGACAAATCCAAAGCTTTGGGGAGGACAAAGCTTTGGGGAGGTCGAGCAGAGCTTTACCGAGCTCAGTGCTGGAGAGGAGCTCTGAGGGCAAGGTGGTGAGGAGTTAATTCCTCAGTAACGCCAGTGCTATCCCAAATCCTCAGACTCCCTGGCCCCATCTCCCTTTGGCTTCCAGCCTAATGAGGGCACCCAGAGCCTCTGCTAATGTGTTATCTCCTCCTAATGAAGCTCCTGGCATCCACAGTGCTGCTTCCAAGTCCCTCATCAGCCTTTGCCCATGGGGACAGTCACTGTCCTGCCTTCCTCCCTCTGTCACAGAATGCAGACTTCGCCTTCTCTTGGCCTCCTCTGTGCCTGGCACTGATGGCAAAAGGAATCTGGACCAAATTCCAAAGTAATTAGGGCCAAAATGATTAGGGAAGGAACCTGGTGAGTAAGGACCCGAGCAGCCCTGAAGTGTGGGCAGCTTTCCCCAAGCTCCTCATTCCCAAACTCGCCCTGGAGCCTCAGGAACACTCGGGCACACCACATTTTCTCCCATCTCCCAAACGCCTGCAATTATCCCTCTGTGATCCACGAAAATCCACACTGGATTTCAGGCAGTTTTTCCAGCCTGTTCAGAGGTCAGAACTCCCCGAGCACACAGCCGGCTGCTCCTGCACGTGTCAGCCAGCTGGAGCAATCCTGGGAATCCTCCCTGGGCTGCCGAGCTTCCGACACTGCTCCAGGAGCAGCTCAAGGTGTGCCACTGGTGGCTGGCCTGGCTCAGGGCTCATTCCCTGATTCCCTGATTTCTCAATTCCCTGATTTTCTAATTCCCTAATTCCCTGATTTCCTGATTCCCTGATTTCCCGATTCTCTGATTCTGATTTCCCGATTCCCTGATTCCCTGATTTCCCAATTTCCTGATTCCCTGATTTCCCGATTCCCTGATGCCCTGATTCCCTGATTTCCCAATTTCCCGATTCCCTGATTTCCCAATTCCCTGATTTCCCGATTCCCTGATCCCCTGATTTCCTGATCCCCTGATTTCCTGATCCCCTGATTTCCCAATTTCCTGATTCCCTGATTTCCCAATTCCCTGATTCCCTGATTTCCCGATTCCCTGATTCCCTGATTTCCCGACTCCCTGATTTCCCGACTCCCTGATTTCCCGATTCCCTGATTTCCCAATTCCCTGATTCCCTGATTTCCCGATTCCCTGATTCCCTGCAGCTGGCACAGACACCGTGGATCCTGAGGATTCCTGCTGGAGGGGCTCCTTTCCACCTGCCAGGTTTGCTGCTTCAGCTTTTCCTGAACCTTTTTCCATCCTATTTATTCTGCAGGTAACTGTGGGGATGATGTGAAACTCCCTGGGGCTTGTGCCTGCCCATCAGTCCCTTTCTGCAGAAGGAATACATTAAATCCCTGAATGAATCCAAGAAAATCAAGGACAGCGATGCTCCTTAAGAAGCTATCCTCTTAACTATGAAAAGATTATGCTATGCTGAAGAACAACAGCCTCGTGCTGTGCGATACATCCACCATCCAAAAACAATTTTAAAAAAGTCCTTTCTGTCAGAAGGAATTCCCCAACAAACAACAGCCCAGCTCCCTTACACAATTTGCAGCGTCATGAATGAATAGCTCAGTAATCCAGCAAAATCCTCATGCTTAATGAGATAATGAAAAGTCATATGGCAGATGGAAAAGCTCTCCCAAATCTCATTAACCTGCCTCTTGGCTTTTCTGATAGCAGCGAAAATTGGGAATAAATCCAGGGGGGACAGGGAGTTTGCTGCAAAGGAAAATGAGTTTTGGAGAGCAGGGAATCTAACCTGGCACCTGAGAAGGGAAAGGCAGCGAAGGAGCACCACGTGAACAAAAATTGAAATATCAAAGAATCAGAATTGGAACATCCAAGAGAATCAGGGTTTGCCCGTGATGTCTGTGCTCCAAGGTGAGCCCCAGCACAGCCCAGGCACTCCCAGACAGCTCCTCCCTTTAAAACCTCAGCTCTGCCTCAAGTGATCAAACACAACCAGAAACCCTCCCACATGGAGGGAAAAATGCCACAAATTGGCTAACACTCACAGCTTGCTATTTTTAACCGAGCAGCCAAACCCCGAGGGGAAACACCCATTAAAATCTGACCTTTGTGTGCGACACCTCCAAGGAGGTTTCGTTTTTCACCTCGATTCCCAAAGATCACTTTTAATGGAGGTGTGACACCTGAGGCGTCAGCTGGCTTCGGAGGCCGAGTGGTGGCACCTGTCCCTGTCACCAGGGCTCTCAGGTAGGTGACACCTCATGGGCCAGCAGGTGACACTTCACGGATCGGCAGGTGACACCTCATTGGCTGGCAGGTGACACCTCACAGGCCGGCAGGTGACACTTCACGGGCTGGCAGGTGACACCTCACGGGCCAGCAGGTGACACCTCACCGGGACAGCAGTGACACCTCACTGGGATGGCAGGTGACACCTCACAGGCCAGCAGTGACACCTCACCGGGACGGCAGGTGACACCTCATGGGGCCAGCAGTGACACCTCACGGGCCAGCAGGTGACACCTCATGGGCCGGCAGGTCACACCTCATGGGCCAGCAGGTGCCACCTCATGGGCCGGTGGGTGACACCTCACCGGGACAGCAGGTGACACCGCACAGACTGGCAGGTGACACCTCACCGGGTGGCAGGTGACACCTCATGGACCGGCAGGTGACACCTCACGGGACGGCGGAGGAGCCACAAAAGCGTCCCAAAGCGCAAAAAGCATCACGGAGCGCTCTCCTGAGGCTCCCCAAGGGACGGCACCGCGCCGGGGGCAGCGACACGCGGCTCGTCCTGCCCTGTCCCCCCCGTGTCCCCGCCGTGTCCCCCCGTGTCCCCCGGGCCGCGGCTCTTACCGTGCAGCAGCAGCAGCCCCTGAAGGGCACACAGGGCCAGGAGGGCTCTCGGCCGGGGCAGCATCCCTGCTCCGTGCCTGGTGCGCGTCCCGGGCGAGGCGAGTCCGCCGGAGCAGCTTTCCTTCCCAGCGAGAAGTTTGGGAGAGCTGGAACGGGGAGGGAGCGAAGGACAAGGCGCGCAGGAGTTCCCACTTGTTGATCCCAGTTAAATTGTTCTTTCCATTCACTGCTTCATCCTGGGGCTGCGGGTTGCGTTTGCCTTCCTTTCTTCCCGAGGTTCTGAGTTTTTCTGCAAACACCTTATTCCTTCTTTCCCCGCACCCTGGGGTGTATGAGGGGAGCGCTGCTCTGCCTCAGGAGCCTCCTGGCCGGTGCGGAGTAACTCAAAAAGCAAAGCAAAAACACCAGAAAAAGTTTGGGAAAAGTTTCCTCCACTCAGCGAGCGGCTGCTCCCAGCAGCGCTTTGCCCGGAGTTTGGGATAAGGCGGCCGAGCCGCACAGATGTGTTTCTCCAGGGAGGTGCAGGTGCCGCGGGGATCGGGAGCAAGGAGCAATCTGGGCTCCCAGGAGGAGCGGAGCTGCCCCGGTGCCACCTGGCTCTACCTGCCCGGGGGCACCGCGCAGCGCCCGAGGCCGGCGGCGGGCGGGCAGCGGGGCTGGGGCATGGCCGGAGCCCGCCTGGCTCTGCTCTCTGCCTTTCCCCCACCCCTCTGCCTTCCCTTGGCTTTCGCAGGGAAGTTTGATGCGAGCCCGAGATTCTTTATAGGGACAGGAAAAAAAAAAAAAAAAGGAGGAAGGAGAGACGTCACCAGCCGAGGCAAGGGGACTTCACTCTCTCTCTCCCTCCCTGTCATTTCACAGAGCTCCTGGATTTCCTGTTGCTGCTGCCTGAGATGGGGCAAAGAAATGAATTCCCGCTGCTTGCCAGCATCGCCTGTCCCCGCGGAGCTCCGGGAGCATCAGGGGGTGACACCTTCCCCCAGCCCTGGCCCCGCTTCCCGCCGGGCAGAGGGGCAGCTCCTCCCGGCCCCGCGGCTCTCGGGACTCCGGGACGCTGGGAGAGGGAACACAGAGGGACAGCACCTGAGGAACAGGCTCTCCTGCAAGAGCACTCTCTGTGCCTGCCTTTCCCCAGTTGTTTAGCGCTTTGGGGTTCTCTTTCTGCTGCTCGCTGTATCCCCCCGGAATGCCTCCTCCATCCTCCCGAAATGCCACCTCCATCCTCCCTGAATGCCACCTCCATCCTCCCGAAATGCCACCTCCATCCTCCCTGAATGCCACCTTCATCCTCCCTGAATGCCACCTCCATCCTCCCGGAATGCCCCCTCCATCCTCCCTGAATGCCACCTCCATACTCCCGAAATGCCACCTCCANCCACCTCCATCCTCCCTGCCCTCCCCTCCTGTGGCAGCCACCGCTGGGCCTCCCTTGCTCTTGGGGCACAGAGGAAATCACTGTTTGGATAGGATATTTCAGGGAACCCCAATGGTGTTAGTATTTATTTATTATTTTGTGGTGTTATTATTTACATGGCACGGCTGCCACCCTGATCCCCCATGGGTTTCTCACCTGGGCATTTTCTCCAGGCACTTGGCTGCAGACAGGACCACCCACCCATGGAGGCTTCCAGGCCATCCCTGTGCCTTTGCCCTGGCCGTGCCAGGCAGGATCTCGGCAGGGATGGGCACTCCAGCTGGGGATGTTCCCCCTTTTCCCTCCTGCCCAGGAGATCACAGTCTGCTCCTGGGTCAGAGCTGCTCCTCCAGCCACAGGAGCCTCCAGAGCCAGCACAGCTTCAGCTGTGAGGGCTCCAAACTGGTGGCAGTGTCCCAGGAGATGTCCCAGAGCATGGAAGGGACACTTCTGGAAGTGCAGCCAGCACTGAGGTGACCAGTGCTATTCTAGTCTGTGCTATTTCAATGCAGAGAGCAGAAAAATGGCTTTTAATGTACACAACACACTGATAATGAGAGGGTAGTGGAAACTCCACAGCTGCCCACATAGACTGTCCTTCCCAATAATCCCAATAATCCCAATAATGCCAATAGATGAGACACTGGGGACACTGGGGTTAAAGCACCTATAGGGCCTTACAGGAAAGCAGTCAGTCCCTGGGGCTCAGTGATGGCCTTGGCTTGCAGGTTTTTATTCCTCTTGCTCAGTTTGTTTTCGAAAGAAGAGCCAGAGCCAGCAGGTGCCTCAGACCTTTTATAGATGGAGATCAGGGGGCTCAGTGACACTGAGTTGTGCTCAGGGCCTGAGGAAACTTTTCATGCCTCAGTTTAGTCCAAATTCGAAATCCCTAATGCACATAACAGGTGTGAGTCCTACACTGCCATGAAATAGAGCAAAGGGAGCTGTAGGTCCAGTTCTGAGAGCTACAAATCCAAAGGAAAATGGGCACTTCAGGAGACCACAATTAATATCTGCTGAAGAAATGTCCCAAATTCAACAAGAAATTTAACAGAGACCTCACATATTTCCAGTTTTATGAGCAAGAAGCCTCATTGATCATGCACAGCATTAAATCAAGAATGCTTTTCTCAACCTGATCTTCATATAAATGCCCAGACCTTTCTTAAGATGACAAATGCATTTTCTATGCTGAAAATTAATTTTTAGAACACACAACTTTCCCCAGATCTGGGTTACAGTAACAGAATCCTAAATAATTATGGATAATAGTAAAGAACAATCTCATAGGAACTTAGCCAGAGAATCAAAACTCTAACATAATTATAGGACTGTAGTTTATTTGTAATTTATGGGGAAGTGTTTAAAAATTCATTAGAGGTTACATACCAGCTGGTAATAAATTGTGTTGTATTTGTGTAATGCCCCAGATAATCTTTTATCTGTTGATAAACCTAATTGATCTTTTAATGGAGATTAAATGTCCCTAGTGTGTGGTATCACAAGGAATTCGGTATTAGAACCTGGTCAAGCAGTCCTGAGTTTATAATATCCTATTTTCTCCCTCGAAATACACAAAATACAAGTTGCAAGAAGGGCACATTTTGTTCCTGAGTACCTTCCTGTGCCTGGAGCAACCTGTTAGAGCTTTTCCAAAGGAAAGCAGAGCTCCCTGGCACAGCAGCCTGTTCTGCTCACACAGATGGGAAAAGCCATTTGCTAACTGGGCCAGAACCTCTTCATAATAATCCAGCTCATTTTTCCATGACAGATATTCCATCTGAGGGACTCAGAGCTCTTTACAAATATTAACAAATATCAGCCTCACCATACTCAGGGGAACTGAAGCAGGGTTAGAAAAGGTCATTTCCCTTCCTAATGAGGCGCTTTGAGCTTTGCAAAGGCTCCAAGTGTGACCATAACTAAATAAAAATAACCACAACGTGAGGAAGAGAAGGTTGCTGTGTCTGTGTCCCAGACAACTGGGATGGAAAGCAGCATCCTGCAGGAGTTGGGCTGGAATAGCGGGATATGGAATATGCTCCATGTGCACTGAGTGTTTTGTAGGACCAAGGTAGGGCAATCTCTGAGACCTGACTGACCCCAGGACATGGCCAGGAATGTCCCTTGGAATATCTCCCGTGTGTCCCTCCTGGCACAGGATTCCGTGTGTCACCTTAATCCCTTCTGCCAGCTCAGCAGGGAGCAATCCCAGAGCTGGGAACCCTTCCCTCCATCTCCCTCCCATGTGGTGCTCATCCTGTGCAGGGGAGAGTGGATGGCTGTGGATCAGAGCTCTGGAATTGCATCCCGCGCTGGGTTTCACCTTAAAGGGAAAACGGTTCTAACCCAAAAGGAGTTGTCCAGCTCTGGGGGGGCTGCCACGCTGCCCTGCTGAGGGACAGCAGTCAGGCTCTGTTTGGTCTCCAAACACATCCACAGCCACCCCCTCTGTCCCCTTCCATGGCCCTGCTTGGGATGAGCCCCACCAGAGGGGCGAGATGGTGCCTGTTTGCCTCCCCAGCACATGAGGGGAGAGATGAGTTTAGCACATAATCTTGGATTTCAGATGGATCCTTCTGCCCTGTGTCCAGGCAGATGCACTGAGATGCCTTTCCCGTCAGCTCCACACAGAATCCTGACAGAGGAGGATCCTGCAGGGTGGAATTGTTCCCCAAAAGGGCTCCAGAGCAGCTGGAGAGAGCTGGAGCTCCCAGCTGTGGCTGAGCTGGCCTGGGCACCCACAGCTGAGCTTTCCCCATGGAAAGAGAAGCAAGCAGAACATGACAATGGATTGAAAGTCATTTTCCCACCTTGGTGATCTTAGCTCCAGTGCCTGTGACCCGGGGTGGTGTCCCCTTTAGGGCCAGGGAGTTGGCATCCCCCAGATTCCACTGTGGCATGCTGAATCCAGATCCTTGTCCCCTTCCAGGATGGACAGTGTCCCACGTGATGAGACACCCGTGGAAGAGGTGGTGGAAGACGGGAGGACACTGCAATGGTGGTGTGGATGTGGATGATGTGGATCCAAGCCCCTGGAAGAGGTGGTGGAAGAAGGGAGGACATTGCAATGATGCCTTGCTGTTCTCTGCATTATTCTGGGATAAAACCCTGCCTGTCCCATGAATTTAGCAGTTCTTTATTTGATGTTCAGGTGCCCTCGAGGCATTTCTGACCTCCAGGCCGGGCAAGGTGCTGGCTCCACAGGGGATGTGGTTCCTGAGCCACCAACAGGAGCACAGCCATCAGTTCCCAGGGCACACAGGCACCCCCAGTGCCACATCCCTGCCAGGGAGAGCAGCACTGCCAGCAGGCTGCCCTCATCCCCCGCAGAGCTGCAGAGCTGGTGTGCCTCTCCCCACAGCCCAGGCAGGCTGAATTCCATGCACACACATCCTCCAGTCCCCTGGGGATGGAAATCCAAGGGAACAGTGTCAGGCTGTGGGCAAACAGGGTGGAGAACTTTCAGATAAAAATATTTTTCCCTGGAAAATGGCATGTTATCAAAACAGAAACCTTCTTTGGGAGTGCTCTGCTTGGAGTGACTTCTGCTAGGGATGGATTTTCCAGGGAAAGAAACCCCATCCCAGCCTTGCCTGCAACTTGGTGATGCCCCGTGTGTGCAAGGCCTGGTTTCAAGTCATGAGCCTGATTTGGGTCAGAAAACTGCATTTTCACATCCTGCCAAAGTCCTCAGCAAGTCCACTGGCTGGGCTTCGGCCGTTTCAATCAGCTCCTTGCAGACATGTTTGCTTACTTATTCCTTTGTTTAGAAAAATAAAAAAAAGCCTCAAGAAAACCCCATTTGGCTCAAGCACAGAATGGGAACAAAATGTTTCTCTAGCTGGGAAAAACATTTCCTGCCCAGCTTTGTTCAGGCACACAGCAGCACTCGGGCCATGGATCCTAGGGGGTGTGGGACCAGCAGAGCCATGGGCACGTTCCTGGTGTCCTCTGTGGGTGACAGCGGCACAGGGAAGGGCAGGAAGCACCCATGGTCACTGACAGAGCCTCCCTGCTTTATGCAAGGAGGGCAAACAACAAAAAAAGGGTTTAATGAATCATTCAAAGCCATAAAGCAAAGCTGGAGAGGCTTATCGGTCACTTCTAACAACAACAACAAAGCAAGAGTATAGGTAAAGTAATATACAAAGAGATTTTATTTTTGTTTAAAAACCATGGAGAAAGAGGAGTTTTGCACTGGTGTCACCTCTTATCCATCCCTGCCTGGCATTCTGGCCAGCTGAGGTTTGTCCCTGCTGCACCTGTGACCATCCAGCCCCAGCCCCAGCCTGTCCTGCTGCTCTTCCCTGCATCAAACTGACTGCAAGTGAAAAGCCCCTCAGACACACGTTCAGACAGCAGAGGAAAGCAGGACATTTCCTCCTTGTGCTGCAAACATGAGGGATTACAGGATAAAGAATAATCACCTCCTGTCCCATGGCTCCAGGAGCTGTGGTGTCTCTTTAAAATTCAGCAAGGGTGGAATGGGTGATGTTTCACCTCTTTGTGTTTCCTCTCCGAGGTTGTTTTGGAGCATCTCCTTGTAGCTGTTTGACTGGAATCCTTTATTCCTGAGGCTGCCTGGGAAGATCCTTGCAGCTTATAAATATCATGTAGGCCTTGGGCCCGTGCAGCTCTTAGGGAGAATTAACTGGTTTGGAGCAGCAGCCAGACTTGTGAGCCAAGAGAACAAAACAAGAGCAATGGTAAGGGAAATAAATAGCCATCAACAAAAGCAGACAGGCACAGGGTTTGATCATGGCTTTGTTCTGCCAGAGTTTGTGGCAGGAGGACAAAGATATCCACCTAATGGGGAAGAAATTCCTGAGCCAGGCTTCATCCAGCATTTCAGGTAAGGAAAATATTCCAGCCCTTTGAGGTGCCTTCATCCAGACCTTCTCCCTGCACTGACCTTCCTCAGTCAGAGGCCAGATTTCATGTGCAGGCTTTTCCTTTGCCAGAGTACGAACTTCAAAGTGTGAGAAAAGATGGGTTCCAGCCAGCGACCAAGAATGCTCATTTTATTTATTTTAGTTTGGATTCTAATTCCCTTCTTACTCTTTCTCTCTCTGTGGGGATAAAGCAGGATTTTCTTACCACTCAGACTGAGCATGAGAAGCAGCGTTTGTGTCCTGGTGCTCTGCAGACATTCCCTTCCCACTGAAGGCTCCTGCTCACATCTCCAAGGCCCCATCCCAGTGAGAACTGATTCAAATAATGGCAGTGGAGGGAGAGAAGCCTTAGAGGGAGAAAAAACACAGACAGGCCTTGACAGTGGCAAGGCAGGAAAACCATAAGCGGTCTGCGTGAATCCAACTCCATCCCCAGTGATTCCAGAAGTGCTGGGGTTGGTTCAGCCAACAGCACAGGGCTGGAGTCCTGCCCTGTCCAATCTTTCATTTGGCACCAGAGTGGCACCAGTTCATCCCCCAGCTCTTACCATGGACCAATGCTTGGTCTGAAGGTTTGAAACGTTTTAAATGCTGCATCCCCTCCAGCCCTTCATGCAGGCTGGGGGAGGTTTGGCTCAGCCTTCCTGGCCTGGATCCTCAGCCCTTGGTGACTGCAGTGACCACAGAGCACTGCAGCAGTGCCACATGTTCCTTCAGCCCTGCCCCCCAGGCCAGGGGGACAGGCCAGCTCAGCCCCACAGGTCCCACTGCCCACCCCACAGAGCTGCCCAGCCCGGCTGGAGAGGCTCTGCTGCTCCTGCAGGGATCTGAGCACCATTAATCATTTCTGCTCCAGCTGCAGACACCACAGGAACGTGCCCAGCGCTCCTCTCACGGGGCTGCCATGGCTCTGTCACATTCCACAAGTGAACGCTCCTTGTCTCCATAGGGCCAGCGTTGGGATCGCCCCTGGTTTGTGCGCTGGCTCCAAAGTAAACCAGCACGAGCTCCGTGACTCAGCCCAGCCCAGCCTGTGCGGCAAAAATAGCTGAGAGGATGGGGAGAGTCAAAGAGACACTGTCTCCCAAAACTCTAATGTCTGCAAATGAGCCCTCAGCCAGTGCAGGGCCAAAAGAAATGTTTCTTCCATGGACTTATTTATTTTCGAAATCTGAAAGGCAGCAGTTTCTGAGGACAAGTGGATATTGTGCTGAAGGTTTGAGAAGAGAGGCCTGGTGGCACAAAGACACTGATAGCGGAGCTGCCATCACTGATCTGCATTGTCCACGCCAAGAGGGACTGAATAAAAGCTTGAACTGAAGCCAGGGCAAGTGAATAGGAGGGAATGGGGAGATTCCCACTGCCTTTAATGAGTTTTGGCTCTGAACCGACATGAAGAAGCATAACTAGCAATGCATAAACTAGATTCTAAAAATCCTTTCACCTTTGACAGGACAGGCTGGGATTAGCAGAGTGACAGAGGGAATCTGTTTACGATGCAGTTTTTTCCAAAGGTGGCTGTGTCCCACATTGAATAGAAACTCTGAGCCCTGAGTGCTGTCCTCGCTCGGGTCAGCAGCTGCAGCCGCCAGGCCGGAACCTTGGAGCAGAAATCCCAAATGTGTCCTGCCTCCACCACCTTTTCCAGCCTCCTTTGTTCCCCTCCCACTGAGACCAGGCACTACAGCCTGGAGTGGAGGTGTCACACTGTAAAGAAAGGCTGTGAACAGCCCTGAATGTAGACTGAACATGCTTCAGGAAGATAAGCACCTGGGTCAAGGCTGTGCTGTGCCCCTCTCTTGCTGGAAGGACTTCATGCAGCCCTGGGGCACTGCAAAAACACATTGGCCCAGTTAATTGGAAAATTTAGGAAGGAAATGCAAGGAGAGCTTCTAGGAAGAGAGCAGGATTCATTTATCTGGCCAGTTCCTGCTCACCCCCGGGGTTGGGTGTTGTTCATCACTTGTTCATCATCTCTGCCTTGAATAGGATCCAATCTTAGGAGCCCATGATGGCTTTTCCAGCAGGCAGAGCTGGATGTGAGAGCCTTTCTCAGCAAGGTCAGCGAGTGAGTCAGGGCAGGGCCAGGAATAGCGCTCAGGAGCAGCCTGGCTGTGGAGCTGGAGACAACAGGCCCTCCTTTGTCCCCCAGGAGCCACCAGCCCGGCCAGGGAGCCCAGCTCAGCCCTGGTTTCAGCACTCTGCCCACGAATCCCAGAGATAAAGCATGCATTTCTTGGATGCTGCACCCCAAGGAAAAAGCCAGAGAGATCTTGCCGTTCCCAGCACTGCATTCTGCTGTTCGGCCTGCAGATGAAGGTGGGGAGGTTCTTCCCATCTGGCACTTTTTCTTCTCCCAGCTTCTCCCTCAGCAGCCTCTGAAACTCAGACATGGAACAGGAGGAACCATCTCGCTGTCAGGGATGGCCTCTGGTTCAGGGGGGTGATTCCAGCTGCTGCTCCTCCCCAGCTCACCTGTGTGCTCCTGGGGAAGCCACTCCATCCCCGTGTCCTGTTCCTGCCCAGCTGGGGACAGGGTCTGTCCCATGTCCCCTAAGGGCTGTGCCCCAGATCTGCAGTGCCACAGGCACGGAGTGCTGAGCTTACCCTGCACAGGAATCTCAGCCCGGCAGGATCCCAGATTTTCTGGCTAGGTGGGAATGTGCTGTGGGATCAGACAGAAGGATGTCCCTGCAGCCTCCCATGGCACCATGGCACGGGGTGAGCCCAGCTGGTCCTGGCAAGCTGAACTGGAGCTGCAGCCCAGTCAAACCAGTGTCCCATGGTCCTGCTTATTGTGTTCAGCAATGGGGGAAGCTCGCAGTGAAAAAAATGTGGCTCCTCTTTTGTTAAAAACCCCAAACTCTGTGTTCTCTGCAGGCCAGGCTCCTGCCATCTCCCAGCCTGGTCAGCAGCATTTAAAGAACAAACAGGGATTTTAAAAAAGCCTTGGTAGCCCTAACAATGCCATAAGGCTCTTCTGCACAGAGGTTCTTTGTCGTCTGGGCATCAGGAAGAATGAAAATACTGCAGGGATTTCCCACTCTAAATGACAGAGGTGGGAAGAGCAAGGGCTTTCAGTAGGAAAAACAAGGATTTAAAAAGCGGCAAGGTGGGCTCTGAGGACTGCCTTGTGCATTTCTCATCTCTGCTTCCCTCTCTTATCATCTCCTTGTCCCAGCATTTGTCTCAGTCTCTCTGCTGCCGTGTTTGGCACTGAGGGTTGAGATCAACCTTTTTTTCTGTGTGTAAGGTTGTACTTCCTTCAGATAAGGGTTGCATTCACAGCCTGGTTTAAAAATGATACCAAACCATGAAACTGCTGCTTCACCTTTTTTCTCTGAGCTTTAACTCCTCGAGCCAGCCTTGCTGCATTTCCCCGGGCAGTGCTGAGTCCACAGCGGCTGCTGGAGGGATTTTCTGCAGCTAAAGGCACATTTGTGTCTCTTGTTACTCACAGGTTTGTGGCAACAATTACTAGGTCACAGAAAACTTTCTCTTCTCCAGAGTCCAGGGACATCCTCAGATTTATTGCCTCTCGCTCTGGCTTCATCCAAGGTGGGAGTGCTTGGCATGAAAGTGCAGCCTCAGCCTTTTTTCAGGAGGGGCTCAAAGGGGATCTCTGCTGGGGCTGCTCAGGGTCTGCCTCAGTCTGCACTCAGATTTCAAAAAAAAGGACAAAACCTCTGAAAAAAAGTTGGGAAGGAGGGGAGGACTTGCACTTCTCTGTGTCCACACAGTGTGTCACCCTTTCTCTATGCCGCAGTGCTCTCACAGAGCAGCCCGACAGGATCAGGAGGGACTTTCAGAGGAGCAAACTTCCCTGGGCTGCTCAGGATCCATAAACCAGCACTGGGCAGGTGAGATTTCCCCGGGGACACCCTCGGCCTGCAGAAGGATTGCACTGAAGGCAGCCCTGGCTAATGAGCCATGGAGGATTCCTGCCAGCACCCATGGGTTGATGGGGCTGTTCCAGGGCCAAGATCTGCCTCTTCCTTCCCAGCATTATCCCAGAGCACTAAGGAAACCTGCTGTCCTTTGAGCCTTTCCTTCAGGAAAGCTTCCCATTTCCACCTGCTGGAGCCAGCAGTCGGAACACCAGCACTGACAGAGCCTTTTCACTGTTCCTTGTACTTCTGGTGGGGAATATCCCTCCCCTTTCCTTCATGAAGGTGATGATAATTCATGTGGAAAAGGCAAAGTGCAGGATTTGAAAATCGCCACGTGTCTCCTTTCCAAGGAGACAGATCATTTTTGGAGGTGTACAATTGCGGGGGTGCAATTTAGCACATCTCTGTTCCCACCCGTGCTGGATTTATTGCCCCAGCCCTGCAGGGTTTTTTGGCTCTATTAGAGGCACACTGAAGTGATCCCATCCCTTTCATGGCACTATTTCAGGAGTAAGGGGCTCTTCAAAATGCATCAAGGTAGCAGAATGTGGCAGATGGAGACTGATACAGAGATGGATCAAAGAGCATTTCACAAGGTAATTTCTGCCAATTTTATCTGCTGTGTTAAAATTTAATAGGCATGAAACCACCATGGTTCTGTAGAAATATAAAACTATTTTATCGGAATTGTTTTAAAAATTATAAGCAATTTCTGTGGTTTCTATTAGTGCAGATTGGTGCAATCAAAAGTTTTGCTGCTGTACAATGTCTGTGCCATAAAATTGAGTATCAGAAGAGTTGTCTGCCATGGACTGCTGGAGTCTGGTCCCAAACTGAACTGAAGTTATTACCCTGTGCTAAAACATAGAGCGTTCTCCTAGAAGGGTTTTTCCTGTTTGCTCCATGAACATCAAAGCAGTGCTGCAGCTCGATGGCTGAATAATCACAGAATCAGAGATTCCTTGAGTCATTGTGGTTGGAAAAGCCCTCAGAGCCCATGGAGTGCAACCATTCCCCAGCACTGCCAAGGCCACACTGCCCCATATCCCCAATGCCACATCCACGTGGCTTTAAATCCCTCCAGGGATGGGGACCCACCCCTGGGCAGCTGTGCCACGGCTGGACAGCCCTTTCCAGGAAGGAATTATCCCTGATAGCCAACCTAAGCCTCTTCTGGAACAATCTGAGGCCGTTCCCTCTCCTCCTGTCCCTGTTCCCTGGGAGCACAGCCCGACCCCCCCGGCTGTCCCCTCCTGTCAGGAGCTGTGCAGAGCCACAAGGTCCCCCTGAGCCTCCTTTTCTCCAGGCTGAGCCCTTTCCCAGCTCCCTCAGCCTCTCCTGAGCCTCCAGACCCTTCCCAGCTCTGTTCCCTTCCCTGGACATGCTCCAGACCCTCCACGTCATTCCTGATCTGAGGGGCCCAGAGCTGCTCCCCAGGACTGGAGGTTGATTGATCACTTCCCTGCTGGCCACACTACTGCTGATACAAAATCATGTAATAAAATAATAGCATCCTTAACAAAATAATAGCATCCTTCAAATCCCTTCTCCTTGCCCTGCAAACCCGGGCTGAATTTTAGGAGTCCCTTTGACAAGTCATGGCACTCTTACAGCTCTGATATCAGCTCAGTTCTGTGTGGTTTGACTGTTCTTTGTCCTCTTCCTTGAATCAAGACAGAAATGCCTCTGGATGACAGGGAAAATATATCCAGGGTCAGATGCTAATTTTTGCTTTTTGCCATCCAGTTTGGCAGTAGCTTATTACAAGAGTTAGCCTGGACAGCAGCAGAGATTTTGCAATGGTTTGCACTGTTGTGGTGATAAAGAATTATTTACAGCTTCAATCTCACAGCAGTGCTGATGTCACTCCTCCACCCCCACCAAACACAGAAACAAGACAGCGAAAATTATTTAGAAAAGGAGGGAAAGCGTGGATCTCATTTTTAATAGTGAGTGTCCCCAGAACACTTCCCTACCCTGGGGGAGTCTCTGGCTCCCTCCTTTCCAAGGGCCACATCCCTCTAGGAACTGTAGCAGTTTCTTCCACTGAAAAATCCTCTTATTCAGTTCCACTCCTGCCTTCTTTCAATGCAATTTTAGCAGCTGGAAATCAGGAGGAGAGGCAGGAGCAAGAGAGCAGCCAGCTCCCCAGGAGCCTCCACCCTGCCTTCTGCTCCCAGCAGAAAGGCAGCAAACCTTCCCTTTGGCTCCCACATTCCTCCTGCTTTCTGCACAGGAAGGGGGGGAGAGGCAGGTTTAAAACCTTGCCTGGATATGCTTGTGGAGAGGCAGGGAATAGCTAAGGATTCCAGCAAGAAATAAAGCCTCAGCTGGGCACAGCACAAAGGAATGGCTGAGGGAGAGGCAGCTTCCAGTGATGTTCCCCATTCAGCACAGAAACATTTCAGAACATGAGATCATCCATAGTAATCACATCAGAGATTCATCTGCTCCATCGTCCTGCCTGCCACAGGCTCACTTTGGAGGCATTTAAGAAGGCAGGGAGGAAATTGTCTTTCCCAGGATTGATTTCCCAGCGTGGGACTGTCCTGGCAGAGAGGTGCTGTCCTTTGGTTAATAACTCCTGGTGTCTTTTCTGTGATCCCCCCATGCTTCTCTGAGGGCAGGTGATGCTTTTCATACCCACAGCAAGGTTTTCCAGAGCCAGGTGCACACAGGAACCTCTCCTTTGGCTTCTTTTCACCACATCACCTGCTGGTTTCATTTGCTGCTCCTCAAGGTGCTCAGTGCAGCTCTCACTGCCTCTTCACCCTCCTTGAATTCAAAGACCTCCCTCATTCCCAGCCTCCCTCCCTATTTTTCAGACTGGAAACTCACAGTTTGATTAGCTAGTGCTGGCCTTCAAGCTGTTCCATATCAGCTCATATCTTTTTAAAACTTTTTCCAATAGAGTTTCTAACTTGATGCTGATAAAAGAAGCAATTACTTCCTCTGCACCTATGGAACAAAAACCCCAAGGAGTGATGGAGCTGGCCAGCCAGTTGGTGTGGAGAAGGTTTTGGCCCCCGTAAACCCAGAATATATCCTAGGAGAACTGTAGGGAGTTTCCCATCAGCCAGGAAAATGAGAAGCAGAGCAGAAAGCACTCTTGAAGCTATTTGGGAGAGGTTCGGAGCAAATTTCCCAAGTGCCTGGCTCTGTTTATTCCTGTGCTCAGCTCAGGCTTTGTTTTCACCCACGCTCACACTTCGTGCAGGGTGCTTGAGGCAGCCACCTGTGCCTGACAGCCCCGAGCAGAGCCTGAACCCTCACCAGGAGCTCCACTGCCCCAGCCCCAGCCCTGCAGAATTCCACCCTCCCTCCTTTCCCTTCTACCTGAGCTGTGCAGCTTTCACCCCATGGCAGTGACTTTATGGTCCCTCCATGCTCAGCAGCTCAGCCTCAGGTGCCTCAGGACTCAGTCAAAGACCAAGAAGGTGTTTCTCCCTTTCTCATTCTTTTGAACAGTCTCAAGACAAGCACACAAATTCCCCCAGGTAAATCCCAGCCCCGAACTGTGGGATGAGCCCATAACTGATATGGAAATCACGATGGAATTCTGATCGTGCACCTGACTGGGCTTTCACTCTTACCAGAGTGAGAAACCCCTCAGGCTTTACTCTGGTCACTCTTCCCAGGGGCTTCCTGCCCTCTATTCCTCCATGATCTGATAGTCATAAGCAGTGCTGCAGATGATCAGATCATTTCTCTCCTCAGCTGCCTGTGGTCCTTGGCCACGTGTTGTCCCTGATGTGACAGAGGCCCCGAGAGCCATTATATAGGAAACTCCAGGGAAAATGGGAAAGCTGCTTATTTTTCTTGGCATCCGAGTGATTGTTCTGGCCAAGCTGAGTCCAGTTCTGTGTGTGTTTATGTCACACTTTATTATTTGCATGGCCAGCCCTGGTGAGGCTTTCAGGGCTGGTGGTTTTGTAATTTGTGCAGCCCTCGCTCTCCCTGCCTTTGCCGCTCTCCGCTGGAGCTGTGGCTGTTTCCTTTTTTATGACCACTTCCTCCTGAGGGAGCAGTAATTTATGGTCAGAGGTTAACCTCATTTGCTGAAGTATCCACCTCCTATGCCAATAGATCCATAAAAATGGAGAGTGGGGATGAAAAGATGGGAAATAAATAAAGCAGATATTCTTCAAATGACACACTCAGCCATTCTGTGGAGGCACAGAAACAAAGGAATTGCTGCCATGGCTGAGATCAGGATCAAACCCAGCGTTCTGTCTTTGTTGGTGTATTTGCTCCCTGAGCCTGACTTGAAGCGAGGGACACCTTGGAGCAGAACATTCCCTCATCTCTCCAGGTTTTTATGGAGTTCTGTGCAACCCTGGGCCCTCCCCTGGTGTGAGCAGCCCTGCCAGGCTCCTGGTTGGGCTGAGATTTTGTGGGAACGAGTTCCATGGATTAGCTGAGCATAAAGATTTTCTTTCCTTTCCTTTACACAGTGATGGCAAGAGGTGCAAATCCAACTTCCATGTTGGGATCTCCACCTACGGCTTCAGCAGGAGCTGGAAAAATGTGCTGCATCCCAGGAGCTGCTGGGAAACCTCACATGTCCTTCCACTGTGGTTGTGTTCTGAGAGCTGGAGTCTCCCAAATTTGTGTGGGGAGCTCACACCGGAGTGTGAGAGCTGAGGTGGGTGACTCCGGCTCTTGGAATTACATGGAAGTGCCAGGTGCTGGTGCCAGGCTTTGGGGTTTGTTTCAAGGTGAATTCCAACTTTTGTGTGTCCGTGTGTCTGCGTGGGACCGTGGGGTGTGAGCAACGAGAGCTGGGAAATGGGAAATGGAAATGGGATTGCTTTTCCTTCCAAAACGGACCAGAACTTCTTCACTGACGTGGAAGAAGGAAACGGAATAAACACAGAATTCTTCACGCTGGGAGAGCAACCACAGACTTTCTGGCCTTCCTGGCAATGAGGTTTTGGGCTGCTGTGCACAATGCTCTGTCTCCTGGTTGCAAGAGGGACTTCTCCAAAGCACGTCCTCTGTGAAGGGTCTGAAGGGGGACAGAGAGACCCCTCAGTACTGCACCAGTCCTTGGACTGGTCCTGACAAACTGCAGAACATCTCTCGAGGCCATAAGACGCACTTTATCTATTTAGTATTTAGTATTTTTATATATTTCTGCATTACATTTCCATGATACTTCTATAGTATATCCTATTTGTTTGTTAGTTTGTATGGAGACATGGAATGTGTCTGTAATGCTCACAGCACTTCCAAGGCCTGGATTGAGCTAAAAATACACAGGATTCATTTCCACTCACATATTCCATCCTCCCCTTCCTGCCCCACGGTTACTTTTCCTGACATTCCCCATTAATCACAGAGCAATAATCAAGCAATTATCCAAGGGCTCAGCACTGCTCCTAGTGCAGGGTCTGCAGGTTGATTGACAGCTGTCAGGAATGGCCTCTTCTAGGAGATCCCCCACACCTCATCCACCGACCTTTGCTGCTGTCTGATCCCTCATGGTGCTCTCTTCAATCCCTCATGGAGTTCTCTATCCCATACAAAGAGCTGTTTGATCCCTCATGGAGATCTCTATAATCTCTCATGGAAAACTGTTTGTTTGATCCCTCATGGAGAGCTGTTCAATCCCTCCGGAGCTCTCTTTAATCCCTCACGGAGATCTCTAATCCCATATAAAGAGCTATTTGGTCCCTCATGGAGAGCTGTTTGATCCCACATGGAGATCTCTGTAATCCCATACAAAGAGCTGTTTGATCTCTCATGGAGATCTCATTAATCTCTCATGGAGATCTCTTTAATCCCTCATGAAGATCTCTTTAATCCCTCATGGAGATCTCTAATCCCATACAAAGAGCTGTTTGATCCCTAATGGAGATCTCTTTAATTTCTCATGGAGATCTCTTTAATCCTTCATGGAGAGCTGTTTGATCCCCCATGGAAATCTCTCTAATCCCATACAAAGAGCTGTTTGGTCCCTCATGGAGATCTCTTTAATCCCTCATGGAGATCTCTAATCCCATACAAAGAACTGTTTGACCCCCCATGGAGAGCTGTTAGATCCCTCATGGAGAGCTGTTTGATCCCTCATGGAAATCTCTTTAATCTCATACAAAGAGCTGTTCAATCCTCCATGGAGATCTCTTTAAACTCTCATGGAGAGTTGTTTGATCCCCCATGGAGAGCTGTTTGATCCCCCATGAAGAGCTATTTGATCCCCCATGGAGAGCTGTTTGATCCCCCATGGAGAGCTATTTGATCCCCCATGGAGAGCTGTTAGATCCCTCATGGAGAGCTGTTAGATCCCTCATGGAGAGCTGTTAGATCCCCCATGGAGAGCTGTTTCCTCCTGTCCATCAGCACTGTCTCCCCACTGATGTCCCCTGGTCCTTCCCCAGTAGCCCCAAGAGCCCATGATCACCATCCCCGGTGCTGTTTATTGATTAATCGATCAATTCCTGGAATTAACAATGGCCCATTAAACCCTCAGAAGGCTGTTCAGGCATGTGAGCAGAGCTGGAATGACCCAACTTCTTCCCAGAATGGTGGCACTTGGATTTCTCACGTCCCTTTTCCCTGGGTGGGGGTCACTGGGACAAGCTCTCGGCCCCCATGGGTGTCCTGTGTGTCCCAGCCAGGCTCCCATGGGGGCAATGAAGCCACTCCTGCTCCTTGGTGCAGCCCTGCCTGATTTTGGCTTTGGAGTGGCTGATCCTGTGAGCCCTGGCAGCACTGAGCAGCTCCTCAGCCCTGGCTAGGAGCTGGCTGCCTCTGCAGTGCATCAATCACTCCTGTGCTCCTCGTTCTGCCCCCCAGAAATGGCTCCGTGGCACCAGGCAATCATTTCAGGTTGCAGGAGTCACATTTGGCTAAGATGAGTTGGCAGCTTCCCTGGGACGGAGAGAAAATATTTAAATATTATAACGAGCACTATAAAACCTGGCTTTAAATAAATATTAGGCTTTGACACCAACGGGAAGAAGCCAAATTCCCAGCTGCCCAGCTCCCAGGAATGTCATCTGAGGTATTTGGCTCACTTCATCTCAACAATTTAAAAATCATTTGGGCTGAAAAAGCCCCAAAGTGCTGTCCATCAAAGCGGTTTTGAAGATGGGTTAAGACTGTGCAGGAAACTCCTCTGAGGCTGCAGCCTAAGCTGGGCTCTATTCCTTCTCCATCCTGCTCCCAACACTGCCCTGCCTCAGACAGGCTCCAGGACTTGTGACACAGGGGTGACACCAGACCCTGACCCCAGCCCCATGCAAAATTCCCATGCAAATCCTATTTTGAGGTCACTCCTGGCCGAGGATATTTTTTGGCAGGCCCTGTTTGGTGAGCTGCCCTTGTTCCGTGTTTACTGATGGGAACAGGGTGGAGATGCTGCTGCACAGAGTGATTATAAATATATTCCACATCCTTCCAGCAACGGATAAAGCACCTCCCCTGGTTTGAACCAAGTGGCTCCAGGTCAGCTTTCAGAGCACCCAAACTGCGTGATCCACAGTCTGCGAGATTCCCTGGTGGCAGACAGAACATCCTGGAAAAAAACCCAAAGCCTAAACAAAACAGCCTCCAGTGAGCTAAATGCAGGGATACACAGGAAAAGCTTTTAATCTTGGATAGACAGTCATAACTGTCTTCCTCTCCCTGAAGAAAAAAGAGAAACCTATAAAACATATTTCGCTACCCAAGATGCTGTCTGATAATGGGAGAGGGGAAGCGGGAGAGGAGGGAGCACAGGAATGAAATCCTGGGCTCGGATCTAGGGCATTAATCCAGAACACACTCCCTGCTCACAGGATGGATGGGCACAATTCCTCCAGGGCAATTGTGGATGAGCAGCATCAATGTTGCATTTAATTTTCTGTCCTCTGTCGTGGATAGTTGTTTTCCCTGGGATCAATAAACACTTTAACGCTGGAAACCCCACCAGGAGAACAATGAGCTATATTAAAAATGTAAATCCCACCAAAATAAATGCACTGAGAAACACCAGGTCAGCTCTACAGAGACCAGAGGGGGAGATCTGGGGCTCGTATCCATGTGGAAATGGTGCTCAGGTAATGTCTGGGGCATTGGATTGGTTTTGCTTCTCATTCAGACCCCACACCGAGCAGAGCTTGGCAAGGTGAGAGAGATATCCAGGATTCCAGGGCATTCAATCCCGTGTCCCAAATGCTGGTGTCATCCTCACACAGCCAGGCTGGTCGTGAATCTCCTTCTCTGACCACTTGGTTCACGTCAGCTTAGGAAAATAACTAAAAATCTCTTTATCTTGGCTCCATCCCTGCTTAGGAAACGAGCAGGGGATTTAATGGGGAGTGTGGAGAGCTTGTGCAGAGAGGGGAGCAGCGAGAAGACAGAGCCCAAATAAATCTGTGATCACATCACTCTGCCCTGCTAGGGATGAGCAGGAGTGTGCAGTGACAGGAGCCCCACGCCACAGGCTGGGAGAGACCCCCAGAAAAGTCAGGAACAGGACACATCCTAAACCTGCTGCCTACACCTGGAGCTGGGCTGAGCCTCTGAGCTGTAGCTGGGACCTGAGACGGCTTGGGTCAGAGTTGGAGTGGTTGAGTTTGCTGAGAGTTGGTTCATGCCAGGTACAAGGTGTGGGACCAGGGAGGCCAGGGTTGAATCCTGGCTGTACTGAAAGAGTCAACAAGAAAGTCCTGCCCACTTTCCTCTGCCTGGCATTGCTGCCCATGCTGGCACGTATTGGACTGACTCAAGCATCACAACTGTAGTTCCTACATGCAGTAACAGCAAAACCACCCCTGATGTCTTCAGGAATAAATTCCATATCTTAGGATTGGCTTTTTCCCCTTGGGAAATGCTTCCAGAGCAGTTTCACCAAGCCTCTGTACTCTCTCCTTTCCTGGGCTTGCAGTGAATATCTGTGAGGCTCTTGATCTTGAATTTCAGGTTCTTGATTTATCACACAACGTTTCATTTTATTTTATTTTATTTTATTTTATTTTATTTTATTTTATTTTATTTCATTTCATTTCATTTCATTTCATTTCATTTTATATTTCATTTCATTTTATATTTCATTTCATTTCATACTCAGGTTAAAACCTGGATCTTGGGGTTGCCTCTCTCAGCTTCCTCCAGTTGGTATGAGCTCCTCCAGCTTCCTCCAGCTAGAAATTCCTTTGAGCTCTTCCAAGGGTGTTGTGTGCACACAAGTCAAGGTGTCATATCCAGATCATGACCTCAATAGCACCCATACATCCCTAAATTAATTTCTAGCAGCAACAGCAAAGCCTTGCTCAAGACAAATGCAGGCAGATGTGGCTGAAGAGGAAGGGGAGCATTAAATGTTCCTTTTCCAACATGGCTGGGCAGGGTGGAGCAGCCAAGCACCCATAAAGGGAGTGCATGTGAGCTCTGCTCTGCTGCCCAAGAGCTGAATTACACCCCCTGTACGCTGAGACTGCTTTTTCATCACCACCCTTCCCTCCCGAAGCATTAACAGCTTTATGGTGTAACAACTTCAGCTGCACAAGGAGAAGGAAAAAGCAGAACAAAACCTTCAGAGAAGGAGCCAAGCCTACCTCTGAGCCTGTGTGTGTTTATCACCAAGGCAAGAGCTGCTATCAAGGTGTGAAATCCTCTCCAAGCAGAGAGACAGGCAGCTGCTTTTTCGTCAGCTCAATTACTTCTTCATCCTAAATATGTGTAGCGTGGTCAGGACACTTCTCACGCTGGAATCTGAAGGCAGAGCATGAACCTTTATAAGCTTCAGGAGGGATTTCAGCTTTCCCTTGATTTCCTATTTTACCTCTTGTTATGTGTTCCATGGCAGCGTGGCAGGAACAACGCATCGTCCTTCTGCAATGCCTTTTATTTAATGACTTCAAAATGCTTTGAAACCATTTGACTTATAATAAGAACTGGGTCAGTTCTGCCTTCCTCATTTTGGAGATGAGGACAAACAGGTAAAGAGGTTAAACGATTTGCCCTGCAAAAAGGAAATGTGTGTATAGCACAGTTTGGAGGAGGACTTAAAACTTTTGGCTGCGTTACCTCTGCATTCTCCACAGGAATGAATTTCCTCCTTCTGTGACCATTACTTCCTCTGATCATTGGCAGTGAGGCTGCCAGCCAGAAAATTGCAATTAAAGGGATCCCAGAGAAGATCAACAGCCCAAAGCTGAGTGTTATCTCTCTACTACAAACATGAGGGGTGATTTAGGGGAGCTTTTAGAAGAGAATGGGACTGGCGCAGGTGTGTTCAGTGAAGCAATGGCAAGAGGTGTCAGGGCCTCTCAAAGTCGCCTTGGCGCTCCTGCCAACAGCCCAGCCCAGCCCCGGGGGATGTGGGGCAGAACTGGAGCAAGACACCAAACCAGAGGGGATTTACCCCATCAAATGCATGTAGGAACCTGCAGAGCCAGTGACGAAACCTGGCTGGCCAACACACCTCTAACAGGGGTCTCTCCTCTCCATTCCTGTTTGCTGTCATGGCTCCTGAGTGTGGAACTCCCTGGGAAGAACGCTGTTCTCTCTCAGTGCAGGGTCTGAGGGTCATTGCTGTTGGCCTGCTGGTGACAGTTCCTGCAGAGAGGAGGCTGCGTGAGAGGCTCAGCTCTCACGGACAGTGAAGTTTGCAGCCATCCCAGCTGAAGGGCAAGCCCCAGGTGAGAGCTCACAAATTCCGTGTGTTGGTTTTCCCCTCGCACAGGAATTGGAAGCAGAAGCTGTTCTGGAGCACTGTGTGTCAGATTTATTCCCAGTTTCTGTGACAATACAGTGACAGGAGGTCAGAGGGAACTGAACAGCATTTCAATAAAGCCTCAACAAAGCGTCTCAGGAAGCTTAAAAAGAGAAAAACAAATGCGTGATTTTGCTTCAACATCTTTGAATTACAAAAAGAATAATCTGCATTTATCTGCTTCCTGTCCAAGGCTGATGCAGTCCCATGCAAACTGCAATGCCCTTCACAACCCCTGTGGTCAGTCACAGAGTACCTGAGGATTTCCTGAGTGGAAAAGTGGCCTATTTTAAAGAACCCCATGGCAGTTTCCTCAGTGACCTTCACCTTTGGCTTGACATCTGCCTGTGTTTGACCTTCACCTTGGGCTTGACTTCTGCTGGTGTTTACTTCCAGTTATGTCTGCATCACGTTTGCTTATAATAATCATGTTTGGAATTATGAAGGAAAATCCCCCAATCCGGTGATTCCTGTGGGACCATCTCAGTGCTACTTCAATCAGCGTGAAGTGCTTTTGACAGCAGCATAAAATGTGCCATGAAGGCCTTCGAGGAGAGTCCTCTGACACTAAAGCACTCTCAGACTGGAGATGAGCAAATCCACGCCCAGATGTGATGATTTTATTCCTGCAGTTTTTCTCCTTGCATGTATGAACAGTGCCAAAGGATTCCGTGGGATGACACGGTCTGGACAACGGAGTGGTGGAAAGGAGGGATAAATGAGCTGGAGCAGAGGATTCAGGCAGAACTGCTGGTCCTGGGTACCCCAAAGCTTCCCCAGATGGGACTTCTGGCTAGGGGTTTCCCTGCTCCGGTTGCACCCCCAGATCCCTGTGCAGCCCAGCTGGACTGTGTGCCCCTGGTGCTCCTCAGAGCGGAACCACTGCTCCTTCTGGTGGGGAACATCCATGTCATTGTCTGTGCTCTGTAGCAGGACACAAAAACATCAAGGATCTTAGCTGAAATTTAAAGCATAATACTCACAAGAAAAAAAACCCTATCTCATTATGCTAACAGTTCTCCTGCCCTCTTGGTGGATCCTGGCAGATAAAGGGAGAAGGTGAGGTCTCCAAAGACACAACAGGCTTTCCTTCCTGTAGGAAAGAGACATCCATCATGTCCAGGCTGGGACACCAGGGTGGAAGGCTTACATTCCTTTGGAAAAAAACCATTGTTCACTGCTAGGTGCCCACGGCAGAATGTGGGATTCCATCTCCCAGAACTGCGAATGTCCATGGATTTCTCCCAGCTGAAAGCTGCCAGGGCTGATGGCTCTGGTTGGCCTTGGTGTCCTGGCAGATGCCTCTCAACTGCCCCAAGACCCTGGCATGGAAGATTTCCCTTCCTGTGGAAAAGAGCCATCCTTCCCAGCCGGGTGCAGAAAGTGGGATTCCACCTCCCAAACCCATAAATGTCCAAGCATTGCTCCCACACAAAATCTGCCAGGACGCATGGCTCTGGCTGGCATTGGCCTCCCTGGGTCCCCCTCTCAGCTGCCCCCAAGACAGTGGGGGGAAAGGCTTTCCTTTCTTTGGAAAAAGTTGTCCTTCCCAGCCAGGCACCCCAAGCCAAAAGTGGGATTCTGAATCCTAAAATTGTCCGAGGAGGATGTTCCATTCAGCAGGAACAGCAGCACATTCTTACAGAGACACTCACTGGAAAGGGAATGATGGCAAATTCATCTGTGACTATTGTGGAGCAAATATTTAGGAAATGCCTAAATTTGCATGTTGTTTATAAATAATCATATTTTTAGGTATCCCATTAAAATTATGCTGGGAATCACTGGTGTGATCCTGGTCAGTCTGGAGACATTGTGTCAAAACGAGCACCTTTTTTTTAGCTATCTACAGGAATAAAGAGGGTGTGGGAGCCCCTGGAGCCAAACAGATCCAGGAGTTATTTAGAGCAATGGACTGGAAGATTCCTGTTAGAGCAAGGACCATGAGGGGCACAGGGCTAGAAGAGCCAGCATGGCCAGTGGAAAACATGGACAGTCCCTCCTGATTCACCTGAAATACAGCAGCAGCTGATAGCAGCTGCAGGAATGATCTTTCGAGACAGAAATTGATTTTCCCAAGATTGCCAGGAGAGAAAAAGAGTGTCTGGGATTAACAAAGCACAGACAAAACCCAGTGTTTGCTTCCCCCCCTCCAAGTGGACAAAACATCAAGAATTTTGACACTGAAGGACCTGACTGTCTGAAAAGTAATTTTCAGTGAACCTGCAGGTTGTCTTCCTGCAGGCTGAAGGACAAAAATAAGGATTCTTTCCCTCATAACAGTTTTCCTGCCGCCCTTGCGGTGGTCCCAGCATGTCTGGGTTGGGCCAGAAGTTGCATCTGTGCCTGGCCAGCAGCTCAGGATGGATTCACTTCCCAATTTTCACTCCCTAAAGGCCCCATGCACTCTTCTGGAGCTTTGCCAGATAATGATAATTTAAGGGCAATAGCAATGTTTATTTAAAACTACTGCACCTGAAACAGCACCACAAAAAAATAGATGATATCTTTAAATTCCAATCTGGACAAAATTCAATGTGTGTCAACAAGACAGAGCTCGTTTTTTCTTCCATGTTTTTCCTGTTCCCAGGGATGGCAGAGGACACTTTGCTCCTCGAGGCAAGTCCTTCCACAGCTTTGCATTTAAGGTGTTGATGATTTTCATGTCAAAAGCAAGCAGATTTCAGAAGTCAAGCAGGGCCTGTCAGGTGGGTTAGGATCTGGGGATAGAGGGACTGAATGCAAACTAATCCTTCACTTTGGGGGAGAGGGAATAATAGTCCCTTGTTCCATTGGGGAATAAGACAGAGCCCACAGTGATGTATTTCCCTGCTCACACAGGCATCCATGAGAGCCCTGAAATGTCCAAAGCATAAAAAATGGTTCCCAGAGTTCTTAAAGTGATGGGAGGTTTTCCAGCCAAGCTCCCTGGGATGTTCAGGCAGTGGGTGGAGATGGGCAGGGTGTGGCCAGAGGAGCTTTTTGGGGTGGGGTGACCAAAAATCAGCAATTTAGGCCTGGTTCAACCTCCCCTCAGGGCCAGCCCGGCTCCAGCTGAAATATAACCACAGCTTTTATAGAAATTTGGCAATTAGTCAAAATCTGTCCCGGCACACCACCTGTTTGCTAAATGTTTTCTCCCTCCTTTTTGTGAACACACAAGAAATTTTTTCCTGGTTCAAGATGTGGAGGGAGATGTGGGGAGAGGAGAATGGGGAGGAGGAAACAAGGAAATCTGTGGGGAGAAGAGAGAGAAGGTGGAAGGCGACCAACACACAAGTTATTAACAGGACTCAGGATGTGTTCTTTTACTTGCAATAACCAAAGAAACCAGCTAATATAGGAAAATTATATTTTAAAGACAGATGAAAGGTAGTCAAGGAAACACAGTATCTTCCCTTTTCTGCTGTCTAGCCTCAGGAAAAAAACATCTGCGATACTGATGCCATCATGATAAAATCATAGCTTAGGAATATCTCTACCTGTGCTGCTCTTAGGGCCAGATGATGAAAATGATGAGAATTGTGTGGCAATTTCCATCCCTGGGCCTCTTAACAGAGCATCCCTGTCCCCCAGCAGGGAGCAGCACCAGGGCCAGCCTCGTCTGAGGAAATTGGGTGCTCAAGGTTTCATTTGGCAGGGGAGAAATGAGCTGAGGGATGATGTGGGAATAAATGGCCATGTCTGTGCTGCTTTCGGGGGGAAAGCTGTGTTTCAGCCAGGATTTGGCTGCTGTTGTGAGACAGAAGGGGTGAGGACAGAAACACGAGCCTGGTGTGGGCATTCCCCAGCCTTGGTGCTGCTTTTCCTGGCAGGGACATGGCATGGAGGGACATCACCTGCTGGGGGATGTGCTGGTGGCTGCAGAGCTGCACAGGCTCTGGGCATGCATTTAGCATCTAGGGACAAATTTAAGATTTAGGGATAAATTTAAGATCTAGCTCACCTTTGTTTCACCACCCAGCATTTCCCCTGCTCCTTTATGGCTGGTGAAGTTCCTGGGCAGGGATTTTTTTGTTAGGTTTGTGCCTTACCCTTGTCATGAAAAATGAATCCACAAACACCAGAGGTTTATGACCGAAAAGGAGACAGAGGAGTCCTGTAACTTTATTCATGAATAAAGGGAGAGGTCGTGGGCATTTCCCATGGGGTCTCTCAGATTGTTAGAGGACACAGCCTCTTTTTATCCTAATTTCCCTGCCACAGGTTCCCTCTCTCTTTCCCCAAAGGCTGAGGTACTCGAGAGCTACAGACTTTCCAAATCACCTAATACAGAGCCCCTTCTAATGTACATTCCCCCACCTTTTGTTTTCTTTGTGTCTCTGTTCTTTTTCTCTAAGTCCAAGGATTTAACACACCTTCGGTGAGTGACAGTCTGTGTCAATTAATGGAATTCCTATGGAATTTATGGTTCCTCCCATTGCTCCTTTCCCCTATCAGTATCTGGCCTTATCCACCAGCAGGCCTCAGTTTGTCTGCACAGACATCTCCCTCTTGATCCTTTCACCCTGAGCTTTGGACTGAGAGGGAAAATGCCCTTTTGGGGTGGCAGACAGCCCCAGACCCCTCGGGGCTGGCTTGGGGAAGCACAGGGAGGTCCCGGGCAGTGGGAACGGCCCGCGGGTCACGTTTGAAGGCCACGTTTCCGTGGCTGGGGCCGATAACGCCGCGCTCTGACGCTGAGTTTCCTTCCAGGGCCTGCGCCACGGCTCCGGCGGGGCTCGGCAGGAAACGGGGCCGGGGTGGAGCCTCACCGAAAAACGCGTGGAATATTTGCCGGATGAACCCTGGAGAACCCGTGGGGAGCAGGGGCAGGGCAGGGACTGTGCTGGCACCGCGGGCCCTGGCACTGCGGGGAACGGGAAACGCAGGGGAACGGGGCGGGAAAGGCCGGGCAGGGAGCTGGGGAGAGAGCTCAGCTGGGAAAGAGCTTCCTGAGCTTTGAAACGGGAACAGAAAGGTTGTCACCAAAACTATGGGAAAACCAAAACCTCTCCAACAGCATTTTTAATGTTAGAGAGTCAAGGCATTACTTTATTATCTGGCCAGGATGTTGTTCTGGCCAGGGTGTGCCGCAGAAATCATCTCATCCACACACAGCCCGGGGGTGCAGAGAGAATCATTCCATGACACACCCGATTTTATACGATTTTCCCCAAAATTTTATACAGTCAAACCCACAGAGATACACTGTTTCAAAGTTCATTGGTCCAGAGCTGAGCAACCCTCAGTGTTCAGTTTCCCATTGGATCCAAATCCCCTCACCTCCGAGGTAAATTAGATCTTCATTTTTCAATTTTCTTATCAGTCCTTTCTGAGATGTCTTCAGCTCTGTCAGAGGTGCTCTGGGGTGGATGTTTGGAGATGGCCACCGATGTTCCATTAATGTTCCGTGGATGATTTTTATCTCTCTGGGGATCTTTGGGCTGCTCCACTCTGTCCCTGTGCTGAGCCCATCTCCTTACAGTGAAGCTATATCTCCTAAATAAACTAAAGAAAATTCCCTTCCCCAAAGCAAAGTCAAGTCAAGCCTAACTAGAGAGACAAAAATAAAAAGTTAAAAGTTATACAAAATTTTTAAACTGGTATATTTTCCAACAAGGTCATCACCGCCCTCCCCCTGCCGTGGGGCTCTCGGTGATGCCCTCCTGCCCCTGCCCACCCTGCCCCGGCCATGCCCACCCTGCCCTGGCAGCATCTCCTCCCTTGGGCAGAGCCTGAGCGCAGCCTTAAGGACCGGGAGGGCAAATTTCCAGAGTTAAGGAATGGCAACATGGTCAGATCTCCACAGGTAACACACTCAGACAGCACCAGGGGCCTCAGTGCAGCTCTGTAATCTTTTCATGACATTTATTAGCGATGTTCTTCTGTTTGAAGAGCACCCTGCATTTCCCCCCAGACAATGGCAACAGTAATGTGGGAGCTCAGAGTGAGATAGCAACCCTGAGTAATTCTCAGGGCTAATTTCTCTCCCTGAGCTCTCCAGCCAGAGTGGTTTCCATCCCAAGTGATTCCCTGCTCCTGCAGGCACTGGCCAGGCTGGTCCCTGTTCCTGGGCTGTCACAGTGCCAGGGATTGATCACATCCCTGTCCCTGCACCTTGCTCTGACACCGAAATTCCCTGTTGGGGAGGACACACAGCTTTAGGAAACTGCCGTGAGCTCATCTTTGACTGCTCAGCACCTTCCCTGCTTTCTCCTAACTGCTGCTGGCAGTGGATCCATCACGCTGCCCCCAAAGTGAGCCAGCCAGGAGGACACAGAGCACAGCTCTCACAGTCAGCTCTGAGACCCGCAATGATTGAAGCCTTCTGTGCTCAGCTTCCCCACCCCAGGGGCAGAACACCTCGAGTTACCCTGGAAAAGCTGCGGGAAGCTGAGGTTTGCTGAGCACCTGGAGTGGAGTGGAGCAGCTGCTGAATAAATCCCAGAACCTCCCTGTGCCGCGTGGGTCCTCAAACCATCTGGTGTCACCTGCAGAGCAGGCCCTGCTCGACAGGAGCACAGCAGAGTGGAAGAATTGCTCTCTCTGAGTGAGAAATGTGGGAATGCTGGCCTGGCCCCCTGGCACTGCAGGGAAATGATCCCTCCTGAGGAGCAGAGGGGAGAGGGAGAGGAAAAATTGTGGTGTAAAAATTAGTTACTGGAGGCAGGTCCCTGGCATTCTTCTTTGGTTCATTTTTCCAACTTAAACAAACGTGAAAAATGAGATAAACAGGGGAAATGGTTATTTGATTTTATTTTTTCAATTTTAAGTACTTACACCATTAATCAAACCAGGCTTGATCATGGGGCATGTGCCACTGAATGAATGACACAGAAATATTCCCAGGAAGCAGGCAGGCAGTTTGCAGCGAGGGTTTTAAATGTAACAGGGATTTTAATGAGAATACATATATTTGCTCCATCTGTGGAAGTGTTCCAGAGCAGGTTGGATGGGACTTTGAGCAACCCACTCTAGTGGGAGGTGCCCCTGGCCTCGGCAGGGATTCCAGGAGGAGCTGCTCCATGCTCCTGCCAGGCTCAGAGGTGGCACTGACCCGCCTGGAGCTGCCAGCTCTTCCTTTTCCTCCTATTTAAAGATGGGGCTGTGGTTCCCCTTGTCCAGGCAGTGAGGACTGCACCGGATCACCACAACTCCTTAGACATGAGGGGTATTGGCTTGGCCACTTCACCCACCCTTCCCTCAGGAGCTGTGGATGCATCTCATCAGCTCCAGCATTTAACCTCAGCTGGAACCTGCAAAGACTTGTTACAACACTTAGAATTGTTACGCTAAGTCTAATTCTATGAATTATCCCCGTAAGTAAAGATACTCTGAGCTATACGTACAGCTTGCATAGACAGCCTTTTAAATGATGTCCTGAATTTGTGAATAAATTGATTAAAAAAATTAGAAGTTAATAGACTGCTCTATAAGCACTCTTCTTTCTGAACCAGGCAATCCTTAAACCAAAGTTTTGGTGTTTGTGGTTTCTTAAAATCCCCCTGTCAGTATTTTCAGTGGATTTGTGCACCTTCAGGTTCCTTGGATGTTCCAACCTGAGCTTCTCCTCCTGTCCCAGTCCCTCTGACCTGGCTGTGACCTGGCTGTGGCTGGAGCTCTCTGCCACTCCTGAGCTTGGAGAAGCTGCTCCTGGGAATATCAGCCAGACCCCTCCACCCTCCAGGGCTGTATCCCATGGGATTGTGCCAGCAGATCCCTGCAGGGGCTGAAGTCTCCTCTCCTGAAATCCAGGATAATGAGCTCACTGTGCCCTCCTGGCTGCCCTAAGGATCTCAGCTGCACCATTCCATGGTCAGTGCATTTCAAAACAGAGCGGAATAGGAAACTGATGTGATAAAAGGCTGGAGAAATGGACATTTCAGATGTACCACGCAGAAATACACTGTACTTCATTAAATTACTCCTTCACTTGAAGGAACAACATTTAAGCGCAATAAGATTAGGAATTTAAAATACTTCAAGAGAGCTTCATTTCTCAGAAAGCACATTCAGGGACATGGTGACATTTAATTTCTTAGCAAATTGCAAAGTGAAGCTCCAAAATTGGCCACAATTAACATTTCCTTAAAACCTGGCATCAGCTTTGCAGGGATTCAAACAATACAACCTCAGTCAAATGACTAACTTGCTCAGTGACTTTGCCTCTTTATTTCTGCCCACAAAAGTTTTCTGAGCAGCTTCTAAACAGCTTCCAGTTTTCTGCAATAGCCCCATTCTTTTCTGAGAGGTAGCAGGTATTCATCAGATAAGTTTTATGAGTAATTCTCACTCTTTCCTTGCTCAGTTCTATATTTAGATTTTCTGCTGCAGTGGCTAATCTTGAGGGGAGGCTTAGGTCACCCATTACTATTTCTATTCTCTGACTGAGTGCAAATACACACAACTCTGAGCTCAGACTTAACTTCAAACGCCCTCTAATTTCTGCCCATCTCCAGCACTGGGCAGAAATGAATTTGAAATGAAAGTGTACAAATATTAATTGACCTCAGCACCGTTCTGAGCTGCTGTGGCAGATATTTGATGTATGACATTCCCAGTTCTAATTTTAAAAACAGAGAATACAAAAAAGTGAAGTGACATTTAGAGGGAAACTGCCTCTCAACTTAGAACTTTGCTTTGCCATTGCCCTCTCTGCAGAGCAAGCTGAGATGTCCAGCTTAGATGGAAAATGTCTTTTTTAGATATCCATATCTGCGTGAAATGAGTCCTCTTTGAAGTGAAAAAATACCCCAAATATCTCAGACAGCATTTTGTTGAAGGAAGTTTCCTATCAGAAAAAAAAGTTACTTTAGTGGACACATTTCAGCCTCTGGAATCTGTTTTTGCATCCCTGAAAATACATCCTGACCCTCTGTATTTTACCTGAGCTCAACTCTACAATTTTGCATAGAAGATTTGCTCCCATTCCTCCTGTTTCAGCATGGATCCCACTGTCAGGCACAAATATCCATTTAAATTCCAGTGATCCCAGATGAGGCCCTCTGGGGCTCCTACAAAGCCCCACTGCCGCTGCCCCCTCCATTCACAGCCAGATTTTGCTCTCCATATCAGGGGATAAACTCAGAATGGAGATGTTTCTGCCCAGGAGGTTTCCTGCTCTTATTCAGGGCTCCACGTGGACTGCCAGACCCATTCCCAGTGCCTGGAAATGTCAGGGGCTGTGTGTCTCCACAGGGGCTCTCTGAATCCTCGCTCTCTCCTCCTCAATTTAGATGCTGAACATTGCAGCCTGCAGTGTTTGATCCAAAAGTCAACAAATAACGAGCACTTAGGGTACAGCTCTACGCGGCTTTAGGAAAGAAAATCTCCTCTGAGCTGTGGAAAACAAAGTGTTGGACAATTTCACCTTGAATTGCACACCTGAGGGGAGGATTGGGAGGTGGAGCCAGGCTGGGGTGGGGCTGTGGGGGGTGCCCAGGCAGCAGGAGGGGCTGGGATCTGCTCTGTGGGAAGGGCTCAGGAGCTCTGGAGGAGCTGTGTGGGCCAGAGGACATTGGTTTGGAGACTTGGGGTCACCTCTGTGCTGGGGCAGTTTGCTCCAGACCCCACTGGAGGCTGTGTCCAGCTGAGCTCTTCAGCTACACTGCACTTGCTGTCCTGCTGTTTGTCTTTCCTCTTTTTTTTTTTTTTCCTTTTTGTGCTTTCCTCCAGTGGACCAATTCAAATTTATGCAAAAAATTTTTAGAAATGGCTCAGCTGTGTACCTGTAAAAAAACCTGTGCAGGTGTCCCTGTAAAACAGTGTTTTTAGCTTTATGAGCTGCCTGGGTGTTCAGTTTGGGCTTCAGGTTGTTTACTGTGTTCAAGGAATTTTCTTGAATCCTTCCTAGAGAAAGAATGGAAATGTTAACAAATATTAGAGTGTGGAGCTCTGTAGGTTGAACTGGTCTGGACCATCTGTTTTTATTGTGCTTACACACTGGAAATTGCAGAACAAACCGTGGTGACATGCTGAAGAATTTTTCCAAGAGATCTCCTTTCGTAAAGATGGGGTGAGGTGAGTTCAGAGCAGAACCAAGAGCTCTCGGATTAATGGCTGTGTTTAAAGGAGAATTAGTGCTCCTGACTCACAGGCCTGTTTCCCAGAGCGTTCCCAAAGTCAAGATGTGCAAACGGAAGGAGTTGATAACGAGCTGTGCCCTCTGCTCAGTGCACACAGGACAGGATCCCTGCGGGGAGCTCAGCAGAACTGAGCCTGCCTGCTGCCTCCAGCCCCTCCTGCACAGCTCAGGTGCAAACCCAGAGCTTGGAGCAGCTTTGTTTCCCAAGCTTTTTGGGAAGGAACAGCCGATGATGAGAAATGAGCGGCACAGAGCATGGTGCCCCTTCTCCGGGGTGGATCAGAGCACAGAGCAAGGAGACAAAACCCCAAATCTTTCATTTCTTTGGACAGCAAAGCCAAGGGAGGTGCTGCTGGAATGGCCAAGGCGTGGTGGTTTGGAGGGAAGGAATTGCAGTGATAACCTGAAATGACCATTGCCATCCCGCTGTAACCATGGCTACCCCTCTTGGAAAAGCAGTGCAGTGAGATGTGTAAAGCCATCTCTGTTAATGCCAAGTGGAATGACTGTCAGCCCTACTCGGAGCAAAACAATCCAGCCTCTCACACAGCTCTCAGGACAGCTTGGCTCCTGTTCTGCTGAGAAAACGGAGAGGGAAGGTGAGGCTGTGATGGAAATGAAAAGACCTGCCATGATTCTGGGTTATATTTTAAGCTAACCCACATAGGAGGGAAATATTTTTAAAAAAAAATGTGGACAATGGTAAAAAAATTTCAATCTGTTGCTCTAAATAAAGCGTGGAGTTGACCATGTATAAACAGCATATGGCCCAAAAAAATATTCATTAAAGATGAGATTGCCTCGCTCAGGTGTTCCTAGAAGAATGCAGTATTGCCATTTTAATCAGCCAGTTTCTGCTCATCATTAAAATGTTGTAAATCAGAGACTGCCTTGCAGCACAAGGTTGCTCTTTGCTTGCTTAGCACAGAATTTCATGGAGGGGCAGGAGGGAGCACAGATTTTTATCCTGCAAAACAACCAATGGCAGTCAAAATTATGAGAATTGCTTTCAGCCAGCAATGGTTTCATCTTTTCAGATCAGAATTAAGAAATTCTTCCAGCAAACTGGGTGTTCATCAGTCACCTTTGGAAATAAAAGGAAGAAAAATTAATCTATTTACTAGCGTGTGAGTTCAATGAAATCTTCATGTCCTGTTTTGGGAAATAAAGTGTGAAAGAATTCCCAAGGCAACAGGCAATGTATGCCTATGGAAAGGCAGGAATTGGAATAAGCTGAGTAAACCTTTGTAAACTGAGAGTGGATGTGGACAAAACAAAAATGTTTCGGTGGAAAGAAAGGGGTTTTTAGGAGCACAATTCTCTATTTCTCTTTTGGGCTGTGTCCTTAAGGAACTGTAGAGCAGATTGACCTTAAAACTTTTCAGAGGATGTATGTAAAGGGATTTGATTTATCATTTTTCCCCTCTCACTGCTCTTGAACCCTACATTTCTGTTTGCTGCAGGAGGTTCGTTGTTTCCAGGGCTGATTTGTACAATCAGCTGTTCTGGAAGGTAACCAAGGGTGAAGGAAATAGTTAATAGTGCTCATTTTAATAGAAAGTGAAGTTTGGTGATGCGTGGCAGAGCCTGAGGTTTTTGGGTTTTAATGCAGTATTGGCCACCCAGAGCTTTCCCAGCCCAGCTGTTTCAGTGTTTTCCTCCCCAAAACTTTCATAATGGCTTAAAAACAACAGGGACCTCTTCACTGACAGGGCACCGAGTGAAGAGTGTGAAGGGCTGGCCCCAAACCTGGCCCTACAGCCCTGTCCCTAGGAAAATGTGTCCCTGCAGGGACAGCAGAGGGTGTCACCTCCATCCTGGGGCCACCCCTCTCTGCTGCTGAAGGTGCCGCATGTGAAGGGACCCCCCAGGGGTTGCTCTTTGCAGGCTTTGCCATCTGGTTTTCTAAAACTTCATGCTTGGCCCTCACAGTCGGTTGTCTCCAGGCTCAGCTTGCTGGGGTCAGTCCTGCTGGGTGGGTTGGGGCTCTTCTGTTTTCCAGAAGTCAGTCCAGCTTCCCTCAGAAACCATCTGGGACCAGTCTTCGGGCAAGGCTCAGCATTTCAGTCCAAGTCAGAACCCTTTTTCTTTGTTCTTTTCTTTTTTTATTCTTCATTTTCCTCCCCGTGGCAGTGATTGAGTGTGAGTTTTGGGCAGGTGGTGTAGAACTGTCCTGCACCACCAAACGGAACCCCTGATTTTGGGGTTTTCCTCCTTTGCCCTGTGGGCTTCTCAGTGCTCAGAAGTGATCACAGTCTTGTCACCTGTTGCTTCCTTGTGTGTGACTCCTCCTGCAATCCCTTGTTGATCTCCACTTTGGCACAAACTCCGTGGCACAGTCCTCCTTTCAAGGCTCGGAAGCTTTTTTTGACCATTAGGGAGGATTGGAGCTCCCTCCTTCTCCCCTTCTCTCACCTGATCGCAGCTCCAAGAGTCACCCAGTGGGGCTGAGAAACCTCTTGGGAGGGTTTTTTCCAAGAGGGGCACAGAGGTGGCTCTGAGGTGCCACCAAAGGCTGAGGATTTCCTGGGTAATCCCAACCCTGGGGAGGGGCAGATCCCTGCAGTTCCCACACTCAGGGATCCCATGGCATCACACACTGCTCCTCTTCCAGCAGTGCCAGACACTGCTGGGAAGCACTTGGCCATTTCCATGGCTCAGGGCATCAGTGGCCATAAATCCTTTCAGCCACATCAGTGACTGTTCATTGTGCTGAAGGAAAAGTGAGCAAATTCTTTGCAATGCATTAACCTTTGTCCTAATAATGGGTATCTCTTGAGTTGTCCCTGATTCCTGGAAAACAGCACTGGTACATTACAAAATTAATTCAGCATCTTCTGTTTGCACTATCGAGTGCTTTTCCCTTGTATTATGTTCTGCTTATTTTCTCTAGTGGATACATTGCCTGTTTTTATATTTTCTCAGTAGTTAAGAGTGGCAAAAATTGGAGATCTTTCTTCAGAGAAGTTCTGCTAGAGCTGCTCTTGGGATCCATCCTGTGCTGATGCCTGACATGTGTCAGGAGTAATTGAAGAAATTTTTCTGCATCAATGACAGTAAATAATCAGTGTCTGTTTTCTTCCACGGAAAATTATTCCTGTGCTTGCTTCAGAAACTGAATGACTCTTGTTTCTTTGAAAGGAATTATCTTAAATGGCTGATATATTTCCACCACTGCTGCTGTCAGAATCACATTCAAGGACAGGATATGGGGATTTTCAAAAATAATTTAATAACACAGAATTGTTTGGCTTTGACCTGCAATAAAAATTGTGTGAACTGCTCTGCAGCACACTTGATCCCAAATTAGATGGCTCAGGGAAGCTCAATGATCTTCAGCAAATTTAGTTCATGTGCAGCCACTCCTAATCTCTCTCTCAGTCATTCCCATTTCCTTTGACTCACAGGTCTTGTGGCTCAGGATGTAGTGTGCAAAGTCTCCATGGCAGCTCCCCACTGCACTGCCTGGGGGAATCCTTCCCTCAAGGCTTGGTTTGTACCCCAGACCCACAGATGACATTGCCTCGAGCATGTGGGGACACTGGAGGTGCTGCTGGGGCTGGGTGGGACAGGGATTCAGCTGCTCCATCCTTTCCCAGACAGTTACATCTCCAAAGGACAGCGATGCAGCCCTTCCACCTCCCCTGAAGGTAGGAGCATCTCCTCCCACAGAGGGCAGGAAGAGCAGACAAACTGCTTGGAAAGAACATTCCAGAATTCTCGGCGTGACCATTAGGGCAGAGCAGAAAAATCAGGAGAACACAGGGCAAGAAGAACATTTTGAAATAGCGAAAGATGGAGTTTCTAGGAGCCTCTCCAGGTGACTGAGTGCTGTCAGCTTGGATGGGGCCTCTGAAGCTTCGCTTGTGTATCTTGCTGTTCCAAGCAGGACCAGCTTTAGCCATGGATTGCGACATGAAGACTCCACATCTCTTCGTCTCCACTGCTGCCTAATGTTTGGAGACGATCCAACCTGCTGGGAAATTGTAGGTGGATGTATTGAAGATGACTTCCATGTTTTGCTTTCATAAATGCTTCTCTGACTTGGATTCTTTGAGGAAATACTTCCCACAGACACATTTTAAAGTGCCAAAATTAAGGCATCTGCTCCTGTCATGGCTGGTGTTGGTTTGCAGTGTCTGTGCTGTGCCTTTGTATTTTGCATTTCACTTCCTGTGGTCAGTGAAAATAGTAGATTTTTAGATTTTGGTTCAATTTCTTCCTGTCCACATCCATGTTCTCCATCAGACTCCCTGCAGAGTGTGAGGTCACAAGCTTTTCCTGCCTGCCTCCACAGGGTAATTCACTTGGTTTTGGTGCTGCCACCAAAAGTTTGGGTTTGCTTGTGAAATCTGATGTGCTGCAACGCTCCTTGGGAAGAGAGTTTAGCAGTCCTTGGCCAAACCTTAAATATTCCTTAAATATTCTCTGCATGGCAGTTCACCCCTTAAAGGCCTGAAAATTCCCAGTGGGGAGGTTGAGGGATGGTGTTGGGAAAGCACAGTGTAGATTCTGCAGACACTGTGAGCCTCAGCTTATCCCTCCTGGAGCCACAAGGATGCCTGGAATTGGGCATTGCAGAGGGTGGAAAGAAAAGTCTCTAAGAAGAAAGAGGAAGCCAAACTCAGCTGGAGGTGTGGAGAGCAGCACAGGGGCAGCGCAGGGGCCGTGCCCACACCCGGCAGTGCCAGAGGAGGATTTCCCTGCTGCCTGCATGGTTTGATATCTCCAGTCTGTCTGGACTCTGGGGTGCTCCACAGCAGGGCTGCTCCTCAGGAAAACACCAGGAGCTGAAAGAGTCGGAGTGGAGAGAGCAGAGCGGGAGCAGCTCCTGGAGCCGAGCGCATCCTCGAAATGTGAAGGGGCACATTATGGAGAAGCTGCACAGACACAAAAGGTCACCACTGCCCAGGCTTTCAGTAAAACAAAGGCCAACTATTTTTAACTTCATTTCGAGTGGGAAGCCTAAAGCCATGAGCTGGCCTGATTGCAGCAGGCCTTGGCTCGGGTGATAATCAGAGCTGTTTGCATAATGTGAGCCCTGGCTGCCTCTGCTGGGAGCTGCATCCCAAACCTGTCCTGGCCCTGCGGATGCCTCACACCCGGGGATGCAGATGGGGCCTGACCCCCTGAATCCTGCGAGCACTGCCCTAAAAATCCCTTCTTGTCGGGGGGAGTCACTGTGAGAGACACAGAGGGCAGGAGCCAAAGGTGGGGTTAACAGGGAGAGACACGGATAATTGGCATTATTTAGCAGTGCCCCACCTGCAGCTGTCCCCTGCAAGGGAGTGCAAAAGCAAGAGGGATTGCCAGGCAAAGGGGACAGCTGCCATGAGATCCACAGCAAAGGGATCTCGTGTTCTGCCTGGAGAACCCAGGGCTCCTTGGGTGTGACCTCTACAGGACACAGAGCTTTGACTCCAAGGCTATTTTCAAAACTAAAATGAGGTATTTTGTTTTGAAGGCAGATGTGCAGAGACCCTGTCAATGCACCTGCCAGCAGGAGTGTCAGCACTGACAGGACGAGGGCTGCACCTCTGCTTTGTGTGGCTTTCTTCCCCTGCTGACAGAGCCAAGAGAAGCCAAGCGCTGCTCCGGGATCATTTCCTAACATTTCTGCTGGAGAAAGTGGAGCTGCACTTGCAGCTTGCTGTTCATACTCATTTCTGGTATTGAACAAAAGTTACTGAGACTTCATGGTGAATTTTATGATCCCATCAGGGTCTGAACAGTCTCTGGAATGGATAAGCAGTGCCAAAGTTGCACCGCACTTCTCACAGTTCAACTTTTCTGCTGTGACAATAAGAAAAAAAAACAAACCGAGTTTGGGCCAGCCTTATTGCTCCTGAAGCAGTTTTTGCAGCAGGGCTTTTCTCAAATTTATGGTGGAAATATGAATATTTGCCTGGTTTCTGAGCTGTCTGGCAGTGCAGGGCCAGTGCTTGGCCTGTGCAAGGCCCAGGTTTTCCATTGCAGCAATAAGAGCGCACAGCTGGTTTTCTGTGGCTGTGGGATGGGATCACTTCCTGACTTTGTCACTCCAGGGGACTGGGAAGACTCTTTTCCCAAGAATAAGCTCGTAAAGCTTTTAAGTAGCAGAGCTGTTTGTGTCCTTGGGGTTGCTGAGGGCTGGGGACGGGGGTGGCTCTGATCCTGGAGCTCCCGAGTGCATTCCTTCCCCAGGATTCATCCTGTCCCGGGATTCATCCTTTCCCTGGAATTCACCCTCTGCAAAGGAGCTGAGCTGCAGGGTTGGGAGTGTGCTGTGGGGTCACTGCCTGCAGCACTGCTGGGGGCGAGGCTGGGAAGGGTTTGTTCCCAAATTAAGAAATCCAGAGCAGCCTGGGCCTGTCCCCACAGCCCTGGTGGGACACAGTGCTTGGGGTCGGCCCCGTCTGCAGCAGGCTGCTGTCACAGCGAGAGGGACAGCCACCAAACTGGCACCCCAGGGTGACCCTACAGCTGCCAGCCATGGGGTGACCCTCCAGCTGCCAGCCCCAG